>JABAKD010000108.1:736716-1030707 GCA_012845835.1 Undaria pinnatifida | reverse complement strand
GTTCCAGGCTATAAAGAGTTGGGGGATATGAAGGACTCATCGGCAACACCCGATGTGCAGCTAACGAGTCTGTCTGCCGCTACTGGCTGCGAAGTCCTTGTCAGGTCAGTTTAGGATTGAGCGAGTCTCATGAGCCTACTTGACTTCGTAGGGAGCAATGCTGCCTACGTTGCCGGAGATAGGTCGGCCGTGGTATATATAATCCCCTCACTTCGGCATATGGAGCAACATGCCCCGCTCAACACGAATCGAACCCTTTGCTTGCGACCAGAAGCCTGCTTGTGTGCCCATAGACTATTGCTGTAGGGTTGTCACGGAGTGTGATATGATAGCATTTAGCTGGTGTACACATTGAAGAACATCTCCTTCGCATCGTTGTGCGGCCTTCCGTACTTCAGCAACAGGCGTGTACCAGCTAGCATTTACTCGATCAACCTTGAACATCTCTTCTGCCCACGTACGTGCCCTGCTTCAGCGCTTACCCCACCTACCGCCGTTACACTATATCAAATCTCCCCATTACTTATGTATGAACGCATGGATAGGTGGAGTACCTCAACCCTGGTGGTACGAGCAAGGACAGAATCGCCGCAAGCATGATCAATGAAGCTGAGGCGACCGGGGAGTTGACGGCAGGAGGGACCGTTGTAGAAGGCACGTCGGGGAGTACAGGGATATGTTTGGCTTCTTTGTGCAGGGCCAAAGATTACCGGTGTATCATCGTCATGCCTGACGATCAGGTGAGCTGAGTACTGCGCTACTGCTGCTTATTAGCGAAGCGCTGCCGGGTATACAGTACGGTCGGTCGGTATGTATTCCGCGGGTATGTACCAGTGCAAGGGACGGCCAATAGGTTAGACCTGATATATTATACCACGTCAATGCGATACCTCTATGTTGCCTTGATCACAGTTTTTTTTATTTGGGAGCTCCCGACACCAATAGGCAACAACGGCAAGCCAGCCACATATGTTCTACAAGTGTTTGTGTCGTGTCTAATCGTCGGCGCAAAAAGAAGCGGAAAGCAATGGCATTCCTTGGCGGCAAGCGCCCACAATATGCACATGCTTGGAAAGACGTATTATATTAAGAGCCAACGCGCCACATGGCCTAACTTCTATCTACCGCACAGGCGGCAGAAAAGGTTAATCTATTGCGGACCTTTGGGGCTGAGGTAGTTCAAGTCAGGACAGCTTCCATCGCGAACCCGGAGCACTACATCAACGTCGCCGAACGAAAGGCTATGGAGATCCCGGGCGGAGTATTTATGGACCAATTTGAGACGAATGCCAACATGAGAGCGCATTTCACCAACACCGGTCCAGAAATTTGGGAACAGACCGGCGGTAGGTGAGTGGGTCAGATCTTCAGCAGAATTAGTGATCAGGCAACCACGTTTCGGAAGGGCAGAGCGAGAAGGACGTGCGAGAGTTGTACATGGAGGATTAAGGAGTAGATTGGATGGCTTCCGAACAGGCCCCCTATACAGCCGCGCTGCGAACCTGGCTAGTTTTTAACACGAAACTGCTCGGAATGAGAGTAGGGTGAACAAACGTTGCCAGCTTTGATGTATTCGCGCGAAAGCTTGAAGATGATGCCTTATAATCATCACCAAGATTTTATGGTGTCCATTCGTCGTGTCCCTGCTCGACCCTCCTAACTCGAATCTCGCGCTTGCGCTTACGTGCTAATGCTACGGGCTGCATCGCTGCTGCTGGTGCTGCTGGTCAGACTGGATGCTTTTGTCATGGGGGCGGGGACAGGCGGGTGCCTTGCCGGAGTATCTTTGTTTTTGCGGGAAGAGGGATGTCCTGCCAAAATGTATTTGGTGGACCCGCCTGGCTCGGCACTGTTCAACCGTGTGCGGCATGGGGTGTGCTACTCGCATCAAATGTCGGAGAGGGGCGTCAAAAAGCACAGGTGTGAACATGGTGCAAACAAGGCAGGCAGGAAAAGCCGCTGCGATGTCCATAATGTTGGCTCTGTGTTTTTTATACTTTAGAGGATGTTAGAGATCTCGTTCGATATGAGGTGTCGGTCGACCATGTCGTGATGCGGTTCTTCCTTAGTGTTTGGTGTGTCCTCTGCATGTAGGGAGAGTAAATCGATGAAAAAAATTTACGAGTATTAATCGGTCGGATTGCTCCGCTGCTTGGAAGCTATCGTTGGTCCTCAAGAGTATGTGCACATCAACCGATGTAGTGCTTGCAATGCTTCCAGTGCTCCATACAGTACTGGTGTAGTAGCACGGGCGATGACAGCACCAGATGTACGACAAGGCTTCAATGGTAAATTGCGAACGGGCTTTTTACATTTTCTTGTGGTGATCCTGTCGCGTTTTGTGTCCTCGTTCTGTGCTAGGTACGACACGATCGCGGAGGGCATAGGCAACGACCACGTCACTGGTAACTTTGCGAGGGCTGTTGTGGACGACGCGTTCAAGATAGCCGACCAGGAAGCGGTGTACATGGCACATTATCTCCTCAGACACGAAGGCGAGCTGCTTCAGTTACTAGGGTGAACGAGCACGGCTAGGGATTAGGGGACGCTTCCTTTGTATTGCTGGCTTGAACACTTTCGGGGCCAATCGACCATCCCGAACGGTGCACAGGCTACATGTGACCTACAGTATATTCATAAACCGATGTGCAGGCACTATCGTCATTTTCGTTGCGTTACGTTAACGTGTTTACATCTGCCTGAAGAGTCGTTCGAGAACAACCTAACCACGGCAAAGTGCACGTGGTATTGCACACCCCAGCTCTCTCTCTTCGCATGCATCGCGCTCCGTAGCTTGTTCGTTGGCTGTTCCGCGGCTATGAACTGTGTAGGGGCGGTGTTTTGCAGCAAGAAGGCTGGGAGGGGGGCACAAGATTGTGACCGTACTTTGCGACAGCCGGCAACAGGGGGGTGTCAAGGTCAGCAATGTGCGCTCGATATTCTTGGTGGCCTCGGCCGTGCTGCTATACCTGGTATAGTAGTAAGCGTTTCGGGACCAGTATAATGCAACCACGAACACGACGAGTGCGATATTATGAAGCGAATAGGAATCAATGCAACAGTGCAATTATCACCATGCCACGTGCGCGTGTATAGTTCCTTGCATTGCAGGTCGACCCCCCCCCCCCCCTGTCCGGTAAGCTCGGGCTGCTTCGTGCAACCGATGCTCTTTCCTTGTGTTCGGTTCGACGTGTTGCCTCTCCGAAGCTCCAAAGGGCTTACCGTTCATGTTAGTGTGTAGCAATACCGCTTCTGGGTACGAGCAGCCATGTCGTGTTCTTGAAACCCCGTGATGGACACTTGTGGGACTGTCGGCCATTGCCGCCGCGCTTCATCGTCCTGCCCTCTCCCTTTTGCTGCCCTCATCCCCGCTCTACCTGCAGGTTCTGGAATAAGGAGTTTATTGAGGCACGTGGACTGAGGTGGCCATTGCCAGAGGATGAGATACTGGATAGCTTGGAATTTATCGAGAACAGACCTTGACCGTGGTGTTTCCGCCTCGCTTTGAGGGCGCTCGTAGCACTATTTATAAACGTTTTTAACCTTCTGGTAGGGGTTTGTGTTGCTCCCAATATGGTATCATGCCTGCTTGACATTCCTGGTAAATTGTAGTTTTGTTCACGTTGTGCGTTGCGTTTAGATGGTGTGGCGGTATGTCGCTAACTTGAATACGAGACCGGTACGCGTATGAACCCGTTTTTTTCACTCGAAGCGGCCCATGCGGGTTTAATGATGAGGGTGGTCAGACAGACGCCGAAGTTCTGTTCCCTCTTGTGTTTTATTGTACAGTAGTAGTATCTATATGACGTGGTTGTGCGTAACCCTGCTGTTGTTATCGGTGGCATCCAAGGCGGTAGTGCACGATCGCCCATCGGTGCGCGAGTGGAGCCGCTTGTTGAAATATCGACAGCTGGACAACATAAGCCTTCGTTCCCGCTTCCAGCTGTTTTTGAATGTATTTGTTTGTTCGAATAGGCAGAGACTACCGTGGAGCGCCTTTCTGTGTTTTGATTCTACAGTAGACCGACTGTTTTTCCCGGAGAGTCTTGATAATATCCCCCCTAGGTAGCTGATGGAACCCCGCTGCTTTTCACTCCGAATGCGATGGGCTCCCGTAGGAAGCGCACTCGCTTGCGGTCAAATCTCGGACAAACAATGACAGTCACGCCCCCGCTCCAAATACACTCTTCTGTTTGAGGTGACCTCTTGTCTAATGAGTAGCCCATTACACCATTGCAGGTCGTACGTGTCAGTCAGTGCCAAATGCCAAATAAAGCACATGGTGGACATGCGCACAAAACTCGATCTGCGGAAAAATCGTGTTCTCCTGGGCACATTCAGCAATGCCGTGCCAACTGTGGGTCTCTGAACCGGACATTAATTTCAATCCGTTCACCCGTTCGCTCAACGGCCCAATCCACTTTCCACCCAGTTTTGAGTCGCCCGTGTTTTTCAGTCAGACGATCCATTACAGAGGGGACTTAAAAGTCGGACACTGTCAGTTGCTGCTGTAGGCCAACATGTTATACGGCTTAGTTTGGGTAAGCTATTGGTTATCCTTTTGCAAGTGGTCAAACGGACTAATACCTTAACAAATGGCGTCGTCGACAGACCATGGGTTTTTTGGGCCGTAAGTTCAAATCCCACTATCCACAATAATACCTGGTAAACTTTTTCAGACTTTCCCCCATGTCGAACAAGTTTGAAAATACTCTCCCCGGTATCCCCAGGATATAAAACCGCTTGGATATATCAACCGACCGACCTGCTATCCCGCCGTTTCAGGGGGGGGGAGTGTTATAAGGCTTAGTTTGGGTAAGCTATTGGTTAACCTTTTGCAAGTGGTCAAACGGACTAATACCACGCATTATCAACAATACCTTAACAAGCACCAGTGAACACCCGTTTTAGTGCCGGGGGGGGGGGTACTTTTGTCCCGTTCGTCTGCGAAAGGCTCGGGGGAAACAGCGAGCACCAACAGTGTTGACCCGCGCTATAATGTGGCAGGAACTAGCCCTTCTCTCTGGAAGTGTGTAACGCAAACGCAGAGGACCTTGCGCGGGACGGAACGAAACGTTTGTATCATAGTGATAATTTCGTATCTTATTCGGCATATCTGTACGCATTAGACTAGTCTAGTCTAGACTAATAGTAGTGGTGAAAATATTTTTGTGTCTGATCGGACGAGCGCACGGGACGTTCCTTGTCCTTCGTAGTCATGTTGCTCCGAAAGAGAGCGGGACCTGCTGCATACATCGGTCTAAAGCTGTGTCGCCTCTGTACCAGATGTACTGGGACGTCGTCATACACGCATCACAAACACATCTTAGCCAAACAACCTGAGATCTTCAGTTATCGTCAGTCTTGGATTTGGCCAAAAAAACTGAAAATAAATTTCAAACGGAAGAGAAAAACAACCCCAAGTCCCGAAAATTCAAATTTAGTAAGCATTTTCGTGCTACATAATGGAACTCCAATCGATGCTTTGAATTCAAAGAGGCCTCCGGAGGCAGTTGTGCAGCCCTGCTGCCTGCTGCTCTTGCGGGTAGCACACCAACATTGTTCTGGCTAAACTTAGAGAGGTGCACCACCGCAGAGCTGGCGGGATTATTCTGCGGTGTGCTGCTGATAAACTTGGAAGTGGTTGAACAAGCAGCAGCAGCAGCGGCGGCGGCGGCGGCGGCGGCGGCAGCAGCAGCGGCAGCGGCAGCGGTTGTGTCTGTTCGTGGTCGGTCGTGCTTGACTCTCTCCTCCGTTGCGAAGTCAGCAGCTAGTCAACAGGTAGCGAGGGATCTCGAGATTCGTGACGAGAGAGCATCACTGCTTACCCAACGTGCGGTGATGCATCGCCAGCGAGGAACGGCGAGTTCGTCTCGAGTAGAATCGGCATCAGATAATGCTCGTACGACGAATCTCGTTCAGGAGTTGGCGCGCAACCTCATCACTCCTAGGCGGAGAGGGCAACACGAGGCCGGTGTCATCCCTTCACAGGAAAAAGTGAACAAAGCTATGAAGCTGTGTATCATGATACTGACCAGCCACATCGGTGAGCCGCTGATGGCAACAGATGAAGCTTCGGTGGTACAAGCCATTCGCACAAGACTCGTCAAGGTGATTGAGGATTTGATTGTGTCACATGTGTCACCCTCTGCTTTTGTGTTTGGCGTCGTCCATGCTGCCGACGCATTGCGTTGCGCGCAAGGAACACAGCGCATGTGGCACCGTGGATTGAGTAGATGCCGTCGTGTTATGCGTGGGGCTGCATGAAGAAGCTTTCCGACTCGAATGCAGTTTTGTCTCTAATTTGTGTACTACTTGTTTGATCTTTGATGGGGGGTTACTTCGATTGTCGTTGTCTGTGTGGTGGGTTAGCCCGTACCAGGTATTACAGCAGCGTACTCGTACCTCATTTTCAGAGAGCGCAACATAGCATGCCAAATCGGCATGTCGGTACGAGTACTTGTAGTAGAAATGAAAGCGTCCCTCGGCTTTTCAGCTCGGCCGTCGCCATTTTCTGGCGTGACCCATACCGTCGCCGTTTTCTGGCGTGACTAACCCTAGCCGACGTGAAACATATACTAAAAGCTACCAGACATATGTTTATGTGTTTCCCTCTATAGATAAGAGACATTTGCAGTCAAGAGCGCTTGTTTGGCGTGTCACAGGGTTTTTAATCGGAGTACCCACTGTATATTACGATACCTTGTAGTTTGGATGCCGTGGTTACCTTGAGCATTGGCTTTCACGACGTCGCGTACGATATCGCCAGGTGACGAGTTATGGCTAAAAGCCAAGGTGCACAGCAGCGGTAGAACGTCAGTACTATTCAGGTCACTCCGTCACCTCACACCTACAATATCGAGGAAAGCCACTGCGCTGTGTACTGTCAAAGTTATTACGGGAACGCCGGCGAAGAGAATATAGAATGATGGGACGAAGCGCTGTTTTGAGCACCGACCAGCGTTTCCTAGTACCAGATATTTAACACGGGGCCAACCATTTTTGTATGGCCATGATTTTCCGTTTCCTTTTCGATGGGGCTCTAGGGATCCGCTTTCCGCTCTAGTTTACGCAGTTTCTGCCTCTCATGGTTCGGATTGAGGCGCCTGCCCAGAGCAGGATATAATATGTGTCACTTGTACGTACACACATGTATCATGTGTTCATATGTTCGGACTCCTTCGTGAAAGCACCCATCGCTCTGGATCCTCAAGTGACTGGGCCCACGGCTCATGGCTATCATCCGATGTGCCTCTGTCCCCTGCGGCCCTTTGCTTTCTGCTCAAAGCAGACCCCAAGCTCTCGAGGCAGTGGCGTCGAATCTGCTCTTCGTTTCGACGATCTGCACCGCCGCCTGCGGCTTCTAGGCTACGTCAAAAACCGCGCTCCTATGCTCCACCTTCTGCAAGTGCTCGCCGGCACAGGCACATCGGACAAGCGGCACATGCCTGGGATAGCGCAGATGCCCCCTCGTGTTTTCTCAGAACCATCATCCGGGCTTTCGGGGATCGATCGCGTCGGGCAGTCCCATGATGTTGGCGCGATGCCTGCTGGACGGCCTTCCGCTAGTGGGGTATCAAATGGGCGTGAGGGCGAAGATGAGCGGTATGCTGGGGCTATCACCAGGCGAGCAGAGGGGCAGTCTGTCCGGCGGCCGCGGCGGGGTACGGAGGTGACGGACCGGGCGTTGCTACGAGGCATTCTGTACGCTTTCCAGGTACGTTTTTGTCCTCTGGCGTCTGCTTGGCGATGGTTCGCTCGCATAGAAGAGACGGCTGCGAGGTTGTGGAGTCTGACCTTTGTACAAGTCCGTTTATTTTCCTCGCTGATCAACAAGTCGTTTACCACGAAAACACGGGTGCGGTTGTAAAAGAGTTTTAAGACGGTTGTGATGCGGCGGTTGTTCGATACCCCGCTCGTCTCACGGGGGTGGCACAGCATGCGTGCATTGTATTGCTGCGATATTCTAAAAGGTTGTGACGGCTGCTGGTGAGTTGCTAGTGACGTCGTGACTGCTGGCGACCCCCAAGGCGCGCGATCGCTACCCCTTCAACGCAGATCAAACCGACATAAAAAACATCGGTACTTTGACTGTGTTCCGAGCGGGCTGTCGTCACGGTAGCTGCGGAAGGGAGGGCGCCATCGCGTTTTTCGTTGGCGCACTTTGAAAAATGCTGTCGGCCACTTGAAATGTGCACGGCTCTATACCTCCTACCGTCCCTCCTCGACAGGGTATTGACAGCCAGTACATCAAGTACTGCGAGGAAGAATCTGGGTATGTGCTTGACCCACGGCTGAGGCTGGGATTGAAGCAGCGAGCAATGGTGACTGAGATGCTGGAGATGGGCTGGCTGTTCACTTCGATCGTGCGGTACAACCAGAGCATTGATGGTGAGGGGATGCTGCAGCTACGAAGATGTTGTGATAGCTCAACAAGGCTCCACGCGCTTTGGACCTATGGGAGTTGCCACGATGTCACGCTAGCAGTGCCAACGGTCCCAAACTTGACTCGAGTTCACCATGCGCGATGTTTTCCTGCTGTCATAGTCCTGGCGGGTCATATGCATGACTCGCAAGAGCCGCTCCCTAAAACTTTTCGTTGTGTGTTCCTGAGAAGCACTTCTGAGGGCCGGAGACATTAGTTGGTGTGATGCTCGCTCCATCCCCCTCCTGTCGTCAAAGCTAATGCTATTGATAATGTTGCAACTTCGGTCCAGCCACAGTGATACCTCTTGTGTTATAGTTAAACCAAGCGCTCGCACACGCGAACGCGGTCCAGCGACAGTGATGTGGCCAAAACATCCCCCTCGCCCTCGGCACGTGCGAGAGTCTAGACGACCTCCTTGTAGTGACTCTTGCCCTGGCAGACGCCAAAGAATAGACGCAGTTGTGTTAGTAGTAGTATATCCTTCGCTCAAGCGAATAAAACAATGCCCACCCGCTTCTCGCACCATGTCAACGCCCAACGGCGTATCTACCAGCTGGCACACCGGGCCTCGGTCCTGGCCGCATCCAGCAAGCCTTCGTGTTTTCCTTGAAAGAGGACATGACGGAGTACTACCGACTTATCGCCGTACTCGGGGCGCAGCTTAACTTTGACGCGTCAAAGGCCGGCGAGGGAGGCGGCGGGGGGGGGGTCGGGGGGGGCACGGAAGGCTTGACGCTCCAACGGCTCTTCGTGTGGGTGTTGGATCCGTTGAAGAGGCTCAAACTCATGGCTACGCTTGTGGCGGCTGCTGCGCAACTAAAGGTGGGAGGCAAAAACGGCTACGGTAGATTGTACTCATATTATAGGCGCTAGTACTAGTACTGATACGGATAACTATAGTACTCGGAACCCACGGTTAACACTAAAATCTATGTATTCCCCTGTTTTTGCTCATTACTGTGTTCCACCGCAAAACTACTGCTAGACTATATACTAACGTTACTACTAACTACTACTTTTATGCCACTTTTATACTGCAATATGCTAGTTGATGTAAAGGAAAGGAACACCACTCAGCGATCATCTACTACGTGTTAGGGCATGTTTTCATCAACACCACTAACAAGGGCACCAGACATGGACGCGACATCTACAGGACTACAACATCTTCGACGACAGTGGGGAGAAAACAGGACGTATAAGTGTACACTATAGTCTATAATAATGTGAAAAGTAAGTACAGACAGGGATGTCAACACTGCGGTAAACCACACGACCAACCTATTACGCAGGGTATTTCGTGCCTCCATCCGCTTACATGATTGCCTGACAACCTCTACCATACCAAACGCAGTAGAATGTGCCTAACGAAGTAAAGTCACCCTCGCGTTCAATAGTGGTGACATCGCATGTCCACGTGAGACAACCTTTACGAAACGCAGTAGCATATGCCTGACGAAGTAAAGTCACCCTCGCGTTCAATAGTAGTGACATCGCATATATATGACGTTGCATGCCCACCTCAACTGCTGTATTTGTAAGATGTATCTCTGTCTTAGAATTGGCGACCTCAGAGCCCCACAGCGGCACGGTAAAAATCATGGACGTGAAATCGTACATTTGAGACAATAATAAGTTGAAAAGGAAGCACAGGCAGACCTGATAAAATTGCGATAAACCACACTGCCGACCCATCGCATACCCTCCTGAGACGACCTCTACGAAACACAGTACCATATACCTAACGAAGTAAAATCACCCTCGCGATCAATAGTGATGACATCGCATATATATGACATCATATATATGACATCACATACCCACCTCGCCTGAATCACATACCCACCTCGCCTGATGTATTTGTAGGATGTGTCTCTGACTTAAAATTGACGACCGCAGAGCCCCACATCGACAAGGTAAAATCATAGGCGTGAAATCGTACATTTATTTGAGACAAAAATAATTTGGAAAAGGAAGCACAGGCAGATGTGTTAAAATTGCGGTAAACAACCTTACCAACCCATTACGTAGGGTATTTCGTACATACCGTCTGCATGATCGCCTCCCAACCTATGCCAAGCGAAGTATGACTAACGAGGTAACGTAATTGAACGCGTGTATACCAAGTATGACTAACGAGGTAACGTAATTGAGCACATGCATACCAAGCGTTCCTTAAAAACTGACGATTCGCATCCCTCCCTCTAATGCTCAATGGCGGAGACAGTACATGGCCACATACATCACCTCGCATGCTGTATTTGGCAATACGTATCTCTTTCGTATAATTAGCGATGTCAGAAAATAATGGTAACTGTATGATGATGGTGACAAACAGTGCATGACCACATCACCTCGCCTGTTGTATTTGACAATACGCATCTCTTTCTTATAATTAGCGATGTCAGAAAATAATGGTGACTACAAATATTCTATAAAATCGCGCGATCGGAGTATCACACACAGCTTGCAAAGATGAGTTTCGACGAAATCTTCGATCTCACAGCAGGAGTGTATTTTCATTTTTTATAATATGCTAGTGGTGACACCGTATATAGTGGCATTGTTTCGGCGCAAATTACGCCGGTTTGGCCCTGCGTAACCATCGCACAAAAACGAAAAGTCTCCAATATGACATAGAAGTATCTCAGCTCCTCGCCGTCATTTTATGGCCGTTCAAGCCCTGCACCCTCTCTTAGTCAGATGGCGCCTGTACCGTATATTGCAGTCTTCAGGGCTGCCAGGCATGTAGCGCGGTGTGTAGTGGCTTCCCCGCCCGTATGAGCCTTGTTCTGTATTGAACACTGAAGAATCAATGATGTTGACAACAATGATGAGTATGTGCTGCCGATGATAAGACGAAGGTGACGATATTGATGACGAAGGTGACGTTGATGATGATGACGATTATAATGGTGATGTTACTAATATCATGGTGGTGGTGATGATGGTAATTGTGGTGGTGATGAGCATGAGCAAGAGCAAGGTTAACCAGTGTTTTCCTTACCCTAACCAACCGAACACACCCACCAACATCCCGCCCCGAACAGCAGGGAGGCGCATTGGCTTCTTGCCTACACACGCACATGGACCACGGTGACCCCTTCGTGAGGGGCCTGGTGCAGCGGACGATGGTGCGGTCGTGCGAGTCGTTGTTCCTCATGGTGAAGCAGTGGATGTTTGAGGGGGAGCTGGTGGACCACCACAAGTGAGTGAAGATTGCCCTTCGCCTGCCGGTAACCGAGAAGCGCGTGCCTGAGCAGGACGCCTTGACTTCCGGGTTTCCCTGCTCACTCACGAAGATCGTGATTTCACGATGTTCGTCATGGATAGTATATAGTTGCCGTAGTACCTGCCTGTGGCTTGCGAATGGCACCAAATTGGAGGAGCAAACACCTACTGCTGTATACATCGCACGCAGGACTTTCTTCGCGACGGTTATTTGAGGCAGTTGTTACGCATGGTCGGTGTGAGTGGTGGTCTTGTTATGGATTATCTTGTAATGGCACTCGTGCTCACGTCGTTTCGCACGAGGCGAGCGCCGCCACTTGTTGCACTTGCGCTTCTATCGTACCTGGTAGATATTACGAGCGAACGCGAGTATCTAATTTTGACTACGTCAAGATGTTTAGGGGGGGCTTTCGAGTTGTCGAGGCGACCGCCGACTACTAACGCATCCGAGTTGACAAATGTCCTGCCGCGCTAGTTTGTAGCGACAACTGCACTACTTGTAGTCCCATCGTAGTAGCTCGTGCTCACCCTTTTCCATTGTGATAAGGACGGTGTTGTTGACGACGCGGATGTTGTGGATAACCTTGATGGTGTTGATTCATGGTGTCTTCACCCACGTGACTTGTTTTCATCGGGCACAAACACAGAGAGTTCTTCGTGCAGATGAACCCGCTTGCGATCGAGGACGAGATGCTGTGGCAGGAACGCTACTACCTCGCCCTGGACCTGCTGCCTAAGTTTATCGAGCAAGAGATCGCGTTGAAGATCCTCACCATCGGCAAAGCCATCAACTTCCTTAGGCGCTTGTGCGGCGACTCTGAGTGGATCATGGGACCCATGGCCAAGGTGAGCAAGCCCCGTGATTCGATCAAATCGAGTGTTTGTGCGGGTTGCTTCGTTTCCGCGTCGTTTGAACGTGTTTTTCCGGTCGAGGAGGACACGCTTCCAACGACTTTGTGCAACGCCTGTTTGTCGTCAGCGCACCAGAAACACTTCCTGCAGAGACGAAAAGTAGTGCCGTCTTGTTTGAGATTGTCTCCCAGCCGTTCCTTATATTTTTGAGGCGGCATCATGAGCGTCCTGACCCCCTTCTCTGCTCTCCAACGCGTGCTTCACGAGCGCTTTATTTCATTCAGGGATAACGCTGCCACGGAAGGTGGGCGGATGGGTCTGAACCTTTGAGTCCGTTCACTCACCCCCCCCCCTCCCCCCCCCACCGCCGCCGCTGACTGCACACCACATCCTTCAACCTCTCTTCCAAAACCACGAGGCTGGCCGGAACTCCCTGGGGGTTGAACATGTCAACCATACAGACATGACACATGCCAATTTTCGTTTCGCTTTTGGGTAAAACGTGGACAACACAAAACGTTCCACATGCCACAGGCTTTCGTTTGTGGCTGAAATATTTACGAAACAGACATGCCGCATGAATCTGACTTCTGTTTCCTTTTTGAGTAAAGTATCGACAAAACCGACATGCCGCGTACCGCCGACTTTTTGTTTCGTTTTTGGCGCCTGCCACCGTTCCATTTCGACGCCATGGGATTGTGACCGTACCCTACACTATGACCAGGCAGCCGCGCAGGCAACAACGCTGGAATATGGTAACACAGCGTCCCTGCGAGCGGTCGTGGCCTCCTGCTCGACCCTGACCAACGCCAGGCTGGTGCACCTCATGCTGGGACGTTACCGTCTCAAGGCGCACCTGAGGGTGCTCAAGAAGTTCCTCCTGCACGGCCAGGTGAAGCTAGAGGCGGCTGGAGATGTGCTCCGTTTTCGATCGCGTGACCTGTTGTGAACCTGTAGCCGCACTCGCTGTGGTCGAACGGGTCCAGAGGAGCGAACGGATCGGATGGACTATCCGATTTGAACGAGTCTGAGCCGAAAATATTGAAAGGATCGGACGGACTATACTATTTAACCGGCTCGAAAAGGTCGAAAGGATTGAAAGGATCTGAATGCCCGAATGGGTTGAAATGATCGAACGAGTTGGACGGACCGTGCGATCGAGAAAATTGGACGGATTGCAATACTGGAGCGACTCGGGTGGTCTAAACGGGTCGAAAGGGTGGATGGGGCGAACTGGACGATATAAACAGATTGAACGGATTGCTTGGGTCGGCTGATATGTGTTTTATTTGCGTTGGGGTTAGCTTTGGGGGGTGGCAGACGAGTGTGTTGGGCGAGCGTGTTTCGGCAGATCAGGTCTGCAGCAGCGAAACCCCGTGTGTTGTGAACCGCTTTCGCCTACCTCCGTCGGAGCACCCGGCGCACTTTTCCTTACGTTGTATTGCGCAAGTGTTAACGGTGATGTTGTCGATATCGATAAGGTTGTCGTTGTTGTAGTTACCGTTGATGTTGTTGTTAATGCTGTTGATGTTGTTGCCGTTAATGTGATCGTTGATGTTATTTTCTTACCCTTGATGTCATCGTTATCGCGAATGTTACTGTTAATGTTGTCGTCATCGTTGCTGTTGCTGGTGGTGGTGGTGGTGTTGTGTTGTTGCTGCTGTCGCTGTTGCAGTTAACGTTATCGTTTTCGTTTTTATGGTCGTTATCGTTAATGTAATCGTCAATGCTATATTTATCGTCGACGTTTTCATTAACTCGGCGGTATTATTCATATCTTTGAGCGACTCTCGGAACTTTTTCCCCTGCCTTACATTGAGCGAGTGCTGACGTCAGGGACAACGTTATCGACAGCGTTCACTCGGCGGTACGATTCTTAATTGCAGAAAGCTCTTCCCCACCACCCCCATCCACCCACTCACCCACCCACCCTACCATAGGGAGACCTGATGCTGACTCTCATAGAGGTGCTCGGGCCAGAGCTGGACAAGCAGGCTACCCAGATTTATCGTCACAATGTCACGGGGATAGTGGAAGGAGTCATCAAGACCAGCACCATCGCGCAGGATGAAGCTGAGGATGTCGCTCGGATCGGGGTGAAGATACTGTCCGGCTCGGCGTCAGACACGTAAGTGCTGCATCTTGCTTGAGTATGATAGCGTACCTCAAGTATGATAGTTTTCGGCCTCATTACGTTTTCAACCGTTTTGTTGAAGGTGGGTGCCTGTTGGAAAAGGGGCTATGGTTGTGGATGGAGTTGTAGTTCAAACGAAACTTCCAATTGGTTTATATTAAGTTCGTTTATGCTCGGTTCGATTCGGTTCGGTCCGGTCCGGTCCGGTTCGGTCGGTTTGGTTCGATTCGGCTCCGTGTGTTCGGTTCGATTCAGTCTTCTTCGGTGCGATTCGGTTCGGGTGAAGTCGTGTAGATTCGGTCGCGCCATTTGTAGTCTGTGTCCGCGACAGCCTACTCACGGTAGGGCAATGGAAGCTTCTTAGTACATCGCGTCGCTGCCCGTGGTCGATTACGACTAGTGCTGTGAAAGCAAGTTAAGGTTTCGAGCCGTCGACACGGCAAGCTGTTGCTATCGACGTCTGCCCACACAGCCGACTGTGCGTTTTTTACTTTGCAACAGCAGCTGTACTGTGGTGTCCCCTTGCCCGTTATCCTTGCCGCTACCTCGTTGGCGTCATGTCTCTGCCCGGCAGTGGATGGAGCATATTTTCTCTGACGTACGACGTGGGCTCTCCGGTCTCGGCGATCGTGACGAAGCAGGTGTGACGCCGCACACACCGCGTCTTGCGCTGTACGCACATGGCCTTATTGACGCATGTCACTGTCGCTACTATTAATAGGGCGATAGGGGTCAACCTCGATTTTCGGAATCTCCTGAGTTGATTCTAACCGTACTCGATACCTAACCCTACTCTTTACGTCAGGTTCGAACCGACTCAATAAAACCCCAACCCGATCAACCTGTGGCCTACTTAATACTACTACTAGTAGTAGTACTAGTATCGACACACGACGTGTATGAAAATACGTGGAAGTGTGGTGAGCTTGAGCTTTATTTTTCATTTTCCCCCATCCGCCGGAGGATAAGAATAAAAAAAGTACTAGTACCTCTAGTGCTACTAGTACTACTATTGCTACTGTTAGGTATATGACGAATACTATTAATAGCCCTTTACGAACTGCATCCATGTTTTTTCGGGACATAACACTTGGAATTAGTGTGGCAATTGTTTTTTTGCAACAGAGGTTAAGCGCGGGTGGTTTTCCAACGATTTGGGGATGTTCTTGAGTTGGGGAGTGTTGACCCTGTGAGAACTGCATCCATATTTTTTCGGGGCATACCACTTGGAGTTAGTGTTAATCTGTTTTTGCAGCTCTCAAAGGGTTTTAAACACGAATGGTTTTCCAACGATTTTGGGATGTTCTTGAGTTGAGGAGGAGCCCCGCCAATCACAGATGGGTTGGTCAAAAACATGTCTTGTTAATAGTACCCCGCTATTACTGTATTACCGACAGCATGGCCGACAGTTGGCCGAGCGTCCTGCCTGCTGTTGCTGCTGTACGTGGTGCTGCTGCTCTTCTGCTGTGGCTGTTGCTTCACTAAATCATGCCAGGTACCTGGTATACGTACTAATTTTATGCCAAGCGTACACAGCACTTGGCAGTAGCGGCAGTACGAGTACTCGTTGTGCTGTACGAATACGAGCATATAATGTCTCCTTGCAAATATCATATCAAGGCACAGATCAATTATTTCGGTTTAAGGTAATTTCCAACGAATAAGAAAATATCAGGAATCGTGACAAAGAACGCGGCCTTCTCGCAAAATCGTGGTTTTAGTCGGGAATCCTGGCTTTGAATAATCTTGAAAACAAATCGTAAAATCGCCGTCGGGATTCCTGACAACGTGACGTGTGTTTTTTTCTTTGTACATATTAATTACGATTCACAATTTTAAGTGTCAGGAGCCGTGATTTTTTGCCCTCACTAGGAACGAGCCTTAAAACGTTTACTTCTGGGGATCAATAAAAGGTTCCCCCATAGTTTATAGCTAGGACTATCGACAACGACGTACGTGTAGTCTGTGGCATGTACTGCATGGTAACCCGTTGGCCTGCGATATCCTACATAGATACCTGGTAGCCCCTTCGATATTGGGGCGGATGGGCCGGCCCTATTCCCTAGTAATGATATAAAGATGAGAGTGATGACGGTGATGATGATGGTGATGGTGATGATGACGGTGATGATGATGGTGATGATGATGATGATGGTGATGATGATGATGATGGTGATACTGATGGTGGTTGTGGGGGATGGCCTCAGGTGATCTTGGACTACCGTCGAGTGTTCCACCTGCTATGGCGAATCAAGCGCGCCGAGTGGAGCCTCGCCTCCGCATGGCGACATCACACCACCGCTACGCACACCAGGGTGAGAGCGGTGCATCGTGTAGGCTGACACCGGTGCAGTGTATAGAGGGGTAGCGGTATAGCGGTGCATTGTGTATGGTACGGTGAGACTGGTGCATTATGTAAGGTGGGACCTGTGTCTTGCATTATTGACGGTCATGATATATACGTATACCACGTGTGGTTTGTCTTGTGTTTTTCCGTGGGGTATTCCTCAGCTCCAGAGTGACTGGAGCCTGTCCTGTGACCACGGACTTGATTATGCGAGTTAATGTGAGAACAACAACAACAAGAACAACCACAACAACAGCAATTGGCCTCCCCGATGGAGTAGTGGGTGAATCTGGTCCCTGCTAAAGACAAAGGTCGTGGGTTATCGTCTCACCGAGTGCATATGATAGCGCTCCTAAGGACTTTTTCTTGCAAGAAAATGACAAGCGGAAAGCGCGAGAGCGTGAGTTATCAAAATCCGATGAAAATCGACGAGCATAAAAAGCTGGCAAGTGGGAATGCCGAACCCTATGCGCGATAAAAACGAAGGCAAGTACTGGGGGGAAGAGAAAACACATATGACCACGGACGGCTTGTGCTCTTGTCCAGAAAGTCGCTGAGGGTAACACGTGTTACTATTTATAGTAATTGTAATAATTGAGCTGGAGAGCAAAAGTGATTATATAAAAAATAAGAGAAAAAGGGGGGATAGCGGTGCGTTTTGTATGATAAGGTGAGAGCGATGCACTTCATAGAGGGTGAGAGCGGTGCATAACGTAGGGTGAAGCCGGTGTACTGCTGTATGGTGCTGTGTCGCGCGTACGTACGTTACATATTTATACATTAGCTTGTAGAGGTCGTGGCTACTATAGCAAATGTGATGGCAAGATCGTTTTTTTTGTGTGTTTTTTACTTTTCCCGCGTGCCGCCATCCCGCTCTCGCCCTCGTACCCGCTCGATTTTCTCCCGGATGCGTTGGCAGCTCGAGGGCATCCTTCCGGAAATAAGAGGGGCCTTGCACCGATGCAGCCTCATCCGCGGACAGATGTTCTTCCTCACCACCAACCTCAGGTTTGGCCTTATCTTCGACGTCGACCCGCCGTTAGTGCTCCTTGAGAGGGCTGGTAGTATTTCTTCTTATGCGAGGGCCGGTAGTGCTCTTTCTTGTGAGAGGGCCGGTAGTATGATGCTGCCTTGTACAGAGCCAAATGGCGTGTTAACTTAGTCGAAGACAGGGTCGGCAGTGTGTGCGGTATGCCGTGCTGGCGCGATGTTGACTCGATGCCTGCGTTGGCCTTGACAGCAACTGCATGCTGTTCTATGATAGCTCCATGATGTCCATGTGTCGTGTGCCACGAACTTTGCTGGTTCGATGCCTGTGTTGGTGGCGTTGGCAGCAACTACATGATGTTCGAGGTGCTGGAGACCTCGTGGGGATCGCTGCATGAGAGGCTGGACTCTGCTCGCAACCTGGACGACCTGATCAACGCGCACAAGACGTACCTGTCCGACATCATGTGCAGAGCGCTGCTGCACGACGATAGCAGGGACATCTCCGCCAAGCTGGAGGAGGTAAAAACTTTACTCGTTTTCTCCTTTTTCTCTATTTTTTTTTGCTTTTTTTTCCTCTTCTCCTTTTTCTTTCCTTTCCTTTTTGCTCCTTTTCTCCTTGTCTTCTCTTCTTTTTTCTCGGTTTTTTCTTTCCTTTTGCCTTTTGCTCCTCTTCATATTTTCTGATTTTTTTACGTTTGTCCTTGTTTATTTTTTTATTTTGTTCCTTTCCCCTTTTTCCAGTTCTACTGTTCTCCTTTTTTCCCATTTCTTCTTTTCGTTTCTTCTCATCATTTCCTCTTTTTCTCCATTTATTATTTTCTGTGTTTCTCCTTTTCTCTCTTATAACACCGCTCTGGGCAGATTTACGAGGACCGTTGTATTTTGTACCGTCCCCCACGAAGGTAGAACATCATAGTTAATGTCTCCCAGGTAGAAACTTGAGTGATGGCTTGAATTGTCAATATTAACAGTATTACTGGTACCTGGTATGAAATCATTCACTTTCACCCCCTACACCCATGCTAACTCTGGTAACTATGGTAACTTTGCTTAGGTGGAACGGATTGTGCACAGCACGTTGTAGGAAGGCAGATTAAATAGTAATGACCTTGCTCTCTTCTGTGCTGTATAATATGTAGTCCGCTCTGGGCGGAAACACAAGGATAGTTGGGGAATGAATATGAGTACCCAAACGGTCCTTACATTTACGTCCGGAGTGGTACTGTATTTTGGGGGAGGGGCGACCGGGGGGCACGGGGCGCGATACAACGCCTCTCCCTCCCGCCCCCCTTCCGTTGAGAGAACCCAATCGCCCCTCGGGTTGTCGCACCACAAATTTGACGAAGGCCTAGTCAGCCCGATTCCTCAATACCCTCACCGTATTTGATGGTGTTTTGTGTAGATTATAGACCCCACCCCACGGACACTACCGTAGTGTTACACAGTTAGTGCTATTAAGTGTGTCTTCACACTGTTTCGTGCTTGAGACTACAGCTCAAGCCTCAGGCAGATCGCGATATAGATCATACAAACCATATAGACCATACAGATCATAAATAACATGTAATAATGTCGAGTAGATCATATAGAGTAGATCGATCCTGTATCTGACGTTGTGATATGGTGTGCAGCACCTCTATACATCTCTATACATCTCTATATATGAAGTACACATCCAATCAACCGTGGAAACATGTGTTGTCAATCAATCATGCAGATCGTACGACTCCCACCGGATAACATGGGCTAGACCATACAGATCTTCCAATGAAATATCTAGAACATCAAGTGGGGATCGGTGATCTGGCTAAGGTGTGCTGCATTTTCAATCTTTTTTTCGATACGAAAAGGGGACAAAGTAGTTGTAGTTTGATTTGAATCATATCTGCGGTAGGAAAATCGTATGAAGACATTGCGTTGGATTGACTCCGTGTTGTATAATAATAGGCCGGTCGCCCCGGTGGCGTATCAGATTAACCTCGAGCCTGGTATAGGTCAGTTTCGCGAGTTCGAATCCCCCCGAGTGCATACTCGTATAAATTCGTCGGGACTTTTCCTCGTGCACAAATTGACTTACGGAAAACTTGAGAGCGTGAGTTAGCAACACTCGATGAAAAATCGCAAGTAGTGGGATTGCTGAACCCTATGCGCGATAAATATTGAAGGCAAGGGCCGGGGGGGAGAAGGGACGAAGCCTGTGACCACGGCTTGTCCAAAAGCTGGAAAGTAGATGTGTGTGAAGAAAAAAATATATACATATATGCCTAGTTATAATTTTTTTTCCGGCATCTCTGTGGTACGGTAACAGGTGTTGTCCAATCATCATCCACTTCTATCGGCACCAGGAAACCTTCCTTTTCATTTTTTTCTGTATATATGTGCCTACATTTTTATTTGTGCCTATTTATTTGCATGATAACCTTCGTAACTCTCTGTGCCTCGTTTTTTTCTGTTGCGGAATCTCTTTGGCATGATAACAGGTGCTGTCGATCATCATCGACTTCTGCAGACACCAGGAAAGCCTCGTCACTCGTGCCATGGCAGAGGTCGCCGTCAAGAAGTGAGTCAAGCCTTACAAGCCTTCAGCGCCAAGCATACTGCTTGTAGTGGTTATAGTATACTGTTTATAGTATAGTGTTTATAGTATAGTATAGTATACCTGGTAGTGTTTATAGTATAGTGTTTATAGTATAGTGTTTATAGTAAAGTATAGACTAAGGCTGCGGTAGGGGTCAGAGCAGCGGTATGGTAGGTGTTTCCTTTTGCATGTCTCAAACTTTGACGTTTATGTTTTTCGATTTCACTCTGTACACCATCGCCATAAAATAACTTGATTTGGTACACCATCGAAATATATTGTAGTCTGATTTTGATCACGGTTCACCTCGCACGAGTGGGAGGTATAGGTATGTACCAAGTATCTAAGTAACTAAGTATGATACCACCAAGTATGTAGTGTAAGCATGTAAGTATGTTGTAAGTAAGTAAGTATGATACCTCCTACTTGGTAGGGAAAGACCGGGTATAGTCCCTACCTGGTAATATATAATACCAGGTACTATTTTTAATACTGTAGTGCCGTAGCTTTGGCCTAGAGGCTAGCTGTACCCACCTTTAGCATCAGTGCTGCACCTCTTCGAAACAGACGGGATTGTGTTTTGCACAGAGTTAACCCGGCGTTCTTATATGGGGTTTTACCCCCCAGGTGTTCTGATGATAGGGGTTCCTGTGAGGCGCGTTGAGCACGAAGCAGACAGATGATTTTGTTTCCGCGTTTTATTGTTTTTCCCGCCGCTTGTTATAGCTTGTTAACGCGCTGCGCTGCGGTCCGTGCTTTGCTTTTCACACCAAGCGCGCAGTAGACGGCTTTTTTTTACGCTTCTTTTTTCTGGGTTTCCCCCTCCTGTGGCCTGATAGGAGTGCCTATGAGGCGCCGTGGACGCAACAGATCACCGTTTTTTGCCTCGTGTTTCTTCTGGCTGTCCCTTGCGGGCTGTTCGATGATACCGGTTCCTACAGAGTTGAGGTATTTATTTTTCTCCGCGCGCTAGGTTAGCGGGCTGGCTAATTTAAGCCGTCACCGCTGGAATGTGGATTCCACGCGCTAGTCTAGCGGACTCAATACGATAAGTCGCCACAGCTGGAATACGGGCTATGTCAGTTTGATCATATTTATTCTGCTGGCGGAAGTTTACAGCGGCTCTCCGTGCCTCGTGTATAACAGACCCCACGGTAAGCCCGCAAGGGCGAGCTATGAATACTGAATGGCTGGTGCGGCGTGCTGCTCTGGCGAATCCCGAATAGTGCTTTTGCTGCGGGGAAACTCGAACCTCGCGCGGGAAGAGACGAAATATTTCATGTAGGCCTATAATTGCGTTTTTAGTTTGTATCCCTCTTAAGTGAGCGTGCAGGAGTCGAACGGGACGGCTACCTTTTAACGTAGATTTGCTGCGTTCGAGGCGAGTCCCTCACCCTCTGTTCCTGTTGCGTTTCTTCATATTGCCTACCAGGTATCGCCTCCCCCTCTCTAGTGCCTCTCTCGTCCTCGTGTGCCGCATGAAAACGCCCCATTGCGAATTTCTGATCGATTTCGTGTAATAGGGCAGAAGAGGTGGACAGGGAGCAGCGGACGGCCAGAGGGCAGTGGGGATCGGAGGGAGACCCGAATGGCGCAAGACGGCCGTCGGGGCTTGACCCGTACGGTATGGCCAGCGTCGACCACACCGCTAAGAGATACGAGGCAAGGGGATATCATGATGTCATTAGTTGTCGATTGATACCGTTGCATATCGATCGGTCTCATTATAATTGATAGGTATCGTTGGATATCGATAGGTGTCGTTAGATATCGGTATGTACCGTTAACTATCGATAGACATCAATAGGTATCCATAGGTAGCGATAGCTATCGATAGGCAGCGATAGTTATCCAGGTAGCGATAGATATCGATAGGTACCGATACTGATAGATCGGTACCTAGACACTGATAGGTGTCGATGTACCGAGAGGTACCGAGAGGTACCAATAGGTACCGAGTACCGTACTTAGGTACAGCGTACCGATAGGTACCGATAAGTACCCGATAGGTATCAATAGATACCTCTAGGTACCGATAGGAGCCGATGGGTACCGAAACCGATAGATATCGATAGACACCAAGACCGATAGGTATCGATAGGAACCGAGACCGCTCGATAGGTATCGATAGGCACCGAGACCGCTCGATAGGTACCGAGACCGATAGGTATCGATATGTACCGATAGGTGTCGTTGGGTACCGATAGGTGTCGCTGGATACCGATGGGTGTGCTTGAATACGTATAGGTGTCGTTGAATACCGATAGATATCGTTAGATCCCGATAGATACCATTAGATATCGATAGATATCATTGCATATCCATTGATATCATTACATGCAGGTAGAATTTAGATATCCATATATATCGTTACGTGTTGATGGCAAGTAGAAATTAAGAGTTGCGGAATGTCAAGCCTTGCAAGGACCGTTGTCAAGTCGAAATATTTTATTTATGATGGCACATGTCCCGCAGCGTTCACGTAGTTCGGTAAATCGGGTATCTGGCGGTGATGAATTTTGAGTGGATTGTGTTGTACTGTTCTAAGGCAGTTCAAAAAAAAATGTTATTCATATCGTGATGGGCTGTGGTGTTTGTGATCCTGTGCTTGTGTGCCGCTGCAGGAGGTCTTTTTTTTCCGAGCTGGTGCAAATGGCTGTGACGTAGTGCGGAGTAAGTTTTGCAATTCTTTAAAAACGATGCCATCATGGTGACCTGTGCTGCCCGTGGTCCTGCTTGCCTTGCTGTCATGTGCTTGTGTGCCGCTGTAGGAGGCTCTTTCCTCACTGGTGCGGTTGCTGGAGGAGAAGAGCGGCAGGACGGAGATTCTAAGATACCTCACCTTCCGGTTGGATTTCAACGAGTGAGACACTAAATGCTCAAATGTCAACCCCTGACCGGAAAAAAGTCGAATTCAAATAACGTAATTAACACCACTGCCTAGAAACCCACCGTCTCCAAGGCGCCAGAATTGCCGAAAACGAGGTATTCAAGTGTACTTGGTATTAGATCTATCCTTCGGGGGTTTGAAAGGGAAAGAAATCGAGTAAAATTGACGAACAGAGCAGTATGCCACAGCAATGAAGAATTTCAGGCTATGAGAAGCGATGAATAGAGACCCCTCTTGGACGAAAATAAGAACACGGCCTCTGTTGTGCTAAAAATAGTGTAGGGCACACCTTCCCTTAACTATTACGGAGGACGATAGTAAATAGCACCAAATATTGTTAGTAAAAATAGATGAATATATAGATTTTTGTGTCCACCGTAGGTCCTATTTACTAGGGACCCCCGAAATAGTCGAAGGATTTTCCGGCCTGGGGCCAAGAATAATATATTCTTAACTGGCGTCGCATGCTGCTGCCGTGGTCTAGGGTATGATGCCTTCTATGCTCGTGCTCCAATGCCAGGAGGTGTACACGACCCGCGCGTAGTGTGGCCTATCGTATGCGGGTCATTCACGCTGCTGTGATAAGGCCGGCTTCGTCCTTTTCATGTATCTATATGTATCGATGTGCATGGGTCCTGAAAAAGTTAGTTGTCCTACGGCAGCATTTTTTCCTACTACGAAGTATAGTGGTTCTTGCTATTCCGATATATCTTTTTGTTGTGTCGTCATTCACGTTTTCCCTTCCGGCATCTGCGATGGCCTACCCATGTCCCTACCAGCAAACACCCTTCGCCCATTTAGAGGTCATCCCTCCGAACCCCGTGTCGTGTGCGCGCAGCTACTACAAGGAGCGGCGAGCAGCAGTCGCTTCACCACTACCACCACCACCACCACCACCACCACCTCGCCAGGCCGGAGCTCCCGACCAACCCTCTTCAAGGCAAAAGCGATAGCGGACTGGCCTACTACCATGTACCTGGTAGCACGCACAATAACACGCACGATAACACGCAAGATAACACGCCACACACCCTTGGACGAATTTCCAAGCTGATGTCCTCTCCAGTAGTGGGGGGAAGCGCCATTGCCGAGCGTTGCGCCTATACATGAGAAAATATTTGGACGGGTCTATTCCAACGCCATCAGTTGCTTAGTGCGCGCGCCCCCTCCTTTTTGTGGAGTCAATCGACTTGCTATTAATATACTCATCGGGGGGGGGGAGGGGGCGGGGTCATCTTGCGTGAGGGGGCGGGGTCATCTTGCGTGAGGGGGGGGGGTAATCTTGCGCGCTATTCGGTACGCGGCGACTCGCGGTCAGCCCTCCGTACCGAGCCCCCTCTTCAAGGCATAAGCGATAGTGGAGTGGCCTACAGCGCAGGACGGCTAATATGAAACGCCATCGCTGACCCAGGCTGGTTTTCTTATTCGGGAAAGGGTGCGTTCTACACTAAAAACAGTGTACCGGCTCCCAAATTTCTTGCTTTCCTGTAAATATGGGCCTTCTTCCTTCCTTAATGCCTTCATGCCTTATTGCCCTGTTTCTTACTATAGGTGTCCGATCCTGTACTGTACTAAGGGATGTCGCGGGGTCGACCCTCCCTGTCGACATCGCATTTTGCCAGAAAACGGTATACCGTATCCTGTGTGGCGCATTATTGGTACGTGCTTCTGGCAGAGTACCGGGGGGGTGCTTTTGGTTTGGTTGTTATCGACGCCACTTAACCCTTTCAGAACTGCAACCTTATCTCACATTAACTCCAAGTAGTTTGTTCCAGCTAATAGGTGGGCGCAGGGTTCTAAAGGGGATTAGAGTGGTATGCGGTACTGCTAATTCCCCAATAAGGCGGTATGCCAATATAAGGCGGTATCCCGATATAAGGCGGTCTAAATCGCTTGGCGCGACTGGGAAATCGCGCTCATAACCCGGGACGAATACGGCTGCTTCCCCCAATAAGCAATAAGGCGGTCATCTTGCTCTCTATACCACACTCCACCGCGTTACTGGGGGTGGGGGACCCGCACTGCAGTATCCTATACAGCTATAAAACCCCTTTGAGGGATTGAAGGGGCGAGAGTGTCGAAAAGAAGTGACGAACACAGCATCAGCCACGTGAAGCAGACCTTTCTGCTGGGATAAGGGATATGCCCGACGAAGTGCAACAGGAGGAGATGTGCCGCACCCACGCGCGGTATGATGTGATTCTACTTGGAATGTTACGCGGCGTTCCTATTAACAGAAAATTGGTAAGATCGCACTGGTCCCCTTTTAGCAGCGCTTTTCACGGATCGTCATGACCCGCCCAGCGGGTCGGCCCTGGTTGAGAAGTTGTCGATATCTCGCGGGTCGTGTCAGGCCGGGAAAGGAGGTGTTGAAATGGTCACGTCACGGATCGAGTCGGGTCAGGAGACTTTCGAACCTCGCGGGTTACCCTGACCCAACCCGACCCGACCCGACCCGACCCGACCCGACCCGTGAAAAGGCGAAAAGGAACCCGTCCCATGAAAATAATCTTTTTTATAGCTGGGCCCACCAACAGGACTAAGGAGGAGGAGAAAGAGGTGGCATGCAGTCGACTCCTGCCAAGGGCCGGGTGCGCCTGGTGAAACAGGATGTCTGTGGGCAACCGCTCGTTTTGGTGCGAGGGACAGTTGTTGTACAGCAGTTGTAGGCTCCCTCTTTTTGCCATGGAGTATCGGTTGTTGTATTGATGGGATCCCGTGGCTGTTTATATAGTTCGAAGTATCGTGGATCGTGGATCGTGGATGGTGTATGGTGGTTGTGGTTGGAATGACTTTTGTCGTGGCGAGTGTTGTTGAGATGGAGAGGGTGGGATAGCATGCTAGAGTGATCACTAACGGAGGTAGGGTAGCGTCCCTCGTTAGTGATCACTCTAGGTTCACGACTGATATGGGGTGCACACGGGTGAGGTGGACATGCAGTTGGCTGTGCATGGTGCCCGGGCTTCGGTGCGGTTCAGCTCCAGGCAGACCCCTGTTTGGACACCTGATGGCGCAACGGCTGACAAATACCTGGGTAGTAATAATAATATAACATCAGAATTAAACCTTTCGTCGGCCGTCGTTCATCTCCTGAGACTCGGGAAGGGGCAAGGTTGCGTTATCACAGGCGCCATTTATCCCGTGGGACACTCTGAAACCTTCTCCTAGGTCCAAGGCGTGGACGACGTGGGCTGGACGGCGGACCGTAAAAGCTGCCCAAGGCGTGAACATCATGACGTAATACGAGTCAATCGCATCAGTTCAATCGATCGCCGATTCTTGGCAGTGTGTGCAATGGGGCTTGTTTGCGTTTTGACCAAGACAAGTAAGTGTGTAGTGTGGTGACATGTGTGCTGGATGACATACCCACTACATTCCACGAGGCCTGTGTGCGCAGCCCCTCGAACGCGGGTAAAAAGGCATCGAGGTGTTCGTCTGTAGCCGTCTGCAAAGTAGCAGTATACTAGTAGACTATATAGCGATAGCAATATGTACTTGTGTGTGTTGGCCGACAATGCGCTTCCTTTTCAGTGCGTGAAGGCGGTCCAAAAATGTGATGTACGACGATACGCTTCCTTTTGAGCGCGCGGCGGCCATCCAAACAGCTCGACTCAAACTCGTTCATTGTTGATAGCGCTCCCCATGATCGCAATAAGGAACCTGAACGAAACAACTACGTACCCCATCTGCCGTGCCTGTGACTTGCTCTATTATTCATACGTCGGAGTACTAGGTGGCGCAGGATGTACGTATGGCCGTCATAGTCCGTACACTGCGGTGCTGAAACTACTTATTAATAGTCTAGTCTATGCCTTCACAGCAACAGATCGTGACTAAGCCGTGCTGTCCAGCTCGTCTTCGTCATGCGCCTCCGCCTTCTCTCTTTCGCTCGGCATTTTAACTTCCGTGTCGCTCGAAAATTCTCCCCAACCCTCAGAGTTAACCGCCCGCACTCTGAAGTAGTACAGGTGTCCGGGCGAAAGACCTGTGAGGATTTTGTTGGGCACTTTCGTTGGCACCGAGACCCAGTCTTGCATTATTTTCGAGCGATACTGGAGCTCGTAGGTCACTCCTCCACCAAGCACTCCGTCTCTCGAACTGCCGGCGCATCAACACGGTAGTAGTACATAGTACATAGTACATAGTACGTAGTACATAGTACATAGTACATAGTACAGTTGTTGTATCGTTTTCGATAAGGGGGGGCGGACGGAACGCGTGGCACGGGGCTTGAGTTTTTAGTCCTTTCGCGTTTCTGCATGTTTTCCCCGCCACACACGCGAGCGGCTACGAGAAGGATGTGCACAGGCATTATTGGTGTTACCAGGTACACTCTTGACAGATGGTCACACAGGCGGGCACGGGCAGCAGCATGCTTCCTTCCTGGTATCGGACAGATGATGATCCAACATCATACGCTCTCGGAAAATTGGTGTTTAGTCGAAGAAGCCGCTTGTGTGGAGGCCACAACAAACAAACTTCGGACATTAGACTTCAGGATCTTGAGACTCTCTGGCATACAGGGCAATTTCTTTTTAATACGATCGTCGCCGTTTTGAAACTCGTAACAGTCGTAACAGGTTTTGCGAGACCTTCTTCAATCTGGGTAAATGCGTGGTTACGGGTAGGTGTCTATATAAAGGCTCCCCTTCAGTGGTTGGCTTCATTTTTATCGCGCTTAGGGTTCAGCATTCCCACTTGGATTTATGTTTTTTTTTATGCTCAGTAATTTCCATCGAACTTGCCAACTCACGCTCTCGCCCTTTCCGCTCGCCAATTTGTTCACGCATGAAAAAGTCTCTACGAGTATGATATACGACTGTGCCCTCGGGGGGGATTGAACCCACAGAACAGAGTTCAGAAGGCGCGAGGTTCGCTTGCTACACCACCGGGGAAGGTTGTATTGGCCATGATATCGTTCACCGGACTCTTCAGAGCGGTGCTTCAGCGGCTTTCACGTAGACCGTCACACGTCCATGCACCTACCTGGTGATGTCGGAGAGCCAATAGCATTGCCACGAAACGGTGACCTTGCACGTCGCTACGCTTTCCACCACACGTTTCGGCACGCGTTTCGTGATGCCTGTTCCATTCCGACAAAATCGGACACATGAATTCGGACATAATTTTGACAATTTTTCGGACAAATCGTGGACCCATTGATGCTAACTTGTAATTTCTAACTTCGAACCGATTCGGACAAATTTTGGGCCTGATTCGAACGCTATCCAAAAAGATGAGAGATTGCTTGGGGGACACAACCAAAATATCCCCTTCCACAGGTTTTTTCCCCCTTTCACATCTTCTAAAAAATGATCCCAGTCTATTCCCAAGTGTTTTTTTCTTGTCCCCAAAACAGGGGGGGGGCGGTGAAATGGTGAAGGGGTCAACCTTTTCCACACTTCAAAAAAACGTCGAACGCTCTAGTTCCTACGGCGCTTTCCCCCTCATAACGTGGGTGTAGAGCTAGGGGGGTTAAGCAAGGTCCCGAGATTTCGCTCACGTGTGTTGAGCGCTTTGCTGGAAGAGCAGTGTTTCAATTTCCCGTTGGGGCTCCGATACAAGGTCTCAGCGGGTGGGCTCCGCTGTGCCCCGTCCTGAACCCCGCTTCCCTACTCGGGCAGGCCTCCCAAGTATTTCACGTCATCCTTTTCTGTGTATATCCCTAGTCCTGGACCGTGATAGGCGCTCCAGGATAATACCATAACACCAGCACGACCCCCCCCTGATGAGCCGTGTTGCCATAAATAAATGTGGAAATATTTGGGGAAACGCCGGTTCCATGAACTTCTATGACCGCACATCAATCGACGATGCGGCTCCCCAAAAACGTTATTTGCGCACATATTACTACTTCTATATCATACTATTATATCCTATACCATATTATTATATTGTTATAAGGCTTGGTTTGGGTAAGCTATTGGTTAACCTTTTGCAAGTGGTCAAACGGACTAATACCCCACTAATTCCTTAACAATATCCTATATCATATACTCTATTGTGTCCTGCGAGGTTGTGAAAGCCGTGCTGAAGAAACGTTCATCAACGGGAAAACTAAAAAAGAAAAATAACCGCAGGGGGCGTAAAGATCATCGAAAACCGAAGCTACGGTCACATCTTCAGCGTCGCAGGGGGTGAGAGGGGGGCATGTTAAGGGAGGCATGTTAGGGGGGGGGGCGTGCTCATTTGTTGCTTGCCTAAGTCATTTGACCATTGACCACGCACGTCCTTCGAGGCGGAGCACCATTCCCATTCCCAACAGAGACACCTCCAACATGTTCAGCGCTCATTACGCTCATTACGCTTTTTCGATTTGTTCACGTACGAGGGGGGGGGGGGGGTAATCATTTCATATCATGCATGGCCTAAGCTCTTAGGACTGTAGTCTAGACTTTCGTGTTCCTGCAATGTCGGCAATTTCGGGACGGCACACGTCGGAGGGAGGGGGGTGATCGAAAAGACATACCACAAAAGCCGACAGCCTGCTTGTCTGCGCTTTCAGTATGAGCGGTCAGAGTTATCAAATCGACCCCGAGGGTGCTAATCAAACGTGCTAGGCAAGACGCTAACGCGTGTTGCTGAAGGCACAAAGCGTGAACACGCTGAAAGACGTTTTACGAGGCAGTCGAAAGGCTGGCTACAAAAGTATCTTGCCACAAACTGAGAACAGCGGTCGCATACGAACTTGATGAAACGAATGCCACATACAGTACACATCATAGATTTTTTCTTGTGATGACGCACATTGTGTAGCTTCATCCGGAGAATAGAAAGAATCTCCTGACTCTGAACGTATTATCATGTGCACTAGCTCATTGCTGAGCCACTCGTCGGGATATCTGCCAACAACGCCCCTCTATCACAGAAAATGGTTAACGACAGTATTAAACGTTACTCCACGGTTTGGATACTGCGCTGCCGATGTCACCGCCATCCGTGCACGCGGTGTGTTGTTTGGTTTCTATTGTACGATGATTGAAGAGTAATTAACTGCTAGCAGCACCTTTGGCTCCTGGCACAGTCTCGTAGATCTTGCGCACTGTTTCCTGGTAGCCTAGCTTCGCGATGCAAGATGGCGCAATCGGTGCCCGTGGTCCTAGAGACGTCAGGCAAAAGCACGATTCGTGGGGAAATCTCGTAAGCATACACGCCATCATTGCATTGGTCATACGACCGCTATTGTTCTGTGTAACCCGAGGCGGGAAGTTGTACGCGGCGCGCTAATAGCGGAGACACGTTCGCATTAAAAAAAAACAAAGTTTCGCCGCCACCTTTAGTACGCACCCGATAGAGTGAAAGGTCACCCAACACGCTGACACTCGTCGCACCAAAACAGGCAGCATTTAACCTAGGTGTAGTGTAGGGGTGGACCGTATCTTAACAATAGCAAAAGAATAAACATGTTTAACGCTGATTAATGTTAATTGTGTTCGCCTGATGTCGATTGTGTTGACCTAATGCTGGCGTAATGTTGGTGAAATGTTGGCCTAATGCTGGCGTAATGTCGGCGTTATGTTGGCGTAATGTTGGCGTAATGTTGGCCTAATGCTGGCGTAATGTTGGCCTAATGTTGGCCTAATGTTGGCCTAATAATGTTGGCCTAATAATGTTGGCCTAATGTTGGCCTAATAATGTTGGCCTAATGTTGGCGTAATGTTGGCCTAATGTTGGCCTAATGTTGGCAGGTGCCACGGTACAGGTGCACCATTTTTTCCTCTTGAGGGTGGTTGCTTGAGGAGCTCCACATACATACCTCACCTAAAAACTGATTTGGAGAAAACCAAAAAAAGGGATACCCGATGAGTGTCGAGCTTGGTCTACTACAGATACTACTACTCTACTACTACAGATAGATGCTGAATTACGGATACACCGACACGATCCGTAGTAGTATCTGTATGTATGCTGTATGTACGGATACACCGACACGATGAGTGTCAGCAATCGCTTGGTCTACTACATACAGATACTACTACGGATACACCGACGAAGTATGTTGCAATACAACAAGAAGAACAGCAATGCGACGTTTTTTTAGTAGTAATACTAGTATTAGTAGTATTAGTAGTAGAGTAGTAGTAGTAGTAGTAGTAGTAGTAGTAGTAGTAGTAGTAGTAGTAGTAGTAGTAGTAGTAGTAGTAGTAGTAGTAGTAGTAGTAGTAGTAGTAGTAGTAGTAGTAGTAGTAGTAGTAGTAGTAGTAGTAGTAGTAGTAGTAGTAGTAGTAGTAGTAGTAGTAGTAGTAGTAGTAGTAGTAGTAGTAGTAGTAGTAGTAGTAGTGAAGTGGAAGTAGTAGGAGTGGTAGTAGTAGTAGTAGTAGTAGTAGTAGTAGTAGTAGTAGTAGTAGTAGTAGTAGTAGTAGTAGTAGTAGCAGTAGTAGTAGTAGTAGTAGTAGTAGTAGTAGTAGTAGTAGTAGTAGTAGTAGTAGTAGTAGTAGTAGTAGTAGTAGTAGTAGTAGTAGTAGTAGTAGTAGTAGTAGTAGTAGTAGTAGTAGTAGTAGTAGTAGTAGTAGTAGTAGTAGTAGTAGTAGTAGTAGTAGTGAAGTGGAAGTAGTAGGAGTGGTAGCAGTAGGAGTAGTAGTAGTAGTAGTAGTAGTAGTAGTAGTAGTAGTAGTAGTAGTAGTAGTAGTAGTAGTAGTAGTAGTAGTAGTAGTAGTAGTAGTAGTAGTAGTAGTAAGTAGTAGTAGTAGTAGTAGTAGTAGTAGTAGTAGTAGTAGTAGTAGTAGTAGTAGTAGTAGTAGTAGTAGTAGTAGTAGTAGTAGTAGTAGTAGTAGTAGTAGTAGCAGTAGTAGTAGTAGTAGTAGTAAGTAGCAGTAGTAGTAGTAGTAGCAGTAGTAGTAGTAGTAGTAGTAGTAGTAGTAGTAGTAGTAGTAGTAGTAGTAGTAGTAGTAGTAGTAGTAGTAGTAGTAGTAGTAGTAGTAGTAGTAGTAGTAGTAGTAGTAGTAGTAGTAGTAGTAGTAGTAGTAGTAGTAGTAGTAGTAGTAGTAGTAGTAGTAGTAGTAGTAGTAGTAGTAGTAGTAGTAGTAGTAGTAGTAGTAGTAGTAGTAGTAGTAGTAGTAGTAGTAGTAGTAGTAGTAGTAGTAGTAGTAGTAGTAGTAGTAGTAGTAGTAGTAGTAGTAGTAGTAGTAGTAGTAGTAGTAGTAGTAGTAGTAGTAGTAGTAGTAGTAGTAGTAGTAGTAGTAGTAGTAGTAGTAGTAGTAGTAGTAGTAGTAGTAGTAGTAGTAGTAGTAGTAGTAGTAGTAGTAGTAGTAGTAGTAGTAGTAGTATTAATAGTATTACTAGTATTACTAGTATTACTAGTATTACTAGTATTACTAGTATTACTAGTATTACTAGTATTACTAGTATTACTACTAATACTAGTATTGGTATTAGTATGACGCCTGCTACGATAGAGGTGCACCAACCATTGTTGTCTTTTTCTTCAAGGTTCCTCAATTTGGGAGGAGGTTAAGACATGTCCTTTTTGACCCAAAAACTGATTTGGAGAAAAAAAAAAAGCTGCTACCGGATGAAAAATCCCATGGCCTAGGTACACAACGAGAATCAGGCAAAATGAATGGCCGATTATTTATTTATTTTCCCCGGCGATTTTGGGTTGAGGAGCCCCGTCATTCACAAAACATTTCATGTCAGACGAAAAGTACCACCCCTATCGTGGCCCGCGTCAATATTAATACTATTAATACTATTGGTAGCGTATTGATAGTATTAATAGCATTAATAGCATTAATACTATTAATACTATTAGTAGCGTATTACTATCAATAGTATTACTAGTATTAATACTATTAATACTATATATTAACACTATATATTATTACTATTAGTAGCGTATTAATAGTATTAATAGTATTAACAGTCTCAATACTATTAATAGTAGTAATAGTACTAATACGTTAAGGAGCCCCGTCATTTAGAAAAAAGCAAGATTAAATTTAGTCATCAACAAGTAAGTGCTACCTCTATCGTATTACTACTCAGTTAGTATACTACTCTTCTTAGTGTTCTACTCTTAGTATTCTTCTCTTATCATAGCACCACGCGTCCTTTACGGTTTTTTTCCCGTAATCCCGACGAATCACTCGTAATACTCTATTAGTACCAGTTCATACTGGTTGGTGTAAAACCCCTCGCGTGAAGATCGTGCGCGGTCACTCGAGGTCACTTACGTTGAAGCTTTTGACAGAGGGCCTGGCGAATGGCAGCAGCGGCTTCTTCGTCTAGTCGACACTGGCCGACCACATCTATCGGCTTCTGGCCATGGTAGCAAGCTTTTTCTCTGTCGACACCGTTCTCTAGCAGCCAGCGAACCACGCCCGCCTTCGTTTCAGCGAGGAGTAGCAATATGGTATCCATCACGACACGAAACAACGCAAGGAGGGCGGGTCAACTCTTCTTATAGAACTCCGTCGCCCACGTCTTGGGGGACAAATACTAATAATACTAATAATACTAATAATGCTAATAATACTAATAATACTAATAATACACTGTGCGACTTCAAACTAGATAGGGATACTACCGGCTTCTGGCCATGTTGGCAGGTTTTTTCGCTGTCGACGCCAATTTAATCTCTAGCGGCCAGCGAACCACGCCCGCCTTCCTTTCAGTAAGTAACAGCGGCATGATACGCACAACCAAACAAGGCGAAGGGGGGTGATCTGTGAAGTAGAGCTGTGGGTTTTGTCTGGACTTCACGGCTAGAAATGAATGACTTTGAGAAATTGTGTATGTTGTACCTGGTAGTTGACAATGAACAGAACACGCCGAGCCACGAACGCACCGGTCCGATGTAAAGACGCAGAACTCCGCAAAAAAATGCCTCACGCAGCTATCATACAAACCTCCTTCGGCATCCGGATGCCGCGCTAACCTTGCGCAACCAAAAAAAGCGTTTATATCGAACTATTAATAAGGCTCGGACGCGTGCTACGATAATAGAGATAGGTGGTAGTTTTGGTCTGATGTTTTTTGTGATGAAATGACGGGGCTATTTTCGTAAAACATATTTTAACCCAAAATTTTCGTAAAAAAAATAAATAATTGGCAATTTTTTTTGCGTGACGAATTCTCGTCGTGTACCTGGGCGATGGGATTTTTTATCCGTCCGGTAGAGTAGTTTTATTTTTCTCCAAATCATTTTTTGGTTCAAGACACGTACGTCTTAAGCTCCTCCCAAATGGAGGAACCTCAGAACAAACAACAATAATGGGTGTGCACCTCTATCGTTTCTAACGACACATACATTGAAAACTTGCAAACTTGCTTGGCAAGTGTTCGGCAGCTTTTTTTTTTGCGCGCCTCAAAATAGCAGACGATCCAAATCCGAATAGAAGAACATGAAATTGACAAAAAATATATATCCAAGAACATCCTTGGCCGAAAGTTTCCTTTTTTTTGGCAAAACCAAATTCCCATAAGCTTGCTAGTTTTTGGCGAAAAAAATGCCCAATAATATGTGTGTCGTTGAAAACGGCCATATTTTATAAAAATTAAAATACACTCCAGCTAGCTGTGAGATCGAATATTTTGTCGAAACTCATCTTTGCAAGCTGTGTGTGATACTCCGATCGCGCGTATTACGGGTTGTCTGTCCTCATTAAGGATATAGGTCGGCGACTCCCCTTGCAACTACAGTGTAGCTATCAGGGTCAACAGGGTGATGTTAGGCAGTCTGTGCGCGGAAACTATAAAAAAAAACGTTTCTGAGGGGGACAAAATCTGACAGCTGCTGTGGAAGGAAATGCATCAGTTTATCAAGTGAATCCTGTAGTAAGTCGAATATCCGGTGAGGGGGGGGCGGAGTTTTTAAAGACGTGGGGGCCCGATTTTGATCAAAAGGGGGGCGGGAGGGGGGGGGGGGGGGGAGGGGACGGGTGGGGCAGGTCAATTTGTGCGTGGAAACTATAAATTCTTCTTGTGGGGGAGGGGGGGGTAAAAGATCTAGTACTTGCAGTCTGCCCGATGAGCCGAATAGTTTTGTAATCTACGTACACATGACTCATGATTCACGTACGTACGAGCGATATAGGATATTATAAAAATTAAAATACACTCCAGCTGTGAGATCGAAGATTTCGTCGAAACTCATCTTTGCAAGCTGTGTGTGATACTCCGATCGCGCGCATTACGAGTTGTGTGTCCTCATTAAGGATATAGGTCGGCGACTCCCCTTACAACTAGATATGGTATTGGGAAATGAGTGTTTTCTATTGGATGGTGGTTTGTTGTCAGAATGTCAGCCACCCCGCCGGAAACATGCCTTCTACGTTATGTTCAGTTCTGGGTTGGTTCCGATGGGGTACGCCCTTACATCAGTCTTGTTTTGGTCCAGTTTTTGCCACTGATTTGTGGGCGGCTTCTGGCCGATCTTGACTCATCCCATGTCTTCATTGTGATAATATACTCGGATACGCGAAAATAATACAACGGATTTTTCTACATATTGATCAACATCTGGAACTTCTCTTTTATCAGCTGCCACCGCGCAACCAAGGCCCACGCATGAGGTGGCCCACGCGAGCAAGCCGACCCTGAGCACGGGTTTTCCCATCAGGGGGGGATTAGGCGGGGGAGGCGGGGGGCGGGGGGGGGGAGGGCTTTGGCTTTTCCATATTTATTGTACATCCAATAAGCAACTGGCGACGACTTGTAGTCAGTCACCTCAAAATCCTAGTTACCGTACCACGTACTCGTTGTCGACATGGTTTAGTTAGTTAGTTGTTTACGAACTGTTTAGACACGGTCGAGTTATACCTGCAGCTGGCTCAAACATGGCGAGGGCCCTCACGAGGTAAGATGGCGCCATTTTACCAGAGAGCGGCCAGAAAAATGAGTAAACCGCGGTAGATAGAGCCTTCTTTCAGGTCATAGTAAACAATATTTACATACATAGTCTAGTTTATGTGGGGTACATGATGAGTAGATAATCGAGATTACACGGCGGGGGGGGGGGGAGAATTGCACCCTACCCGATTTTGGGCATTAGACTATCTTGAAGAAAAGGATTTCGTTGCAGTCGTAGCAAGTAAGAGGGTTTGTCGAGCCCACCTGGCAATAGGATGACGCGATGTACAGGCAGGTTGCCTCCCCGAACTCGTACCTATACAGGGAAACAACAAGAGAATGTGAACGCCCGAGCGAATACACTTCTTCGGCGGTGCAACCGAGCTCGATTCAACAACACTCACTATCGTTGTGGCTAGCCCAGTAGTAGTAGACGTTTCGAAGTGTTTTCGGCCGCACTCACTTCACGACGTATAAACGAGCTAAACGGGGATTATTATTTCGCGTAACCCCTTCAGAACTGCACCACCTCCCTTCGCGTTCCGGCGCCAATTACTTGCCATTAGGTACTACACTAGACTAGTCTATAATATAATACAGCTGTATGTAGATCCTGGAAGGCTATGATTTCATATTTTGAAGGATTTACGTGCAGTGCACACACCTGTACAGCAGTAAACTGTACCCTGGTAGTAGTTTTTTGTTGTAACAAAGGGTTCATGAGCCCCAGTATCATATTAGACTATCGCTAAGCTTGTGCCTGCTGAACTACTATAGTCTAGCTGTATAGTCTAGACTAATAATCGATTCCGTTCAATCCTCGGATGCTCGCAAATCCTAAACCTAGTCAACGAGTTGGCAAATAAACGCAGAGCGCAGCAGTCACCATTTTAGAGATTCCCACTCGAGCATCCAGTCGCTGAGACCCTCGCAAAACTGATCGTGGATCGCGTGAGGGTGTGTTTGGACCAGATCTCGTAGGAAAGCCAGATTGCCATCTCGAGCAGCCCAGAAAAGCTGCACGCACCAAGATTGGTCGCCGCCGCCGTCTTGCTTTGCGCTGTCCATGTGGAGGGCAAGATGGTCGGCGCGGTGACATTCATTGTGCGTGGGCCTGCCAACGCACGGGTTGACCGGCCGAGCTGGAGTAACCGTTTCAATTATTAGAGTAGAGCATGCGAGATCCGAGATCCGAGATCCGAGATCATCATGGATCACGATCGTCAGCAAAAATAAGCAGTTTTAACTGACAAATCCGCAGCCTCGACGGCGTAATACTGTTTGTGTATGTCGTAATGACACCGTCGATCGTCGGTTTTGCACTTCTTTCCAACGACGGACGCGACAAAAAAACTGCTGCTGTCAACTGTCACACCACTGCTGTTTGTTGGTGTACCACTAGACTACTTTATTTTACCAGCAATACAGCAGCAAGGGCTTGGCAAGGGGGGTATTAACCCGCGAACCACGTCGTACACTCCACTGAGGCTATCGCTCATGGATGGTCGTCTGGTCGGGATCGGAAAAAACAAATCGACACGTTTGGCTCACTCGCCCTCTCCAAGGGCACGTTCGTTTCACACCCGAATCTCGCCCGAAGATTTCGCGAAAACGATCCTGATCGGCATCCTGATCACGACCAACAACCGCCCCATTGATTGATTGGACGGCCTTCTTGTGGTCGGAAGATCCGGACACATTATGCACCATCAGCAGCACCACGGTGGTGGTGTTGATGGGGTCGCGAATTTGAGGGCGTCCACCGAGCAGCCGACCGAGCGGGCGAGGCATAATGGTTGCAGATTTTAGATTTGTGTCACAGGTGGTCTGTGTTGTGCAGTGTTCAACAAAGGAGGCGGTGCTTCACAGGGTACCCGGGACACTGTTGCTGGTGATACGCACAGAAAATCTAGTCTATTGTACCCCAGGTAGTAAATACTATATTAAAAATTTAAAATTAAATTTCGTTTTGTGTTGCGCATTGCGCAGACAGAACAGGATGTAAAATGCTGCTGCACCAGAGCTTGCTTTCCAAACCACAACAACAGCAGCATTATAACTTGCACAACAAGCTCTGCCATCTAGCATGCTTGCGACATGCTCTACGTCCTGGCGTGCTGTTGTAAGGCGGCGTCGGGCGTTATCTGGCGTTGCAGATGTAGTAGCAGGAGTATCAGAATGCCGTAGGCAAAAGTTAGCCAAGGGTGGGTTCGTGGCAGGACTGAATGTGCTGGACGGCGCGACCGTGGCTGGACTTCAAGCTCGCCTGCCGTTGCTGTTCCGAGGCGAGTTCGACACAGGAGTGTTTCCAGATGAGATGCATTGGAGGGAAGGGATATCGAAGGAGGATGCGCCACGCGAGGTGATGATACCTCGAGCTTGGAGGTGATGAGCCTCGGCGTGTGTGTATGGTATGTTTACTACTGCTGTACATACGTAAGCAAGCAACCCTTCTTTTCCTGTACGTACGTAAGCAATGTGGGAACTTACAGCACAAAACCGCGCCCGCCAATCACTGTCAAGGTAATCAGAGTCGGGGTACGACAATCAAGGATGTCGTCGACGGCAGTTAGTTAGGGTTCGTGCGTGATGGTGTTTGGGAAGCTTCAGACGGCCCTTCGCAGACGGCAGAAATCCAGGGGTATATTAGCCGACCATCCCCGTTTTTGAAAAACTTTCTTCAAAATGATCGAAATAACTGCAAACAACTTCGTTTTTTCGCTCGTTCCATGTTTCCTGCGCGTATGTGTGTGTGTGTGTTCTTCACATTAAACCGTTCTTCTACTCGTCGACATCCAGCACACCCAGTGTCCGTACTGATTCTTCACCCTAGAAAGATCAGCTCTATGGTCACAAGCTACGACACAGAGATAATGCATCGTAATGCATTCGACAACGCAATGTCATGCCCTAGTACTGGGTACGACAGGCACAACATACATACGTCAGCAACAGAAATACATTGGAAGAGAGAAATACGAAATAAACAAAAACAAAAACAAAAACAAAAAACAAAAACAAAATAAGAAAACCAATAAAAACAAAGATAAAAATATGCATGTAGGGGGTACCAGCGGGAATACGCTCGTACAGAAGGCATGCCTGTGTCCCTCTGTCGCTCGCAAACGAAAAAAAATAATCATGACGGTGTGTTCCAAATTTCGACCAGTATCCAGTTTGCCGTAGCATGTAGCATTCAGCGTCTAGCAGTGTTCATGTGTGTAAGCAAAAAGCAAGAGAGGCGGGGGCGTGGGGGGGGGTGGGAGGGGGGGGGGGGGGGGGGGGGGGCAGTCGTTCTCGGCTCTGCTCGTTTGATATTCACTGTTTTTCAGAGCAGCCAGGAGCCACGGAGAGAGAGCTCTCTGTTTCCGAGATGTTGGGTGTTGTACTGAAATTGTCTAGGGGGTTTCCAGGGAGATATGGAGGCGTTGTGATGGGGGAGGCAGGGGACGAGCCGTCACGATAATCAAAAACCCCGTGACGGACGGACGTCGTGAAGTGACGGCTCGTGACGGTGACCGTCTTTCAACGTCCTTGACGACAATTTCACAGACGTCTGTGGTAGCTGTGTATGCTCGTGCGTGCGATAGATATCGCCGTTGGAAGCCTATAATATACAAGGGCTTCGCTCGCGGGCGGCTGGGCGCCGCCCGCTACGCTTGCGGAAGGAGGAATAATAGACATTCAGTAGAAAGGCGGAAAAGAAGCACAAATGGCGCAACTGGCGACTTGAAAATGCCAAGAGGTCCATATGTAGTACAACGGTACAGGATATAGACGATTGTGATTATGAGTTTGTTATTATCATCCATTCGCCCAGTCCATGATGGACACGTCGGAGGACTTGCTTGGCATATCCTTCCACTTCTCAGGTAGCACCTAGGTCCTGTACATTTATTAATAGCTCTCTCTAAGTCGATCATCACTAATAAATTATCGCAGTGCATAAACACCAGGCACGCGCTTGTCAAGGATAGAGACAGGAAAACTACAACTTAAGATGTAAAGGAGCGCAGTGCCAAAAAAAACATGCTGGAAGCAGGAACTTGAACGCACACACCGCAAACATGTGAAGTACATTTGTATTCCTGAAAGACGAAGAGCACGCATTTAGCCATAGTTCTCAAAAAACGATGCTGGTATAATAAACCAGAACTTAACGTTCTATAAAGAACGTGCTGTCAACATTGCTTCCGAAGGAGCATGCAGGCTTGCTTGGACTCTTCCTCCTCAGCGGGGGTACCCAGCACCTTGCACTCTTGTTTTTTGTCGATGGTCTTGTGGATCTGTCCACAAACGTTGAAGCATGGCGGGAGAACGTCGATAAGTATGTGTAAAAAAGTATTCGTACTTCTCTCCAGCAGACGTCGTAACCATCCAAATTATTGGAGCTCCGTTCTTCGCTGTTAGTAATTGTTGTGGTATTGTTGTACTTGCTCTTGGTACTTGGAAAAAGAGCCGCACTTCATAGACTATATCCGCACGCCATCCCCTAGTCTTTAGCAAGAGACATGGATGTCTCGACTCGTGACACACAGGACGCAAGATAAGAGTAGAACGTACCTCGATGTCGAACGCCCTCGTGGCACCGTGGGAATGGAATGCGGGATGTATATCGAGCAAGTGGTCGCCTGCCTTCTTCAGGAGGTCACCGACCTTGATGTCGCCGGTGCACTTCGTGTTTATGTCCTCGCCGACTTGGCGGCCCTCGGCGGCTGCTTCGCAGGGCTTCTGCAAACGACAACAACGGATGGGAATACCTAGCGTTCAGTGAATGTTCAAAATAGTGAGGCCACGTAGCTGTCGTCGATTTCCAAAGTTTGAAAGGAAGTCGTACAATTTAACACTGTTGTAATGAAAGCGGTCGTTTATGGGCAAAGCCCTGCCTGGTACCACAACGTTGCTAACACCTATGAAACCACCACTGGGACAGGAACGAACGGGATTCACAGTCGCAACTGGTAAGCGTAAGCCCCGGTACACTGCTATATAAGGCCTACCGGCGGAATACCGACAACGAAGGGTAAGAGAGAGTACCAGCTGTATATATTGTTCGGTACTACTCTATTACTGCTGCTATCAACACTAGTACGACCGACGTGTACTGCGATTCCTGAAGAGGTTGCGCACCCTACTTGTACTCGTTAATACAAAGAGTTCATGTGGTTGTATGAAAAATGAGTAACAGTAGTAGTACACCGCGTCACTACATGAACAACTCGCTAACCCCAATCACGGGACTGCTCTCCAGCATCACCCAGGTTAACTTCAGCTTCTGTTTGCTATATATCAACCTCCAGTGTGTACTGCGACTGGTGCTGAGGTATCATGCTGCTGTGTTATTTATCACTGCATGGACCATTTTTACAACCCTGGCTGACCCCCGTGATGAGACTTGCCCGTTTTCATTGCGTCTTACATGTATAGATACCACGTAGTCGTAGTCGTACATCCAAAACGTGTGTTTATATCACAGCACAAAGCGTCACTGCATGGACCACTCGTTCAACCCCCGCTTACACCGATGACGGGACTGCCCCGTCCTCGTAGTCGTACATACATGAAGTGTGTTTGGCTGTACGTATAAAAAAGAAATCGCATCACACAGCGTCACTGCATAGGTCTACTCGTAGACCTGAGTACTTGTACAATTCCCGCTTACACCGCGATGACGGGACTGCCCCGTACACGTACTCGTATCGTACATGCAAAAGTGTGTTCGTACGCATGAAAAAGAAATCACAGCACAACAACAGAAATGTAACTCACGTTTCGTCAAGCTCTCAGCTCCTTCGTTAGGGACGCCGATCGAAGGTGAATCACAGGTGTCCGCGTCACACCAGTCACACACACGAGGGTTGTCGCCGCTTCCCCAGTGCTTCTTGTTAAGGTTATGAAAAGCTTGGCACGTGGAAGGCTCGTCACTCCTGCAGGTGTCGCAGACAGCGTACTGGGAACTCTTGTTTTTCCTATTTCGTGCGATGAGGAAGCCGTCACAACCCTTGCTCGGGCACGGCCAATCAGGATTGCCAGAAGAAGCTGAGTCCCGTTCTTGCCCGACCAGCTTCCACACGCCTGATGATGATGATCCTGAACCTCCACCACCCCCACTGTTGGCGGAGCCTCCTCCCGCACTAGCCTTGGTCCGCTTCGCAAATTTCAACTTCAAATTGTTATTGCCGATCCGGCAAATTTCAAATTCAAATTGTTTGCAGCCGTTTACGGCAATTCCCTCTCAACAGCCAGCGATTGGCCAACTGCCAACTTCAAAAGTAAAAGTACAAAAAAGAAGTTGCTGAAAAAGCAAAATAAAAATATCAGAGAGCAAGCAGTGAAGATCAGAGAATGAGAGCTAAAAAGTAAGTAAGAATGAGACTAGGGAAAGCAAGGAAGGCAAGGAACTTCGGGACGGTTCTTTTCCCCAGCAACTAATTTTCTTTTCGGCAATTACGGGCTGAGAAGGGCTGAGAGGGGGGAGGATATGCCGAGCGAGACGTCCGACGGGGGCGAGGTCTAGGTATATAGTTTTATGCTCAAAAGTCATGTTTGCAAACAACAGGAAAAACCGGACGGTTTCAAAGAGAAAGGTCCCTCCTTGGTCAGTGAGTCCCTTTCCGCTGAATTGGACTACTCGCATACGATAACTCTTCTAAGAAGCACATGTGAGTGAAAAACACCGCGGGTCCTGCTTAGACAAACCTGGAAGCGAATTCGTTTGTGTCCCAGACATCTCAACAAAATTGGCATTATCGGCGGGACGAAGAAATGGCTATTGGTATACCAGTTGCCAGTTGCGAGTTACCAGCAGCGGAACGGACTACCAGGTACACCATTAATAGTCATCGCGGGTAGGGGACGGATAGACTCCACCTCCTCCGGGGTGTACATAGATAACGACTACGACGTGTCTCCGGGTTTTCCATGTTTTTCTTTTGTCAACACTAACCCTAGCCTGAACGCTAACCCCAACTCCCAATTTCCGATTAGTGTCCGCTGGGAAAGCCGTATCATGTGATGGATGATCTGCCCTGTCTATGGGCATATCAATTGGGCTCAACACGCACTCCACGGCCCTCAGATGGAATCCACGATGTACGCCCGCACGCAAGCTCTCCTCGTTTCGTCGTGGTTTGTGCGTTTGTTGGTATACTCCGTTTAAGTCGTAGCACCCCCGTGAAGCCTCCTTGCACCTTTGCCTATTTAGCTCTTTGGGGCCGACGACGCAAGTGTAGCAAGATGGGGCAGTATTGACCTAATGTAGGAACCGACTACTGCTATGCAAGGGTGCCTATGGCTCTGTACCGATCTCTCCCAAGAGATTTGCTTCCATGTTGCATGTATTGTATTGAGTGCTTGCTGGCCTCCCATCGCCACCTTCTAAACGCATTCTGACCGAAGGCGGGGGGCGGAGCCGTTCTTTCAGGCAGGCGATAACACCCGCCAGGTATAAGGGGACAAGTGCTATAAATCATAACGCTGCAACAGTGAAAAGGGAGTACCCTAACACCCAGATATAGCGACCTTATAATCGACAAATGCAGTCTTGTAAACCTTCTATCAATAGGGTAAGCGTGCAACGAAACAGGTTTCAGTACCCTAACACCCAGATATAGCGACCTTATAATCGACAAGCGCAGTCTTGTAAAGCTTCTATCAATAGGGTAAGCGCGCAACGAAACAGGTTTCAGCTTGCTGCCCACGTGTCGCACACCCCCTCCTGTTGCCCTCCTCCTGTTGCCCTTTGGACCCACACCCTATCCCAGCAGAAAGGGCTGCTTCATGTGACCCAAGTTAAAATGATTTATTTAATTCGACTCAATCCTCCCCTCGGAATTCCCACGGCGACTAACCTCCAATCCCCCCCACCCCCCCTGTCATTTGCTGGTGCTGTTATCCCAAGTGCAGATAGTAAACGCGTGGAAAGCGGATCGTACCGTGGCCGCCGTTGTTCTCAGCAAGCGTCTTGGGAAGCTCGCGGCCGACCTTGCAGGCTGGGAATCGACTCGAGTTGCCCAGGACGATGTGGTGTGGAAACCCCCGGGGTCGGGACCGATAACCTTTCATCAAGACTCCGCGTACATCAGCAAGCAGTTTGTTCCGGTGAGATTTTGTTAGGGTAGTGTGTACAATGTGGGGTACGTATTGAGTTTGGATTGGGCATGGTCATCGTCGCAGATATTTTTGTGAATGTTGCGTGAAATATTAATCGCGCGTTCTCTACGACTTTATCCGACTTACCAGTGTCTAATGTGGGTACAGTTTATCAAATTCCAAAGGAATATAGCTCACGCCGTCACAAGGCAAAAGATAACCGAGGCGGGAATAAACACCGCTAAAAAGACGTTGGAGAGTCTAGCCCCTCCCAGAGTGCCTTCTGGAGGTGCTCATCGATGCCTTCTTTCTGCGCACACCTCACCGCAGGCACCCTGAGGAGCTAGGCGAGGGGGGGGAGCTCTCCAGAGGATGTTTCTCATTGTTCTTCTTGCTGCGCTTTTGCCCTTCGGCTATGCGAGCCCGCTTTACGTTGGAGCATGTCACACCGTCCATCATTAGTTGCGGCAGTGCCTCGTCACTTTCATGTTGCGGCAATGGCAAAGTTTCACGGACGTGCTTGGGGAAAGGTGCACCAGCAATTGTTTTTTATAATACTACTCCTCACTGGAGGAGCTGTGTACACACTACACCATACCATGCACCATACCATACCATACCATACCATACACCATACCATACCATACCATACCATACCATACCATACACCGTACCATGCATCATACCATACCATACCATACCATACCATACCATACACCATACCATATCATACCATATTATACCATGTTATTCCATATTCATGATACTTATCATATTATACCATATTCATCATATTATACCATACTCATCACAGACATCACATTCATCATATTATACATATTGTACGTACACCATATTAATCGTGCTAGACATAGCACAAAAACTGATTGCTACAGTAGAAATAAGTGAAGGTGACTCTGTGGTGAACGATGCCGTGGCCTATGTGTACTTCGAATAATATTAACATTAATAGTACAAAACAAGATTGACATTCCGACGATTTTGGGCTAATAGGTTATTAATATACTAACGCCTTCACTACTGGAAACCCTTTTTTTTTACAATTTCGAGTAGCTATTTTTCAGGAGGTTGATCGAAGAGACACACGGATAGAGACACTGATACGGCTGTGGTCTCGTGTTAGGTTATTAATATGTTAACGCCTTCACTACTGAAAACCCTTTTTTTTTTACACTTTCGCTTGATCTACAGGGGGGGGGTTCTGGGGCTCTAAAGGGGTTAAGGGGTTAAGGAGCCCCGTAATTCAGGACGTATTTAAGCCTAATATACGACAATGTATGCCCCTATGCCCCCATGGTCGCCCGCGTCTTGAAGTCGCCTCCCGGGCTTTGGATTGCCCCAAAACCTCTAATCCCTCTTGGCCCTATCGTGCTGCTTGCTTGCTTCACTGTTTGCTTGACCCACAGGGAACAAACAATTCCGTAACAATGTGGATCGCGTTGGACGACTGCGACCGGGAGGTAGGTGAGCGGCCGAGGGTCTTGAAGTGCCTTTTTAATACCTGGTACTAGGTATCATTCACACGCGTGCTACGATAGAATAGCGCCATGCATCACATTCTGAGGGTTCTCACTCGATTAGCCCTATACCCCACCCAGCCCCCGATGTGTTTTTTGCCAAAATCTGTAAGGCAACTAAGCCCGATACACAGCCAGTCAGTCCCATGGGGCCGGGTATCTACCCTAACGTATTGTACATCTGCACATCATCGGATGCAAATATTTGGTGTAGCTGCTCGGTTTACAGTAGAACCCCCGCCAGTGATACACAGTTCGATTCGAAAGTTACATACTATACTATATAGTATATAGTATATAGTCCCCCTGCCCTATAATGGTGTGGCTGTGTGTTTGTGTGTGTCTTTTCATGCCTGTTCACATTGCTGTATTTTTTGTTTCACCGTTGTGGCGTAGTGGCGTAGTGGCGTAGTATCGTAGTGTCGTAGTGGCGTAGTGGCGTCGTTGTTCGGACGCGTGTTGTTGCGATGGGGGTGCTCTCTAATCTGTCGGGCTCCTTGTCTGAGGAGGTCAAAACCGAACCCCGAACCTGACTGCTAAAAATCACGGAAAAGGCAGCCCGATGAGCCATTCCGCGCCCTAGTTGAGGTATACCACGATTGGACTGCTCCACTATTATTTTTTTTAGATCGGCATCGGCTAATAGATCCTTAGTTGGGCGGTCGCATCGATAGGCAAAAGTTTGGGCAAAACGTGATACCTCTATCGTTGCTCAGCGCACGCGGCGCTAGTATACTTTTGAACGAACATCGGTGGGACTTTTTGGGAGGCGGAGAGGACTTTTCGGGAGGCGGAGATGATCCCCCACGTGTTCCCTCGGGTCCACACGCGTACCACGACTGGCGTTGTTCGTCTGAGGATGCCTGCTCGCCATCGGGTACGGTCGCCATCGTGCGTTTCGTGTTAGTAAGAGAATTGCAGCTCTACTCTATCCAAACAGCCATTGCTCGAAAACTATTGAAACTGCTCTCCCGTCGAAAAAAAAATATTTCGCGCATCTGTACTCGCAGGGACAATCGAGTATGCTACGATGACCACCGACAGCCTCCAGTTGGCATGGAAAGGCAGCGAATCTTCAGAGCCTTCCCCCGCCCCTGCTTTTCACGGAGCTGATGCAACGAATTACCGCGAACCGGCACATGCAGCTGCACGAAGCCTCGGGCTTCAACTAACATTTGACTCGATCCCTGTGCCTCCGGGAGGGTGCGTGGTACATGCGCAGGACTGCTGGCATGGAAGCTCTCCCAACGTTTCAGCGCACCGTCATCGACGAGCTCTCGTGGTGCACTTCGTTCGAGGAGACGCGAAGTTCATCGAGGGGCACTCTCTGGAGGTGGGAGGATTCAGGATTGCGGTATTAAGTTGTTGAATGGCAGTCTTGTTTTGGTTTTCATCGGTCTAGAGAGCCATAGGCATTGCATCCGCGGAACAGTATCCTGTACATGGGTGCATCTTGTGTACGGGAAACGCAGACGTTCCACGTGGCGCGTTCCTCCCACTATTCACGGCATTGGCCTTATTGGGACTCCGAAGGAAAACATAACGAAAAACGTCTGACGACTACAGCATCGACCACGCGGACCAAAGGGGCTACTGGCTTAGGGGGTGGCTTGTTCACGCTCCGAACAACCATCCACGCCGTTGGGCTGCACGCGCGCGACAGGATACTGCTCGATACTACTCGCCGACCTTCGGTGTGACACTACATGTATACCGTCGACAAGGCCGCACACGTCATGTGGATTGATTTGATCGCGTTCCGTTAGACCCACAAAGGATAATCACAGTGTTTCTGTTCGTCGCCCACGGCCGGTGGTTCTTGTGATATGCGTCGGTTTTTCTCCAGCGACTCATGCATATCAGTCTCTTGTCTGCGATGACGTATCCGCTATTGTTTGTGATGATGTATTAGTCTCTAGTATGCAATGGCATATCAGCCTCTTGTCTGTCATGACCTGTACGTCTCTTGTTTGTGATGAAACATCAGCCTCTGGTCTATTGACACGTTGCAGTTATCAGTAGCTTGTCTGTGATGTCTTCTGAGCCGGAGCGTGTTCTTCTCTTGCGTGTTCACCAGGGGACAGGGGGTCCGTCATACATCTACAGCCGGTACAAAAGCCTTGGAAGCACGAACCTCCCGGAGGAGGCGTTTCCTGTAACTTTCTCACACGATGGATATCAGACGCCTTGGATCGAGAAATTCCTGTCATAACAATGGAGGACCTTGGAGCTGGGTCAGGCCGCCTATTCGCCAGGCCTCGTCTCTCGGGAAGGTCTATGCTACCGCACTTTCTGGCACGATAGCTGCAGTGGCTGTAGTGCACCGCCAACAGTATGCGTGGCCAAGGTGTACACTAGGTGTTTATGCTTAAGGTGGATTGAAGGGTTTATCCTACCGCCGTACCTGGTACCAGGTACAATAATAGCAAGGTCTGGTACAATAATATAGCAAGGTAGACGTGCCTCCCTATATGCCGAGTTTATCCCTGGCACGCACGCCGTGATCGTTGCAAGCGGGAGACTATTATTGTAGTTCCACGCGTGCAAGGGTCACTGCCGTTGCGCAGCCATAGTGTTGTTGCTGCTGTTGTTGTTGTTGTTGCAGTTGTCGCGAAAACGATACGTAGGAGGGGGTAAAGCACAGGCAACGTTGTTTGTTAGAAATACGCCATCACCGCCGAGGATCGGCGGTCGCTAACGGAAGGAAGCCAACCGAAAAGATTTTTCACTCTGAACATATATTAAAGGGGTAACCAATAGATACAGCGTACGCACATACCCGCAGAAATATAGCATGCGGCAGGATCGAAGCTACCCGCACACTGGAGCTGGCGAGCAGGCGTCTTAAATCGAAGCGCTGATTGTTAAGACTTGAAAAGGGTCAATGTTACATCTTACTCAAATGTCGATGCAGTGCACGGGTAGCGCGACGGACAGCCGGTACGTCTCGATGCAGTGCAGCGCAACGGACGGCAAATATCGACGCAGTGTTCGTACCGCATTACCTGGTACCTCGTAGCATTATCGACCCAACTCAAATATTGAGGCGGGCTCCCCATCCAATGCCTCTTGCTACCTTCCGTGGCTACGTCGCTGTTTAATCTGCCAGCTCTCAGTCGCGGGGGGGACTCTACAGCAAACACTAGAGCCAAAGTCAACGTCTAAACTTCTTGCCATCGAGGCAGGCGGGCCGCAAGCTCAATCTAACTCTACGTCGACCAAAATCTCCTTGTTCTTCTTCGGGCGCTTGCCCTCTTCTGGCTCGGGCTCTGGTGCTAGACGGTTCTCCCAAGGTGGCCGCGGGCTGTTTTCGTCTATCGTCATTCCTCTGCCACAATGAGTAGGGGAAACAGATGGGTTGGAACGGGCGATAAGTAAACAGTTACAGTGCATTTATTTTCAACTCCGAGACATCCATGCCTCCGGCCAACCTTATGCGACGCCACAACGACTAAAGTGCTGATGTATCGGAACGTGAAATAAGTAAATAGCCGCAGTGCAGTCAACCACGCCTACGTGTATGGTTGGCGCTGCATTACAGTAAGAAATACTCTCAGTACAGTCAAATTAAGTACGAAAATTCCATGCCTCCCTCCAACATAGCGCCAACTCCTTGGGCAAACAGGTCAATGGAATTAAGTGGCGTTGCACAACAGTAGGTGAATACTCACAGCAGTGCAATCAACACTATCAGAGGCAACGAGAAAAAAAAGGACTTGATTGCGTTGAAAGCAGCAACAGCGGAGTTTGTGACGAGCCGACGAAGCCCGCCACCATAAACGGGATGTACTCGTAGGGCATCGCCAAAATGTCGCATATCATATAAAGCGAGCGACCGATGTAGTACGAAGCTTGCAAAGGTGAGTATCGACCTTAACTTCGTCGAACGCACAGCTGACGTCGTTAGAATAATTTTATAAAACACACTGCAGCTGTGAGATCGACTATTTCGTCGAAAACTCGTCTTTGCAAGCTGCGTGATACTCCGATCGCGGGCGTTACGCGGTGTGTATGTTATCGTGAAGTATATCCTGTAGGTCGGTGACTTTCCTTATTGTAGTGCTAGCTACTGCAGTATGGGGTTGTTCACCATTTTGTATCAAAACTCAGATTTCGGGTGGGGTACGCGTAGTATCTCCAAAAACAGGTGTGTCTGCAAGGTAGCATACGTGTGTCGTACCTGCGCACAGCCTGAAAGGTCCCCAACGTATCAAGCGACTGGAAGGGGCCCCAGCCCTTGATTTCCCCCTCCAAATACATGTCGCAGGAGTTGTCCAACAGCTTCGCCGCGAAAATTCGTTTGCCGTTCCAGTTAAGGAAATAGTCGCGGTAAAACACCAGGTCGCGGGTTTTCGTGCGCAGTCTCCAGCTCCCCTTCCCCTTGTCGAGCCACACTACGCTGCCATCTTCCTTCAGTGCGACCTGCACAAACACATGCGGCGAAATCGCCGACGATTCAGCGCATTATGTGATTGGCTATTAATGGTTGTCGACACAAATACAATCTACTGCTCTTGTGAAACAGGCACGGGGTAGGGGAGATACACAACAACCTACGAATTGAAGCTGCAACCAAAGTACTATTTAAGCACGTTGTAATAGCATGTACCACAAGTCAGTCAATACGAGTTGTCTTTGCCTAATCAACTAAAGAATGTAATCGAGGAGATTCGTGCCAACATATTAAAATATAGCAGCGCCACAAGGATGTCCAAGTCAGCGCCGCTGTGATTTTCTTACGGAGTGAACAGCCTCTTCTCGGGCATTTTAGCACCGCACTCCCGTTATCGGGAACAAATACTTGGAATAAGACTATTAATAGGACGATTGTAGAACATGGGGGATAAAGCTAACCCCTATAGAACTGCACCCACGTGTTACGGGACAAAGCACTTCCAATTAGCGAGCACACTGTCGACTATTCGAGTGTTGGGATGTTGGAGTGTTGGCGCGTTCGCAGTCCTAAATGGGTGAAAAACAGGCATATATTTAGAAAAGTTCCAACAACTGACCTTGGTCGTCTCGATCTTGAACGGCCGATTTTTCCATTGGATTGCCACAGTCCAAGAGCTGCCTTCAAAGTCCTTCAGGAAAAACTTCTTCAGGCGCTTTCTGGTCCTCTGTCCGAGGGACAAAACGAAGAGACGACACCATGCTATCATTTCAACTATAAATATCCACAAGACGCAGACACATGCACGTTCGAGAATATCTACGCAGCATCTTAACCCCTATAGCATTGCGCCCTAATAGAAGGCCAAAGCGCGGCGGGGGCGAACCCCACCCGCTTCACTCCTTCGCGAGGCCCAGGGGAGCGGCGTTTGCACGGGCCATATTCGATTCTCTACGGTACGCAGCAGTCAATCAGGAACAACAAACGACACCATAACATTGTAGTACGTATCAGGTACGCTGAAAGCTTACGATTGGCGCAGGCTCTTCATTCTTCCCTCCCTCTTCCAGTCCACCCGCTTGCCCAAGCTCCGCCATAATATCATCCTCACGATGAGCATCATCCGTCCCGTCCGCGTCTTGCAATAATGTCGCCATCGCCGGCCCCACCCCAGCTTCTTCCCCGCCCCCACCACCATCACCACCCGCCGGCCCAATGTCTTTGCCATTGGGCGTTGACCACGCCCCCTGCCCCTTGGACCAACGAGGACGGATTTTGCTTTTACGCGCGGTCAAATCGGCGTCGGCATCTTGGTCCCCGAGCACAGCGTGCGAGTCTTGCTGTTCGGCAGCCTGGAGGCTGGAGGGGCTGATGGGAGCTCGGGACGTGTCCCGTCGAGTGATCACACCCGCATCTGCTCCAAGGAGAGAATGGCGCAAAGACGGTTGTGGTAAATCGAAAGGAGGCCTTGCTGTACCCCTGCCAGAGGTAATTGAATGCTGCACCACGTATTACAAGCGCAGGTCACAGCTTCTAAGGGACGTCTACAGCATCATGTGCGCAGCCCGAGCGGTCCCATGTCCTTGCTGCTTTCGGTCGAGCGAATGTGTCTTAACTTGTTCCATTCAGTCTTGAGGGAGAGATAAAAAACGAGGGGGGCAACGGATACACCAGTTGTGCCGTACTCGTACAATGCTGTCGTGCTGCGCCAATACAGTACACTACTCTGCCACACTCATTCAAATTTTTTAATGGTTCTTTATGGCGGTGGGATACTGTTGTTGATATAGACATAAAGACAGCAAAGTTTGCACCGATTGGTTGTTGTCCCTCACCGTTAGAGCCCGAACCCGTGACGGCCCCCCCAGCTCGTGCCCGCGCCGGCGAGAAAGACGGGAGGAACGATACCACTCGAACTGGACCCGAAGCAGTTACCAGATATCAATGAGGCGCACGAACGACGACAATGATGTTATGGTCATGGCAGCTGAACATCGAAAGGTATCCTCGAGCACAACATCAAAACATGTTCGCACGATTGATGCTCGTTGCGGTGCCCTGTGGGTCGTGAGCTGTTGCCTCGGAGGTCAATTTTTGGCAGGGATTATGCGGAATACCACTGGGGCGAGCGCACCCCTAGAGTCGGCCTGCTGAATCTCGCTGGCATGGTTGGCTGGTACTGACAGGAATCGGAACTCGCGGATGCACACCATCACACTACACACCACACCAGGCCGGTTGCTGACTACGAGTGGCATTGTCAGGAGCCAGGAACAAAAACAGGCGGACTCACACCTTCATTCGACACACCATGCCGAGGTTGCGATATCAAAGTGTGTTTTCTATCTCCGGTACACGCCCGACCGGTACATCGCAACCAAAGTATATGGAAAGTTGGTGTGGAGGAGGATGCGTGCATCACACAAGGTACTTCACCATATATGGTGTACTACCGTCCTTAGTTGGGATCAATCTTGTACGTGTAGGGGATCATAGTCTCGACCTTGCGCCCGCCCGTTTTGCAGCCCTTGCTGGTGGCAAAGTTCAACACATGGAAGGATCGAGGAATCAAGCCCAACATACATATTGTGTCTCAGGCAGTGGATTAAGCGAAGCGGCTCCAAGCACACCACATCGCTCGGAACTCCGGAGCTTGCCGAACCTCTCATGGCATCGAGCAAGCTTCCAAAGCATTATGGAACTCGCTACACAGCATGCTGCCATCATAACCGTTCACGGCGCCCATTGATCAACACTCGCCACGCTGAGGGATCATGCTGTGAAACATGCACTTGGCGTATCGTTGCTTCACAACTGCTCACGTCAAACAAATCGTTAGCAACCAAATTAAGCTCACCTGCTGCGCAAAACACTGCCAACACGCGTAGCCTATTTCTGAGGTCCCGCATGATGTCGTTCGCCCTCCCCGCGAATGGAACCGCGTTGCGCTTGTGTTGTGGTTGTGTGTTGGTTGCCTCTCTGAGGAGTTCATGTTTGGTTGAAGGCATTTTTGTGCAGGGATCAAATCTCCCGCAGCTACACCGCAGTTTCGGTCCTGTCTCAGTGTCGGTGTGTCTGGTCTGGCGTGTGTGCAGTGCGAGTGTGTGCTAGAAGGGGGCTAGGGAGGGTAGAGGCGCCGCCCTTAAGGCTTGTCGAGGCATTAGTTAGGTGGACAGGGCTTCGAACCGCTGTGAAGTTGGTCAAGTAATTCCAGGCTTGTGTTGACTCACACCTGAGAGGACTATCAGCTCTTGTGACTTGTCTGCTTGTCACGTGTCGAGCCCACGATGAAGGTGCTGCAGCGGCAAATCAGCAGCAAGGATGGAGATGGCTTCGTGAGGATGAAGACCGAGGAGGCCGAGGATATGTGGCACGCGTACAACCTCATAACCATCGGCGACAGGGTCCGTACCAGCACCGTCCGCAAGGTACGCGTTATCTGTTATATTTTGCCGGTGCACCACACAGAACAGACTGCAGCGAGCCACACTCGCCGTTCCGCGTTCCGCGGTTTAAACTTTGAACTTTACGTTTAGGGCCGAGGGGGGCCTACTGGTATCATCTGATACCACAGACCAGTAGGCTCAACGTCTGCACCCAACATCCATAGAGCTTGAACTCATATATTACCGTGCAGTACCAGGTGTTCAATGCAGTGATGTAGAGCTAGAGCTCAGTCTGCTGGCGTATTGCAGTGTTCGTGTCGTGGTTGGAAGGTCCACTACTACGTATCACGAGTCATTTATTGACCGTGCGCATGTTAGCAGACGCAACTGGCCTCGTGTCTAGCTCGGGTGTCTTGTATCACGTCGCGACACGCACTTGCATTAAGCCGACAGCTCCAGTACTGGTACTGCTGTAGCTGGAGCACTTCCTGCGAGAGTATTGCAGCACTACGAGTACAAGCGATTTCAACTACGTAAAGAGGCCAGGAATGTCGGTCGTACTCGTAGGGAGGCACCACAGGACAATGCGCCGGCGGATTGCAGGTTGCATGCAAAGCTCATACTCTACGTAACGTAATATGACAAGGGGAACCCTTGGTACTGAGCCACAAGCGAACTTGGCGGCCGTTGTTGCTGTTATTCGATTGGCGCTACTATCAGAGATATGTTATAGTCCGAACAGCCAGGCTTAGGCTGCGAGCTCACTTCAACACAGTGTGAAGAAGATGGTATTTGGATGTATTAGTTAGGTGATCTCTGATTGGAAAGCTGATGCTATGGGGAAAGGTGGGGTGAGCTTGCATGCAAGGTATCACGCTCATCTCTCGCCACAGCATCTGGATTCGCACAGTTCTTGAGAACACCCCGCCGTTCTTAATCACAGTCCACGAGGACCAATAGGAACACTTCATGTACCGGTCCGAGTCTAAAATACTCCCACAAAAATACCCCATCAATGCCCCGGCCGACGATTCACTGTAACCGTCGTTTGCTGTCATGTTAAAGTGTTTGCGAAAAACGTACCAGGTACTTCGGTAAGTGAATTCCCTTCCCTGTATGAGTTGGGTGTGTTTGCGTTGGAAGTAAACATAATCCTGCAGGCGAAGCCTCCAAAATGGAGAGGGGGGGGTGGGGATGTGCCGCAACAAGGCCGAATAAAAGAAGAACAAGTACAAGTATCGCGAAAAAATAGCTGAAAAACGGCGTACGAGTAGCGACGGCAGTCAAGCAACGGCGGCGGCAGCAGAGTTGAGCGAAGTGCCGCCACTGCTATCCCACCACAGCAAGCAGCAGCACCCCTCGCGGCAGCTAGCGGCAGCATCCGCTTCAGCAACAATAACAAGCAGCACCAGCACCTGCACCGGCAACAGCAACACCATCTATTTGTGCCTTTTTCAGTTTGAGGCGACCATCGTACGCGATTTATTCTCGTTGTGCGCTGCTGGTGCTTGCTGCTGCGCTCAGCGTACACGCACCACCGCGCCGGCGCGCTCCGCTCCGAGCACACCCGGCGCCTGATGCTTAGGCCGCGGCGGTCTCACACTTCGCCGCCACCGCTGCTGCTGCTGCTTCTGCTTCGCGAGGTGGAATTGAAGTGATACACAAGCTGTCCTATTGTCACGGTCTGTGAACCAGCCGCAGAGCCGAACGAGCACGAGCACGAGCACGAGCACGAGTAGCCACTGCAGAACGACACATTCTCCGCGACACCAAGCGGGCGAGAGACCATCGTAGCAGCGGGCAGCTGGGCGACCCGCTGGCTCGCCCCACCGCCGCCATCCGCGTCACACTCTAGCTACACCCCCTTGAGTCTGTGTTCTCTCACACGTTGTTGTGCTGTGTCGATACAGCAAGCAGCAGGAAGCTGGTGGTGCGTGCCAGGCAAGGAAGATGATCCGTGGCTAGTGATCAGTGCTGCGTCGGACAAACGCTCGGCGCATTTTATGCCAATGAAACAGAAACATTGAGTACCGCACTTTTATCTAATCCTACCTTCGATAAAGTGTCTTTTTGCCGTTTTTTGGAGAAAAGTACCGCTAATCCTTACTTCGGGAGAATCCTTGAACAAGTACTTACGAAGAAAGTTTTAAGCTCTCTATTGTTGGGTGAGACAAGCTATACCTAGCAGTTATTCTCACATTAACTCGCATAATCAAGTCCGTGGTCACAGGACAGGCTTCAGTCACTAGTGCTGTGGAGTGGAGTGGAAGAATGAACAATACCCGAAATTCGTCGAACTCACGGCTGACGTCCTAGAAGTATTTTTATAGAATACCCCACGGAAAAAATAAAACAAACCAAGAGTGGTTCGTATACTTATACCCGGGTATATCATGGTCTATCATCGTGGCCGAAGCAAGTCGTTCATCCGCCAAGAATATATAATAATGCAATCAGAAGTCAGCATACGTACGTATCAGGCCCGTACTGGTGCATAGGGTTCAAGACTCGCAGCTGAAACCGACTACACCGCATGCCACCCAGGAAACCGAACCAACGTACAAATCAGAGGTAATAAAAAAACTAGTTTTTTTTTTTTTTTTTTTTTTTTTTTTTTTTATCCTCCGGCGGATGGGGAAAAATAAAGCTTTAGCTCACCACACTTCCACGTATTTTCATACGCGTCGTGTGTCGAAAAAAAACTAGTCATAAGGAAGAAAGAACAGAATACGAGAGAAATAGAAAACGAAGCAAGGAATTACTTACGCACTTAGTGCGTTATGTAGACTCGCCAGCAAGGGTAATGCGTTATGTAGACTCGCCAGCAAGGGGGTGTAGCAAGCTAAGGCAAGCTATCCAGCGCTCCACAAAGAAAAAAAACGGCCGCGTCTTATGCTCTTACACGTGATCTAACAGCAATTCGCGCCCCATACTACCCGGAATGACGGCGTTCCTGTTGGCTTTCATACAAGATATCTCCGCCGCACCTGATCCCCAGAGTTCAGGTCGGGTCGACATACTCACGCATCCGTATACAACGGCAGGTGCTAGTAGCTTGCGCTACTGGAGTAGTGAAGGGGGCCGCCGATAGGGACAGGACAGCTCGCGCCTCCGCTACCACGAGAAGTGAAGGATACAGTACGCCAGTTTGCGCTGGATTGCGAATGCAATCGAGTTAAATTGGCACACGGTGTGCATGAAAATTCTTGGAAGTGTGGCAAGCTTGAGCTTTTTTTTTCCCCACCCGCCGGAGGATGAATAAAATAGTTCCAAAAACAGAGTGCAGTGCTAACGTCGCCTCTTTGGCCTTATTTTTAGATCGTGATGGACTATTTTCTTTGTGCTTTGAACGGTATTGTTTCAGTTGGTGAACGAGAGCTCGACTGGGTCGACAACGAGCAGGCGGGTCCGACTAAGCTTGACAATCACGGTGGAGAGGGTGGACTTCGACTCAAACTCGTGCGTGCTGCGCCTGTCGGGAAGGAACTCAGAGGAGAATCGACATGTCAAGGTGTGATACCCATTTTATTTAGTTTTGTTTTATTCAACATCCCTTCTGTTATCTTCGTACTGTTCCTTTCTCGATCTCCCTCCCTAGACGCAACTCAGATTCATCCATCCGGGGTCACCAGGCAAGCTCTTCTCCCCCCTCCCCACTATGGTACGTGCGGTCACCAATATTATTGTTCACCTAATCCAATGCCAACACTGCTGTGATTGCGTGATTATGCTTTGCGATTTTTTTTCTGCTGTGCACAGGCTAATGGCATCAAATTGCACGCCGGTGACAAAAAGTGGCAGGAGTGGACATTTTAGATATTGTACACGGATCCGTCTCACCGCGGGAAAGCCTTCTTGAGAGTTGCATTGAGTACAGCAGTTGGCACTGTCTCGGGCACGTCACTGACGCGACTAAGCACCAGGTATCGCTCTATGGCGAAGCTGTATTTGCTCGAGGCGAAATTTGAAATTGTTGTACCGGCGCTGAAGTACCACGATTGTAACACGGATTAATCTGTGCTGGCTCCATGACGCCGACTCAACCACTAAGCCCGTCTCTCCTGCCTTGTTTTGTTTGTGGTGGTGGTGCTGCTGTTGGCTGAACAGATCGGGGCATACCACACACTTGACCTGGAGTTGAATCAGGTGTTCTCCATAGAGAAAGACATCTGGGACGTCATTCACCTCGAGCGAATAGAAACGTCCAGCGACCCCTCCAAGAAGGTACCAAGGTCAAGCAAGCGCTCACAAGCTGTGTTCGTTCCGCCCGCCCCTCCCGGTCGTCAAAATTGAAGTACCGGTAGGAGGTGAAAGTTCGGTGTTCCGTCTCGCGTGGGATAGGCACTCTGAGCAGGGCCCCCTTTTCTCCTCGTGGATGGATTCCTGTCCCGTTCGCACGTAAGAATTTTTAGTCCTCGTGCTTCTAAGGGTGTTTCAGCCCACGCCGTTGTGTCTTATAGGCAATAGGCGAGCGCCCATGGGAGTATGATAGTAGGTGGAGCGTGGGCTACCGTATCTGTGATTGCAATCAGTCGCCACGACAAAATCTCAGGGAAATCGCGTGCGACGAAGCTCCCCAGCACCAGGAAAACGACCCCACAATATGGGCAACCGGCACTAGTTCTACGATTTACTGTTGATCGTGCTCGTGCCCTCGTTGTCCCCACACGTTTTTGATGCGGAAACCCTTCGCTTGCCTGAGTCTACAGGCAGATGTGGCGGCGGTGGTTATGACCAACGGCCTGGCTCATGTGTGCCTGGTGACGTCACACATGACGATCACGCGGGCACGTATCGACATGAACATCCCGCGGACGAGGGCGGGCAACTCCGATCACCGCAAGGCCTTGGCCCGATTTTACGAGGCCGTGTACCAGGCATGTGTTTCTGTTTACAGGGCGGGCGGGCGGGAAAGTCGATCGAGATCTGCTATAACGTTTTTTTTTTGCCGATACGGTGACGTGGCGGTATCGGAGGCGCGAAGTATAATCTGCTGGATTTGAGGTCGGAAGGGATGGGGTGGAGGGGGCTCATACTCGTTTGTTGCTTACCTTAGTCATTTGACCGTTGACCATGCATCCCTTTCGGACGGGGGGCGGAATGGCGATCAACATCGTTGACGCCTTTTGGCAACATATATACTTCAGGTGACTTGGTAGCGCTCTTGCTAGTCATGTACTGTTGCAATTACCTGTATTTCTTGTGTCGATCAGGCTTTGGCACCGCCACACTACATGAAAACCTTCGGCATCTACCGATGCGGCCTCAATTGGTTTGGCGGGGTCAGAGAGGTCTCGCGCGTGAAAATGGTCTGTTCTATACAGCGAACATGTCTTCTGCAGCGCCCATGATATTCCCTGATGGTTCGCAACTCGCACCGCGCCACCTCGTTTATATCATGCAACCGTGCAGGCGATCGTTCGGCACGTGAATTTCGAGCAGATCAAGTGCTTGCTTCTGGGCAGCCCCGGGTTTGTCAAGGATGACTTCTTCCAGTTCCTTAATCTCGAGGCTGTTCGGAGAGAACAGAGGGTGAGACTGGCCGGAACAACAGATTGTTGGCGCCGGAACACAAAAGTGTTGGCCGATAGATGGCATGTTTGCGGTAGGTGACCTTTCGCAGAGTGAAAACCCGAAGCATCGAAACAGTCACCACCGGCCAGATGAGTCGTTCGCCAAAATGTTGCTTCGCGAGTTGCGGGCTACCCGCTCTCCATCCAGTATTCTGCTGCTAATTCGGGGGCTTCGCTGAGCGCGTCCCCTCCATGCACCATACCTTGCAGATGCAGATGCAGCAGTATGCAGTATTTAGGTCAAAGTTACAGTAGGCAAATACAGCGGTACATTCAACAAAGTTGTTGTTTGATGTACAGCGTTGGTACAGAAGCCCATGGGCAAACGCAACTGCCGCTAACATTGCATTTCACTCCCCGCCTGCACGTTCGCGCACAAAACCCGGCGATTCACCATATGCTACCCGATGTGTTTGGTTTGTCCATCAGAATATCATGGAGAGACGATTGACCACGCCTCCCGCGGCGGTCGCTTGGCTAATCAGGATTCCATCGAGAGGCGATTGACCGTGCAGCCCGATGCATTAACGTTGTCCGTAAGGATCTCATGACGAGGCGATTGACCGTGTTGTCCGATGTGTCTGCTTTGTGCGGCAGGTTCTCATAGAGAACAAATCCAAGTTTGTGCTGGTTCACGCTTCGTCGGGACACAAGCGGGCGGTCGAAGAGATCCTGTCGCAGCCCGCGGTGCAGACAAGGCTGGCGGACACGAAAGCTTCGGATGAGATACGGGCGCTCGCGACGTTCTTCGATATGCTCAAGAAGGACCCTGAGCGGGCTTACTACGGTTATAACGTGAGTCGCTTGAGCTCCCCTACGAAGTACCCGTCGTTTTTTTTTGCTGCACCCGTTCCCCGAATTTGAAGAACGCCTCCACTGATGGCTCTATTGTGTTGTACTGTCGTGGTGATGCTGACTGAACGAGTGAGTCGCATTGAAATGATCCGGGTACCGGAAAGTTGTGTGGTGTATAGTCTAGTGTGATATCTGTTTTGTCTAGTGTGATATCTGTCTTGTCTAGTGTGATATCTGTCTTTTAAGTTCCGACCAGAGATCTGGTATCATTCTAGGAAAAAGAATCAACACCAACACTGGATATGCTGAATCTTGTGGGTAGAAACGGCCTCACAGCCCAACAGGCGCGCCAAGTATATACCGGCAAGGTCGCGCACGGTCACAACCATTGTTTCGAGCATACACATCGCGTATGCCAGGGTGGCTAGGTTGCGTGATATGGTTTTTCGCTTGATATCCCGAGTGAAGGATGGTCCAATGTCCGATTCTACGCGATTGCGTGACGTCGTCCAGCACCAGAAATTACATTAGCGTTGTTCTTAATCAACAAACCGAAAGCGCCGAGTGATTGGGACTTATGTAAGCGTTGCGATACAAGGGGCAGGGCTCTCCAGCATCCCCGATGATTTATTTGTTGCTAACTGACACGATGTCAATGCGACACCGCAGATAGCAGATTTTTTATCGCCATGGGTTGTGTGAAGTTGCCGCGGGCCGACCGTATATACCCGCCCAAAACCAGAATTTCAACTCGAAAGTTGATGCGTTGTCGTTCTCTTCTCACGCGGATGCCGTGTCCCGGTGCGTGGACTTTCATATGTATTTCCCCGGTGTAATCGCTGTGCGCAGCACGTGTCCAGGGCTAACGAAGAGCTGGCGATCGACAGCTTGCTTGTCACTGATGGCCTTTTCCGAAGCAGGTAAGCCATGTGTGTGGTTCTCAGATTAAAGAGTTATTTACACCCAGCGCGTCCGTTACATCCAGTGCGTGCCGGTCCTTCATCCTAGAGAGGTACAACCTATAGTCTAGCATGTGTGGTCTGTGGTCACGAACTACCGTGTGTATGGCATCGTAGCTCCATGCTTTTATAGATCATTCGTATAAACTTGCCATCACTTGCGTTGCGCTTACTGTACCTGTGCGTTTGAATACTCATTTGGCGCAACCATAGGCGTTGCATTGCCTGGGCACTGGATGGCGATTTTGCTGAATGCAAGATGATGGACTGCGTATGCTCAGAAGATTGTTGAGCGAGGAGCGCCCCGCTTTTTTTATCGCCGCAGCAGCGTTTCGGGTGTCGTAACTGCTCTGTTATATCATTGGAATATTTCTTTTATATTTACCGTTCCGGTTTTGGGTTCAACCACTGGCATTTTTCAGCCGTTCTCTTACTGTCGTTTTTTATGTGCCAGAACCTCCTAAGCCATCTCGTTAGCGGAGTATATTAACAGTTTTCTACTTTATGCTGAACTCCAGTCTTTGGCATTGATGTGGAGCCGCTCACCGTCCATTGCAACTCCTGAAAACGCCATGTGATTGCAATCCTCGAACACCATGCTATTGCGCCTCCTGAAACATCAGTGTGGCATTCCGAGTGCCTACCTTGATTTTTACTCTTGTCGTCGCTCGCTGGTCGTTTTTTTGTATTTTTAGTGACTTGCCAACGCGAAAAAAGTACGTGGCCCTCGTGGAGACAGCGAGGGACCGAGGCGCCAAAGTCTTCGTCTTCTCCAGGTTAGTTCGCCAACACTCAACCTACACTTGATCAACAGTGATGCAACAGCTAGTCTAGTGATGCAACACTTGATCAAAAATTCAAGGAGCGCGCTGTTGAGCGCTGCCCGTGCCTCTTGTGCCGGATAGTGCTGCCAACCAGATGATTGTATAGCTCGGCAAAGGTACAATAGCGGATTGTAGTCATTATTTTTAAAATCTTGAGTAATTACATGTGGTTTGGTGTGCAAATGCTAATGTTGTGTTTGCTGTTTGATACCATACTGTATGTACAGTATGCACCCACCAACAAAACGTGAGCAAGGCTACAAACCTTGCTGCAACACCAACGTTGAGCATACGCTATTTTATGCCTGGTAAGGCTTAGGCAGCGCGCGCACGCTTTCTTAATTCAGATTATTTTCCCCGTATTATGTTGTTGTTAGCGTATTCCTTTCAATGGGCTTTTACTGTAGTTATATGGTCGGTTTACTCGTGAGGGTACTCGCAAGGGTATCTGACCGAGTGCCGGAGATGTTAAGGAGGTTCTGCCTTGCTCGCGATATTCTCAATTGCTTGCTGGGCGAGTGCTTAGGATGTTACGGCGAGCTTGTGCCGTGTTTGCGGTATTTTCAATTACTTCCCTGCACGTGATTGGTCGGCGTTCGCAGCATGCACGTTACGGGAGAGCAGTTGGGACATCTCACCGGAATCGCAGCTATTCTACGATTTCCGCTGCCGGAGATTGAAGAGGAGGACGATGACTCGGACGAGGTAGGTGTGGTGTAAAGGTGTCGCCGCGTGTCCAGTCGTGGTTACCTCCTGAGGCATTATCCCATGCCCGAGTGATTGGATCCTGCCCTGCTACCATGTCCTACAATAATTCTGGCGATGAATTAATGTGATAACAACAACTGCTTACATCGACCTTTTTATTTTGGTTCTTTCTTATTCTTCTTTGCTTTTTTTGTTGCAAACAGTCTGGTGTGCTGGCATGCATATGGTTTGCCCCGGTGTTGATTGCGATTCGTATTGCATGGCCGAATGGCCTTGGTGTATTTGCAATGTGTACCTCTGTTTCACAGTTTGGATCACAGCATGATACTGATACCTCGTATCTCTAGGAGGCATCGGCACGGACACTACGAGTTCGTGTTGGATGTAGATGATTGGAAACATCAGTTTAATGTAAAGAACTGAAGAACTGAACAAACACACTACTACAGTAGGAATACGGTATTCACGTATCCACCGACTATCACGGACCGACGTTCTCAACGACTAACACCCAGTAGTGTAGACTTGTTATTGCCGCGCCTGCGGCGTTTTTATCGTTCAGATCTTGGAATACCACGATGCCGCATTTCGCATTCGCCAATCAGGCTGGAGCTCTTGGCGTTAGGGCCGCCTTTGCTATAGCATCGTGACCTGTAGGCTGTGCGCGTCGTTCGTCGTTCCCCTTGTTATACTATTGCGCCGTCCATAACACGGCGGTCGCAGAGACCAGTCGCAGCGACCAGCGAGTCTCTACAAGAGAAGACGCATTTACATGGATGACATGGTCTGCCCAAAATCCAGGAACTTTGTGAGCCATCATTCCATCACTCGCGTCCCTTTACAAGTGTTAATTTTCGGAGGCAGTGCGTACACTGATACGTGGTAGCTTTCTTGTGGAGCTAGCTATTTCACACCTCGTACTGGCGTGCCGCATGGTTAAGCTGACCCCGACAGCAATCGTCCTTCCGCCGGCTCCGCCTTTACTCTTTGATTGCCGGATAGGATTCCGAGGTTGGAGAGGGGCGATATCTGGACGCCGGCGAAGAGAAGGCTATCTCCCAAGGAGTGGCCGCCTTAGATATGGGACTCTAATGGGACTGTAGATAAGGGACTCTGATTGGGCTTTACACGTATGGGACTCAGATGGGACTCGAAAGTAGCTTGTCTTTTGTTTTCTTTCTTAGGGACTCGTGGAGATGCGGGTAATTTTGTTCTGGTAATTTTGTTCTAGCCCAATGCACTGTCATTCGTGTACTGGTTTTTGCCCATCTGTGTATGCACAGATTCTGATTAGCGTGTCGTTTTGCGTGTCGTTTTGTGGAATTGCAAGGCTTTGCTACGCAGCCAATTGGTTTGGTTTTCCTACGGTGTGAGTTCCGAGCGCATTGTTCATGCCGTAGCTTTGCTTCCTCCGTCATATATTTGCTCTCGTGTGTATGTAAAGGGCTTGATCGGAGAATTGTGTGTGACCTTGCCTTTTCTTTGTCGTGGATGGTCTTCGACCGATTACTATAGAGCTCACTGTTTGAATAATCAACGATGAAGTTCGATTCCTCATCACGGTTTTAGGCTTTCGGTTTGGTTATGACTACCCCTGCCGTGAATTGACAAAGACAGCACCGTGGAACCCTGTGGGAACTGCATTTTTACCCTGCTCTAATTCCAAGTAAATTCCCCCCAAAAAATGGGCGAAGTCCCTAACGGGTTAGTTATGATAGCCCAAGGGCGCTCTTGCGCATGGGGCATTTTCGTGTACGCGTGCGTGCCCAGAGCTTGGCGCGCCGGTCCCTTGCTGGCTACTGCTTACTGCGTGCTACGGATAAGACCAATCGCGGGCCCCAGTGCAGTTTGTCTCGAGTTGAAAACACACATTGAAACAGGTTCCTTTTGTGTAGCATAATGTGTTAGCTTACGGAGTACGGACTTTTTGGGACTAAAGGTCTTGAGGAGAGCAGCATTCGTCCAAAGCTGTTTGTGTGTGCACCTTTGTGAACGCACGGCCACATTGACATATGTCATGAGCAGGAGCCGCTGAAGTTTCAATGCAGCGCGGACACCCGCATAGCTGGTTCCCTGTATTCAATCAATGTATCTGGTATTTGAACGCAGACCAAGAGACCTGGTGCTCGTACGGTTTGTGGTTTTCCCCGCCTCGATTCGATGTGTATGATTCAACGTGAACAATTCGATGTGAAGCATTTGATGTGGATTAGGGCTGACGCCCCGACCGACGCAGGCAATCGCAAACTTGATTAAAACGAACTCGATCAAAACAAACTTGATGAAAACAAACTCGATTAAAACAAACTTGATTAAAACAAACGCAAGAAATGTGTATTAAACGGCTAAAAAGCCCGTCAGCCGTCCGTGCTGAAGCCAGTGACGCTAACAAGCTAACAAGCCGAGCAACGTCACTTCAACGAGTGTTCCTTGTTACGTATTATTTTTTAGAAAATATAGTTACTTACAAAATCGACCCACCAGCGCGTTCTACCTGCTCCAAAATACAGCTCACTCGAGCGGTGCTATTAATAGATACACTATTCTACGCTGGCGCGGTGGCCTGGAGCGCGGCGGACAATTGCGACTGTAGATCGTCTCGATCCGCCTCTAGCTCCACCCTGGCCATTTTCTCTGTGGCGAGCTCCTGCTCCATGCGGTCCAATGCCTGTCCTCGTTTCGAGGTTTGAAACCTTTCCACATCCGCTAGCTTTTCTTCCAGAGATGCATGCTCCAGTCGCAGAGCGTCGCGCTCGGCACGCACGGCCTCCACCTATAGGGTTAGAGTGGGGTTGGGAGGGGATGGGTTGAGGTTGGTAGGGATGGGGGTGGGGTAAGGTTGGGAAGGGAGGCGTGGGTGGGGCCAATTTTGGTAGGGGGCAAGTGGAGTAAGGTTGGGTAGGGTGGGGCGGGGTGGGGTAGGTTGGGGGGGTGACGACGAATACGGTATAACCCGGATGAAAGCATACCCCTGGTGATAACTCTTGACCTTTGAAAATATCATGACAGAGGGGGCGTTTATAGGGGTGTGTGGTAGCTAGCGTACCCCCCGGCGATATACACCATGCACGGGAGCCCCGCAGCGGGAGGGTGTGGTAACGATGGGATGTGGTAGCGAGGGTACGCGATAACGGGACGTCGGTTGCTATCGAGTGCGAGCGGACTCGGCGAGATGAGAGGGGGTGGGCTAGCGGTATCTTTGGTTGCTACGGAGTGTGAATAGACCCCGGCAGACTGCAGGGGGTGTGAGTGGCTGGCAATTCTGGAGCTGTTGCCGGGGTCTCAGACCCTGTGGCTTGGGCGCTGCTGCCAGAGCCCTTGCACTTCACTTGTCCTGGTACCCGCCGTCGGGGTTTGAACCACGGCAGGAGAGGCAGTACCGGTACCGATAGCCGGAGTGAACCCGGAAAAAATCGACGTGATTCCCGCTCGGCGCGGGGCAGCAACAGGTACAGGTGGGGTCCAGGTCGCAGGCTCGATCGGCCCACTGTGATGGCGCACAGCAGTTGCCTCCATGCTGGTACCGGTATCCATGCTGGTACCGGTATCCACACCGGTGCGTGCGTGTTGCGGGTGAATGGTGCCCACCGGGTATAATACTTTGGAGCTTAATATGGGGTGAGGCGTACGTCCGAAGGGAGTATGGTATTCAACGTACCCCCGGTGATAAATTGACGGTCGAAAAACAATAACAAAAATATACCCCCCGGTGTGCTTTTGCAGGGGGTGTGCTATCATCTGTGTTATACGGTATGGTCTCGGGCGGGGCATGCATAGCAGCCCACATTTAGGTCTGCCAATGAAGGCTTATTATAGCCGTCAACGGAAATATTAATGTCTCAAAATAGCTATTACAAAGAAATTGAAACGTTTGGCCTTTATTAATAGCAAATCAACCAAGCAGAAGCCACGAATGATCCTCGGCATCAATAACCCAGAGGCAACAAGAGCTCAAGAGCTCAGTGTGAGCCGCGGTTTTGTTCAAGTTTTTCGAGCGAGTTGGGGCTGCTTGTTGTGCCTCGCGCTGGTGCTTCTTGCTTCCGCCAGGACTATCGACAACACAACCCACAGCCCAAAATCAGCGGGACACTCCATGCCTGCCTGTCTCGCCGAACTCCAGCGCTCGCAGCGATAGCTTACCGAACGCCACCGCAGCGGCAGCGGGACCAGGAGCAGGAGCAGCAGTCCGTGTCGGGAGATGACATGATTAGCAGCACACGAAGCAGCCTACGCCACGCGCTGGTCGTCAGCGACGGTCCATATCGGGCGACGATCATCTGCAGCAGTCTAACGATTCCCGGCGGCGACCCTGCCCGAGTTGCTGCAGCAGCTACATTTGCGATTCAACTGATGTCGCGCGAAAAACTACTTAGGTACCTGGTACCATGGTACCAATTTAGACTCTTTAAACTATATTATATCATATGAGTTGGTGCTTTAGTTGGAATGGTAAAATCGCACACCCCGCACGAATAGGAATAGATTTGACGAATACTCGCAAAATTGTATTCGTCCAATAGGTATTTTTCGTCGACGGAAGAATACTTGCCCCACGTTCCTGACAGGGTATTCGTCCACAGCAGTACCACAGTACCACCACTTGTCCCCATGTTTCTGGAAGGGTATTCGTCCATCCATTGACGAATACTCGCCCCACGTTTTCGACACGGTATTCGTCCACGGACGAATACTTTCTCCGTGTTTCGAAGGGGCTGTTCGTCAGTTGCCCACCCACAGTTTGCCCTTCGTCAGTCCAATACTGAAATATTCTGTAACTGTCGTGAGAGTACTGCTGTTGTGTTTTCATAAATAAAATGTTAAATATTGAGTAAGGGCCCAGATTAACGAAGAGCACGGAAAATCGTAATTCGATTTTTTTTCATCATTATTTCATGAAAAATACACGTAAAATTCAACTTTGGCTCTTATCAAGGAACGGCGCGTGGTGCGTTCTAGGAAATAAAATTTGAAAAAAACGCAAAAGGGTCAGCGAACACCCATGGGCAACGACCGAGGCGAGCGATGGCTCGCGTCATCCCCGGAGCGCCGCGGCTAGCGGCAGATCGTTTTTGCCGGAAGCGGCTTGGAGGCTATGGCTCTAGGCGTCTCTTGGATGGGCTGGCGCCACCCCGCCGCTCGACACGGGCAGCAGCGACGGGGATATAGCGGTCGAACTTCTGAGCGAAGTCATCATGTGGTAGTTGGTCGTGTAACTTTCGAGGTGCAGGGCGACGAAAAACTGGGTTTGCGGCGGTCTCGATTGTTTTCGAAGCGTCGCAGGCGTTCTACGCTGTGCTAAGGACCTTCGGAGGCCGCGCTGCGGCTGCTCCGGTCGCCCTACCTCTCGCAATGGTGGCTTCTCGCCTCTCAATCACCCGACGACATGGCACCAATTCGCGTGGCCGGCTTCGGTTACACAGAACAAGCCATGTCTAGGTGGACAAACTCCCCAAATTCAATTTCGATTTTCGACCAAATTCGACCGAGAAATTATTTTCTTACTTCTTTGTTGAATTTGATTTTCGTAATAATTCTGAGAATGCCTTCTTGGTGATTCATTTTTTGACTATTAATAATCAGATGCCAATTAAATTCAATTCTAAAAAAAAACTTGAAATTTGATTTGGCGAGTTCCTCGTTAATTCGGACCCTAAATTCGATTTTGAGTAAATTCGATAATATTTGAATACCTGCGAAATCCATTCGTTGAATAGGTGCTATTCGTCCACAGACGAACACCTACCCATGTTTCTGAAAGGGTATTCGTCCTTGCACTGTGCATTTAAGAGGGTGTTTGTCCATCAGAACAACACTTGTAGCACACCTGCGACGAGGGTATTCGTCCACGGATGAATCCTTGCCCACAAACCGAACACAAAGCCAACGAATACGAATACATATTCGTAAAAATTGCAACACTCCCAGCAGCAATCCGCACGGGGCGCTGATTAGCAGCAAGCGAAAATCATGCCCCGCGGTGGTTCGTCAGCTGCGGCAGCAGCAGCAGCAGTAATGGCGTGGTTGCTTACAATAAAACGTCGCGCACACAATGTGCGCGCAATACGAGTACCTGTATAATACGTGGTATTCTTCGTACGAGGTACTCCGGAGTATATGATACCAGGCATTGAAAAAGTAAAAATATAAAATATCACACATTGGACAACTCATGAGTTAACTCATACCTGGTATGTTCTTTAACTGACACCCCCTGAGTGCGCATAACTGAGTTGTCGTCTTTAACTCACCCCACCCCTGAGTGTGAATAACTGACTTGTCTTTAACTCACCATCCCAGAGTGTGCATAACTGAGTTGCAATCTTTAACTCACCCCCGCGGAATGTGCACAACTGACTTACAGTATCGTCTTTAACTGACTTACAGTATCGTCTTTAACTGACTTACAGTATCGTCTTTAACTGACTTACAGTATCGTCTTTAACTGACTTACAGTATCGTCTTTAACTGACTTACAATACAATACTGTATTTAACTCATTCTCGCGGAGGGTGCACAACTGATTAATGCTCTGCAACTCGGTGTAATTTAACTCATTCATAACTCAGCATGTACAAATGGGCGTACGATGAATATCACCGCAGTAAAACAAACAGCGCGAGAATGAGAACATGACTTTTTGTTATTTTCGTGACTGCTGCTGTTGCACGTAAGAAAAAACTGCCGCAAGCGCAGTATGGAAACAAGAACGAAAGCAACGGCTCTGGACGTAAAGACGTGCGAAAATTACAATTGAAGTGCAACGAAATGAAAATATAAATATTACAAAGTACCCGGACCCGCTGCTCTGTTTGCAGGCTACACAGCAGTTTTGATTTTATGTGTAGTACGCGATTTTATTTTTGTACCCCCAATGTGATCATGTTTGTCCGATGATTTCTTAGCAGTAACGTTTCCGATTCCAATGCGGTTTGGTTTTCTAGATAGATAGTAGTCCATAACCCAAAGGAGTAAGTCTATAAAATCATGAACTGCGACAAGTTGACCAGGGGAGACAGGGTGAACAAAACAGCACATTGTAGGAATTTCACGCCTGATTTGAAATCTTCATGGAGAAATGTACACCTATTCAATTTATCTCAAACCGTACAATCGTGATGACCGGATATCAGCAGCGAGCTCTACCTTACGATACACGCAAGGAATCATCATACGATATCATGCACGTGTTCGCTGTTTAATCAAGATATTTTGAGAAAAGGCCATTCCCGGGTGGCATTGGTATTTTCTTTTCTTTTCTTCCTGATCGATGAAAAAAAATGCGACATGATATTGCGTGGAACAACCCTTCATTGGCAGGGCTGATAGTAACGCGTGCAACATTTCTGATTTCAGCGTTTACCACAACCCAATCCAGAGAAATGGTCGTCCAGCAGCGATACCGAGAAAATATGCTACTAGTAGTAGGAGACCGGTCTTGTTGGGCGCGCCAAGGCAGGGCCTCTTTTTGGCCTTAAGATGCTCTTAATAATGTTAGTGAAAACTGGGCGGTCTATCAAGCGGTCACACCGCGGCCTTTTATCTCCCAGCAAGCTGCTTGTAAGTGAGAGCATCGGCAGTATGTTGTTGAGCTTTCTACATGAACACATCAGTATTGCCCGACATCGACAGCGGGAGACTACTATACCGAACCGTGGTGCGATCCCCCTTGCGAGGTAATGTCATACCTGGCAGGAGTTTTGCACTTCTATTTCACCACGTACCACTAACGTATACTGTATCATGATAGAGTTGCTAAGAACGACACAATGGGTGTGTTGTGTACGCTATCGCATGCCTGGTACGTATGGCAGACTCATGCGGCGCGTCTTGATCGCTTCGCACCTTGCGTCCAGCGTCCACGTAACGCCTCTTCAAAGTGCTGTACTTCTCACGTAGGTTCGCGAGATCGCCCTGCATCGCCTCCACCCTTGCTCGCTCCGTCAGGGACTGATCCAACGCCTTGTCTGCCGCCGACAGCGCCTCACTCAACTCCACCTCCATCTCAGACGAACGTCTCAATAGCTCGGCCGCTTTCCGCTCGGCTGTAAGTTTGGCAGCCTCCGCTTGCTGGACTCTTGCTGCGAGGCCTTCTTGGGCGGTGCTTGAGCGCGATAGCTTTTCTTCTAGCTCCCTGGCGGACACAGCAGCTGCATCTCTGTCGTGGGATATTTGCGCCTGTGGCAACGTGAGGGTTTGTTTGTTCGTGTGCGGAGTGGGGCGCTGAGATGGTGACTTCCAGCAGAGTGTATAATAAAACCAAGAGAGTGTTATTGCAGTAACGATTACGATATTTGCGCTATGCCGGCAAGAAAACCTTTATTTTGCCCATATGGTAACAGGTTACGATTGGCGGACCGATCGCGCTTTGCTACCATCAATGGCGGTGCTACCAAAGCGGTTGTGGTCGTTGTTTCCAGACACGTGCTACTGCACACTGTTGCCGTACTACAACTAGCTGCCTGCTGTACCTTGTACTCTCTCAGACAGGCGTACATGGTGCATGTCGGACGTCGGGTACCGTTCATGTGGCCTATGATATGGCAGTAGTCCATGGTCGGGGATTGGTGTGTCACATGTTTGCTGCCTGGAAGCTGGACACGCACAGGTTCCACCATCACAGGGTAATCGCTTCTGGAAAGTTGAACTCGCGGTCGAGCAGGTGTCATACCACCACTGATTCGATAAACAACAATGATTGCACGAGTTTTTCTGTACCGCCTGAGACGAAAGGAAACAAGCGATGCCAACACCATTGCCCCATGTCATCTGATACCGTATAAATACCAAACAGGAAGCACCGAAGCACCTGTCTCTGCCTGCGTGCTGAGTACGTGTGCGCGCGTTCGTACGTTCGTTTGTACTGCTGTGGTTGGTACTACAGCAGTACTGCTGAACGTACACAAGAACGCACCTATTGGCACCTTCCGTTTCACTTTATTAGGGTTAGGGTTAGGGTTAAAACCACAACAGATCTAAAAAGCTCATCATGAACAAAAATACTGCTGTTGTCAGATCAGTAGCACAAACTCTATGCACTGACCTGTAACCGGCTAACAGCAGCAGTAGCCGCTACCCTTGCCGACTCTGTCTTCCCGAGAGCCTCCGCACTCGCAGACAGCGCCGCCTCCAACTTAGCGTTCATGCTCGTATGCTTCCCCAGCTGGGACTCCAAATGTCGCACTTCAGTGCTCAATGCAGCCTGCTGAGAGATGCTGACCAGGTCGAGTTGCTCGCGGCACCATGTGTCAGATTCACCTTGCGCTGCGGCCTCAAAGCGTGCAGATACTTGGAGGATGGCAAGCCGCCATTGGCACCAGTATGCGAGGTCGTGCACTTCAGCAACGTTCAGTACCTTGCTGGATGAAGCTGCTATGAGGGCACACCGACGCACGCGTTTGCCGTTATGTTTTCCGCCGCGCTGGGACTCGGGAGGGGTCATACTTATTGGGAAGTGCTTGGTGAAACAAGCACTACCCAAGGCTGTCAAGACTGCTGTTGTCTAGCACCCAAGGGCGCTTCAGAGGCAGGGTCGTCCGTGCTGTAAGGCGTGACTGCGAAGAGAGTGAATTCGACCTTGGCTACGGTAGGAGGGGCTGGGAACGGCGAAAAGTCTCCGTTAAAGCGCCTTTATGTCAGGGAGAAACCCCACAAAAGTATCCGACTCTAATTCCAAAGGTAGTTTGTAGTTTGTCTCCAAGTAACATAACAACCAACTTTGATGAGCGTTTACCAAAAAAAAGGATAATACAACCTACTACTGGGGTACGGCAGTGCTAAAAATGTAGTTTAGATTTTTTGAAGTAGGGACGAGACCACTCAGAGAATTACATGCGTCGCAGCGTCGGGGGAGTTTGTTCGTATAGTAGATTTGTACAAGGGAGCTATGCACCAGAATATACCTCTCTTTCTAGCCATCCATACGTAGTACCGTAGTAGTTCCAAACACCCCCCCCCCGCCCCCTCCTTCCCCGCCACCTGCACCATCGCCTAGACCTAACACCACGCGTATAGTAAGTTTCTACCAGGTATACCTTTATGCGACCTGAAGCGGCTGTAATCCCCCCTTCCCCCCCTCCGCTTCGAACATTCCGCCCAACCCTCTCCTCATCGACCAGTTGTACGACTTACAGGACATACTATTAATACATACATTATGTCATGGTAAACTGATTGATGCATTCTTTACACAACCGTCAGGTTTGTCCAAAAGGGTCTATAGTTTCCGCGCACAGATTGAGTCCCCCCCCCCCCCCCCTCTCCCTCTTTTTCGCCCCCGGCCCCCAGTTTTTGTTTTTTAACTCCGCCCTCCCCTCACCGGTCATACGACAAGTTTACAGGATATAAAAACACGTGAGATTAATAATCTGATTGATGCATTTCCTGCCACACACAGCTGTCACATTTTGTCCCCCTCAAAAAACGTTTTTTTTTGTAGATTCCGCACACAGATGTATTAACATCACCCTGTTGACCCTGGTACAAGCTACACTACTGCTGTAGTTCCAAGGGAGTCGCCGACCTATACCCTTAATAAGGACACGCCTCGTAATACGCGCGATCGGAGGATCACACACACCTCACTGTAAACATGAATTTCGACGAAATCTTCGATCTCAAAGCTGGAGTGTAATTATATTTTTGTAATAATACCTGGTGATAATTATATTATTTGGACATAAATAAATGTCCACTTTGACGAAATGATGTGGTAAAAAAATGTGTGGGGGTAAATGAACGGTTAGAAGTGTGGTGAAAGGTTGGAAGTTGGTATATACACTTCTCTCCACGCAAATATTTTTTTATATTGCAGTTGTTAGTGCAATTTTTCAAAGTGTAAAGGAACACTTTCTTGTGATATTATTAAATTACGAGGACCTGTTTAGTGTGTTGCATTGTAACAATTAATTGGAGCAGCAGCTGATGCCCCGTTTCATCACCAAGTGGCAAAATGATCATCTTGTTATTGCTGTCGTGTCTTCGTGTTCTTCTCACGTTTCGGACACTACTGAAACAGGCAACATCGATCAGCACACGCCGAGATCTCGAGGATCCGTGCCGCTTGTTCTTATGAAGGTACGGGATAAATGCGAGCACTAGTAATGCAGTTTGGAGTAGTACGGAACGTCGGCAGTACCTATACGCAACGAGCACACTGTCAGCGCATGGGCCAGGATTGTTAACAGATCGTCAAATCACATCATGCCATCATCGTTCCTGGCCAGAGGGACACTATTCGGACGGAGGCATAACAGCTCGGCCGCGACTAGGCCTTCCCGAGCGAAAACAAACAGACGAGGTAAAACACGTTTTGATCCTTTGTTTGGACATTCAGTCCCACCATGATCCCGGCGAAAAAACGCAAGGCAACCAACCCCCCCGTGACAGCCACTGCAGCAGTCTCCCAAACGCGCACAGCATGTGCTCACTCGAGAGGGGTCCGTACACAATAGTAGCCTTTCTTAACACGGAACCATACACGGTAACCCTGATGAACTAGGAACTACACACGGACAGGCAGTCCAATTCAATGACAGCAGAGGCGCCTGCAGAGCCAGCGTTGATACGCAGCAGACTGCAGTCCTGCAAAAACTACTGTCGCCGAAGGCAAAAGGCTGTACGGTAAGAGCTGAGCAACTTAGAAGCCGAACTGTTCGAGCACAGGGGTGACCGCAGACAAGTCCGCTGCTGCCTCGGCCTTCTCCTTGATCTGCGTGGCTCCCTTCTTCTCCACATAGTAAGCCTCAGACTTAATCTTGCGCTGGGCCTGAAACGGAGGCAAAGTCAGCGGGAAACACCAAAACACCAGTAAGAATAGAGCGCATCAATAGATTCCTAACTGCCGCCAACTTGTGTGCGTTGGAGAACTGGAGAGTCGCATAGATGAACCTCCGTCGGCGGCGTAAACTAAAACCTATTTAAAACCAGGCTTTCAGCCACCTTAAACGTGGCCCAAAACAGCAACTTGCATTCGCTCGGAGTATCTGGGACGAGAGAAACGCTTTGGCAGCCGCCGCCGTGTATATCAGAGTGACTGGAGGCTGTCCTGTGACCACGGACATATTATGCGGGTTAATGTGAGAACAATAATAACAACAACAACAACAACAACAACAATATCGCCGTCCTGTCAATCTACGCTCAGTATATGGGATGCGAGTTGTCGACAAGACCGGAACCGACAAATCGAGCAAATTGTTCATGTATGTGTTGGTACTATTGTGTGCAGCCTCGATGCGAAAAAGCCAAGAATGCCATCAACGCCGGCAAATGGGCGCGCGTGCTCCACAACACAGGGGTGGCTGCCAACTGGGTTTCGAAATTAACCATCCGTTGGGGTTGGTATCGTCGACCGAGCTTTAAAAGCGAACAATACATATCAAACTGATTCTTGCTGCCGTTCATGTTACAGTTACTCCCGCCGAAATATCACGTAAACTTGACGCTGTGTAACACAAATCTAGCGTGGTCACAATCACCGAACTTGAACTGATATTTAACATACTTTACGCCGGTTCACCAAGACCTTAGACCTTGCTTCCTCGGTCGTTCAACTTAGTGGAGTGGACTTGTCGACTATCGGACGAATGCCGGACTAAAACTAGACCTCATCCTTGTGCTTGTAGAAAATTCCAGAATCGTACTTAGTCAATTTTTTCAAGGAGTCGAGATCACAGGCTGGCGATGTCGTCATGCGACCGACCCATTGACTTAGGCCGTGTGGTGGAAGCACGTCACTGCCTAATTCCCATCACGCACACGACGCGCTTGCTGTGCTTAGCAAATTATGGCATACGTACGTACGAGTCGATACCAGCACAAAGGCTTCCACGAAAAAACAAATGGCAATCCTTTTACTTTCAGCTCATGGTAGGGTCGCCGACAAAACACGGGCAGAGGCAACACAACAACAAACTTAAGCACTCTGTAACGTCATGTGTGTGTCTCTGTGCAGCGGGAACTATGCGTAACATCTCATTCCGCTAGCAAGCGGTGGGAAAAATTGCTGCATACTGAGCGGAACGCCCCACTGCGTCAGCAAACGGTGGACAAGTCTGATGCTCACTTCGAGGCGCTTGATCAGCTCTCCGTGAGGCCATCCGACTTCCGACGAGAGCCGGCCGAGCACGCAGAAGCGGCGGCCGGGCGCCATCTTGATGACCTGGAGAGCGTTGGGCACAACCATACGCTTCTTCTTGTCGTAGGGGGACGGGATGCCCTCGAAGCACTAACGTTTGCGAACGTAAAAAAGCACGCGGTAGAATAGAGCAAGGTACAGGGGGAGGGGAGGGATTCAACAAACGTCGACAAGCTGCAGAGAGGGCAGTCACATGGCAACACTACAAGACAAGCGCACTTCAAAAATGTCAACTATAATCACAGCATGCCTTTGCCCGTCCGCCTGACGAATCGCGAAAAGTCGACAAGAACAACCGTCACCGATTTCGTCTGCAACCAAGCATTCCATGTATTACATATATTATCAAAAACTTCTCGTGACACCCGTTGTCACCAAAATAATAGGCATTTTTAGAAGACAATTTTGCAATACGCGTTCGAGTATGTGACCCAAATGGGAGCATCACGTCGCGTTATTGCCCCACGAAGCGTTATATGTGCGCCTCCCGCTTGGCGTCGTTCCAACACCGTTTGCGTCTGCGGGATGTATCGATGATAGTGGCTCATTTCTACTTACCGAAAGGCGGGCAAGAGCCTCCTCGCCCCTGGCCGTCTTCCGGGGGATCATTCCGCGGACCTGCCGCGCACAAAGGGCAACATCACACAAGCAAACATACACGATTAACACAAACATATGCGGTAAGAAAAAACGCACGGAGATATGCAGGAAGATGCTCCGGGACGGGAGAAACAGAACACGGCACCAGAAATACGCGCTGTTCGGAGCTCGTGGCGTGTACTCGATTGAAGCTCTTGAGGGTATTAAGTATTAGCAGACACGAGTCTGTCAGAATTTCGCAGGTCGCCGCTTTTACGGACTCTGCTCCCACATGTCAACTTGATCCCACGGCGGCCTGGACCTGAGACCTCCACACAGCGCGTTGACCCTGGGTAAGATTAGCCGCCGGCAGGGCCCACCAAGCACCCTAGTTCCATACTACCTATATACCAAAATCGGGTTTCCACCAGAACGGCCTCAGAAAAAACGGGAACCACACTTGTAGTACAGCACTGTCTGACCTCTGGTTGTCCCCCACAGGCTCGGGTCTAGAAACAGCGGTTACGCCCGCTTTCGAGGGCGTACTACTGCACCGGCGTATGGCTAACATTTCTACCAACTACTGGAAATTTCTCAAGAGCCAGTTTACACGCGGGCAATCCTGATTTCGACTCGACCGCGGTACTCGTAGTGCCACGATAGACCTCCCCCGTGCGGGCGTTCGAGACCGACAGCGAAGCTTTTGCCCTCTGGCATCCTGGAATACTTTGAGCATTTGCCATCACCCCAGATTACTATCAACAAGCGTCGGTGCCAGCCCTAAAGCCTAACGGTGAACCACACCAATGGACAACTGGCCTATGAAACCGACGGCAAAAACTGCTTACTCCATACGACTCAGGTACGCGTTACTCCAGGCAATTCAAAAGCATCGACAAGGCGTCGGTTTCGCCATCACGCAAGAGCACCGAGTGGGCTTCCATTCAAGAGCATATCAAGCCAAATAGCCGTACGAAGATGAACTACAATGGTCGCACTCCACACGGTGCTTGTTTGCTGGGTACAAAAAGCCAGGCAGGCACAGCAGCAGCACAGGCGTGGACCACGCACGCTGTTTTGCTTAAGCTATCCGTTTTCCGTGCAATTAATTTTGGAGCAGCTAGCAAGAGTATCATTGCCAGATGGCTAACATCAATCAGCCTGTACTATCAAGCGGCTTTCGTCTGTGGCAGTATTATTGCAGTCGATGGTATGATACTATGATAAGCATATAGCTCACCGTCCGCCAGAAGATGCGAGCAGGCGAGCGGAAGTGGAAAGGGCCACGCTTCGGGTTGGTGTTGTGCCTCTTCTTCTTGAACTGCATGTATTTCACCTTGTTGCGGACAACTGCAGTACAATAAAAAGCAGGATTAGGGTCAATAGTCGACGCAGGGAGACCACATAGCAAACAGCAAGTAAGGTATAGATAAGACTCTTTACAGGAGTAAAAGCAACAGCACGAATGCCTTAGGGTTCAATAGGGGAGCGGGAGCAAAGTGCAAGCGAAAGGCAGGTTTTGGCCTCGTCGCGCAGGTACCGGTACAGCTGTTCTACCTGAGAGCACTACAGCAGAACACAGCAGTAGTAGTGTACATTCGAAAAATACCAAAAATACAGCTTCAAACGTGCAATCAACAGCTTTATTTCGAAGTAAGAGCTTCATCAGGAATCTAGCATAGCGGGGGCAGAAAGGAATATGCCCCAAGCGTGGTGAGGTCAATGGCAACGAATGGACTCTGCTTAAGACTCAGACGCCAAGACTCATTCGGGATGAGGCCACCATCGGGCAGAGGACTACGTTTGGTGTTCGGTTTGACGTGACTTGATCGACGCCCAGAAAACATACCAGAAACAAGGTACCTCGTAGACTTCGCCAGCGATACAAAAAAACGCGTGCAAAAACAAGATAAATGGACACACCTACGCACGTCGAAAGTTGTAGCAGTACAAATGACCCCGAGAACAAGACCTCTCTGTCACTCCTGCCTCAGTGCCCTGCAGTGCTACGGGGCCCAGACGGCATACCACCATCAATCGAGCACTCAACAAACTATCGATTGGCTGCCGCGGCTGCCATACTTGCGACGTCCAAACGCCACCGCTCAAGCATTCCATTTGCCAACAGCTGTGCCTGAGGTACTAAAGGTCACCCCAAGGTTAATCGCCCACTGCAGCTAGTGCACCAACAGCAACTCGTACTGGCACTTCCGTGATATCCTCTAAGCTTCAAGCCTATCGTTCCTACGCTGAAAGCAACGGAGGGTTGGCGAGCGTACATGGACGATGCACAAGCAAGACCCGAGGAATTACTCACGGGAGCCAGAGATGGTGATCTGCTCGCAACGGACGACGATGACCTTCTGGCCGCAAAGCAGCTCCTTCGCAACGACGGACGCAAGGCGCCCAAGAAGGTGGCCACGCCCATCGATGACAACCGGCGCCTCGAACATGATGGCAGTAACCCTTGCCCTAGGATCACGTGTGTGGAGCTTCCTCCCCACCACGAACCATCCACATAATCATCCCCGCATTTCCGGTAAAAACACGTTCCATGACATGGAAACCTCCAATTTAGGAAAGTTGATATGTGTGACAGCACGCATCACACCGCACAACAGCACAATTTTCAGGGCGGGTTCTGGTCACTATGGAGTTTCCTGGTGCAACAGAAGATCCCGAGTCCATCTCGTTCATTGACCCGGTGTGGTTGCAGCAGTGGGGACTTGGTCCTGAAAATGCTTTGGACTATTTTGCGCTGAGTCCTTTCTACGACAAAGCTTGCAACAACGAGCAGTGCAGGATGCAGGGTGTGGATCCTCGCGAGGGACTCCTAAACCTAACCGGCCTCGAGTGAGTCACTGTTGTAGTACACGTCCATGTTGGGTTGTACAGGGTGACGAACCAACGTTGGGCTTGGGGAAAACTGTAGCATTAAAGCATCCACAGCTCGTCTTGTACCGACCGTTGCCGAATTGTGCTGCTGTTTGTAGGCTTGTTTGAAAGGAACGTGCGGGTCGTAAGTTTAGACTAGGTTTGAAAGGTGGAGTTATTTATGCGACGACAAGGGCTCCGCACCGGCCATGCTTCGGATAGGCAACGAATAATGTGTCGTTTCCTTTTTTTTACTCGTACCTTTGACGAGCATGTTGTGATACTTAGTACAAGGTTCCCCTGCGGGATGGGGTTGATTTGATATCCCCGGGGCGTCGCAAGTCGAAAAGGGGGAACATACGTAGGCATTCCAATAATATGTATATAAGCTACTGCTTTTGCTACTGTTGTTGTACGCCTCGTATACCTGGTATGAGGTCCGACGATGTGTGTTTGATTGTTTTGTATTATTAATAGTTGTGAAAATGCTGCCGGGGTTCGATCTCCTGCTGTGCACCAACCACACACATTCACCGTGACTACGTACTGGCGCAAAGGCAAGAGCTTGAAGCACGGGTGGCATTGTGCCGCAGCTACTATTGTCTGCTTCTGTATACTGTTTTTGTGACAACACCCACTCCCCCCACGGATATGCCTGGTGCGTACAGAGGCGAACATACACATTAACACAGGAACACCGTCGGTGGCTATCACAATGGAGAGAGATCACAGCACGGCTGCTGTTGTACCGCGATTACCACAAGTAGTGCTGAGCCTGGAGGACCATGTGTGATGCAGTAGAACAGCAGCAAAGCGAGAAATAACGTGGTGGAATTTCCACTTTCACAACAATAAACAGGTGGGTTTCTATGGGCCCGTCTCGGCTCGGCGAAACGAGGCAGGCGGCGGTATCCTTTGCTCTATGCCCTGTGGGTATTGCCCGGTGCGACTGCCTCTCAGATGCGCCGTGGTTAGCACAGCAACGACGCGAAAAATCGTAGCCTCCCTTTCGTTGTTAGTCTCGGTTATCAGATTCAGGCCGGGGAACTAAATTCTTCGGCCCCGAGATCGGGGTTCAACAGATCCCGGTGTGAGGCCGAGAGCCGAGATGAAGGACCAAAACTCCAGATTTCCAGTTCGCTCTCGGTCTTCGCCAAGGATTTTAAGTATGTATATACACGACTATCGATAGTACGCACGAGACTCATGGGACGTTGTGGGTACCTCGTCTTGTCGCACGGCTGACTGGCTATTTGAGCCCGGGCCTCTGCACGTTTTCCGAAGGGTGGATATTCGTCGCCAGAAGTGCCGGCACGTAACGTGCCCAGCAGCCCCACCACTGCTGTCATACCTGATACATACCTGGTGTTGATACCTGGTACTGTTGTACCATGAAAGCACATGCTAGTAATAGTACTATTGCTAATAGTAGTACTAATACTAACAGAACGGTAGAGGTGCACCAACCATTGTTGTTTATATACAACTTCTCACTTGAGGACCTTTCTTGACCTTTCTTATCGTTTTTCAGCCTTTCTTACCCCAAAAGCTGATTTTGATGAAAGCGAAAATGCTTTTGTGATGAACAAACCATCCCATGGTCTAGGTATACAACGTACAGTAATATTAATATGAGTAATATTGCAAAACCAGAATAGCATTCCGACGACTGTATTAATAGTATTAATAGGTTATGGAGCCCCGTCGTTTAGACAGAAAAAATGAATAATATCAAGTGCTACCTCTGTCTGAGCAAGCGTCTGAAGACGAGTCCACACACGTAAATCAGCGGGCACAGAACGTACTGATATCACAGCTGGCTGTTCAGCTTCGAGATGGCGCGATCCCAAACGGAGTAATCAGTATGCTTAGACAAAGCACTAACCGTCGCCAACCGCTCGATGTACGGCTATTCCTTTCTCCTGACCCGGCCACCGATCACGTCCCTTTTTTATTGATAGGTTCATGCTGGAAGACCTGCCCGAAGAGATGTCCTTCTTGCCACCAGGCCAACCTGCTCCAGTCGGTCCGCAACCTCGCCGCCTTTTCGTCATCAAGGTTAGCATAAGGTTGCTGCTTATAGAACTAACCGGTTCATAACTGAACAATTCGAATATGAAATCCCGAACCCGGTCTATTTTCTGTATCAATGCGCCTTCAAGCCTCTGTTCCCTCCAAGCAACCCCGTCGCAACCTCGTCGTGTAAACAGCAGAAACAGAACTTGCGAAACATCCTCCTAGCGTTTTGCGTCCATCGGCCGCGCCATGTACGCAACGCCCATGTTGTGCTGCGCTTGTCGGCGGCGGAGGGACCTATGAGATTACATCACTGCTTGCAGTCCACTGAACAAAACCAGCTGATCACATTAAACTACTTTTTTTTGCGTGCCAAGTACGATGTGCTACATTTGGCATGACGCCCCCAATTTCACCCTTTACCTTATCGCGTGCATATAGCTATGCAACAGCTTAATCACATGGGCTTACAATTCACAAGCAGTGCTTCTAGACGAACTTGCTTCTTGTGCGACGACTTTGTTTCAGAAACAAATGCGGAAGAGCAGGACTTCCGTTGAGGTCCGGGCGATCTACTACATCATGGAGGGCGTCATCTACCAGACTCCGACAGTGCAGAAGCTCATCAAGTCCCGCCTCAACAAGTTCACGCACCACCTCAACAACGCCTTTGGTGAGACCTTCCTCTTACGATATACCTGGTATTGTTTTTTTGCTCAGGTGTGGTTGTTGGCTATTCTGTCAAGGTATCAATCATACTGTATAACTAGCAACATATCACACCTGTATTCCCTTCCCCTTGGACGATTTTGGAGGGTGATTTCCTAGACTACGGGTAGAGTGCAAACGCCTACCTATGAGGCTATGGGAATATCCAAAGCCACCATTTTCGGGTGTACGAATTTATGGAAACCTCAGAAGCCACCAGTTTTGTTGTGTGTGCCTCCATTGCTTGGGAAACAATGAGCTCTCAAGTTCGTCGCGGGGGGATAATATGTTATCTTAATGTTATCTTACGCGCGGAGACAGAGACCGCCTACTGTGTGCGTCACTTTTTGCTCATTTCAAGCGGTATTTTGCGGCGCCGTAAGGCATGGCAGGGTGAAGCGGGTCAGGTTCAACTACCCCCTCGCACCAAATGTGTCGGTAAAGCCTGTTTTTAACCCGTCAACGCCTGTCTAGAGTTAATGTGCTATTTTAGCGTGGGGAGGTCCTTGGTGACTGTCCGTCGAGTTCGACGACTCTAGGCGAGGTCTTCGACATGTCCGTCAAGGTCGTTGGCGGCTGCCGGTTAAGGGTCATGGACGCCGGCAATCGACACATTTTGCCTCACATCCGTCTTCCCTTGCTGCGGTTGTTGTCCGGATCGTTTCCTTGCACTCCCGACTCTGTGGCGCTCGACACTTACCAAACCAGTGGAATTGTCCAAGTTGGCAGAGCTGAACGACTCGGCAGGTGGCTACGATTGGGCATGGCAAAAGGACGCAAAAGCCCTCAAAGAGAAGCTGGAGGCGGCGGGAGCTGCTGAGGCTACGGCCGAAGATGGGGATGCCAAGGCGGCGCTCAAGCTGTCCATGGATAACATCCTCATGGTGGGTGGTAACACTTCCAAGTCGGGAACTGTTGCAAGCTTCTCTGTTGCAGCACGTGGGGGCCAGGATATAATTAGAGCGGTGGCGATTGTGTGGGCCAATGCCGTGAAGAGGGTTTTTGTGTATGCGCGGGGGTTAGGGGTAAGGAGTAGTGCCCTCGGCGAGGAACGAGCTGTGCATACGCGGGTCCCAGATTATATGTTCGCATTTTAATATAAATATAGATACCATGATAGGCCTTGTACATATTCGTGTTCTGTATCCAAAGCTCCGCGCGTGTTTTTGTTGTATGGAACACCGTGCTGCCTGTGCGCAGATTTCGCCGTCAGCACTGCACCCACGTTTTGAGGCCAGAGTACGTGGAAATGGTATGGGGTTCTGTGTTTTGGCTGTATTAGCTCGTGCTATGTCTAGGTGGTGGCGGCCCTGCAGTTAAGAGTCGTTTTGCGACGAGCGCAGCCTGGCCCACGCGTATTGAAGAAGCACCAGTCAAGAAACGTCGTCGGGATATTGCCTCTAGACACCGTGGGTATTCGCCGTACAAGCCCGTGCTACAGTAGAGGTTCCTCTATAGCGCCGGTGGCCTGCTATGGTGCCTGTGAAATCGTTTGATACAGATTGGAACAGCCAGTGATGACAGTTTGCGGAGTAGTAGTACAGTAGTTGCCGCTATACTGCCGGTATTTCCATCTGTAGTGCATCTATAGTGCACATACCGGTATTATAGAGGGACCACTACTGCTGCTGTATGTTGGGGAGCGTTTTGCGATGGGCGCAGCCTGGCCCGCACGTGTAGCACCGATAACAAACTTCTTCGATGTAGTTTTTCCGTGTGTACTATCAAAAGGGGGATGCCATCATGTGCCAAGTCCTGCCGACGACGCCACTTGTTAAGTTATAGGGTCGGGGACACAGAGTGTCCCCTACCCCCTACGGGTCTGCCTATGAAGCAGGTGCTCGGTGATTACTCACTTTCTTAGCCTCTTGAAACGTCGTGTTTTATGATTTTCCTTCAATTCTATTGAAAGTGGCATGACATACCAAGAAAAGTGGCAGGGATATATGTTTTCCCTTTGTGCTACTGAATGTGGGATTCCATACGGCGTGCTATTGCCTCATGTTTGAACATCGCACTGTCACCCCCTTTATGTGTTGCCTGCATGTTTTCTGTTTTTCAGGGCCTGGTGGGAAAGTACATTGACGGAGATGGAGACGGTGCCCGAGGAGTCAAGCGAAAGGCTGTTGTTTCTGCGGCCACAACAATTTCCAGTAGTGGTAGTACGAGTACGAGAACCAGTAGCCCTGCCGTGGGGGCGAAGGGTGGTAGCGCCGCACAGGCAAAAAGCGAGCCGCCAGGGGCGGTGGCGATGGGTAGCAAGCCTGCAGCGTCTGCGGAACCAACAAAGCTTGTTCGATGACACGTTCGTCGAACAGGCACGACTGCCTATTGATTGATTTCTCCGTGTGCGACAGTGTTGCGGCAGCAGTGTTGTGGCGCTTGTACGTGTTAGTAGGTGATGGTTTAAGGGCCTCATGGGTGTCACGTCGCTTACTCGCCCAACGCTATTTCGATCATGTGCTTTGTACCTAGCTTTACGTTGTGTTGTGGTTTTATCGTCATGTCCTGTGTTGCGATAGAGACGTCCATGTCTCGCAGGTTTTGTATCGGTCCCGTGCTTTTGTGTGTGAAGTAAGCCCTAAGGCTATAGGTTGGCTAGTAATGCGCCAGGCACGCGCCAAGTTGCGGGAGAGGAATTTGTCAGGGCGACGTTGGGGGGAAGGATACCAAAAATCGGGTTGTTTTTGTTGGTCGAGCCGTTTTTTATTGGTGACGCGTGGGTTTATGTATACCTGGTAGGCGACAAGCCTGTCGCATTTGTCTAGCCTTGCAGGGCAACGCCACGCGTGATAACTGCAACACAGCGGCCTTTGCGTTATGCGCCAAAGCCGGCGGTAGGTACGGAAGCATGTAACTCGTGAACGAAAAAAAACAGCTTTGGAAGATTTGTGTAGCAGCAACCCTCCTCCCTCCCCTCAGCTATGGGAGGGTTTAGCAGGCCTTACTCGCTCTACTCACCCCTAAGAGGTGTCGTCGATGAGCAATAGTTTTGTTTTTTGCAGCTTTCGCCTCCATAATGACAGCGGGAGAATGAGTGTTGAGCAGAGCATGGGCGTTTGGCACTAAAGGCCGGAGCAAGCGAGGGAGGCATGTGGCCATCAGAATCGGCGTATAGTACCCGCTTCCTACGTCGAATGCGGAGGGAAACCATAGATCGGTACTTTTTTTCTGCCGCGTATACAAAAGGTCTGGTCTACATAATAGATTGTGTTCTTTTACATTTGTTTGTGTGACGTCCACTCAGTTTTTACGTGTGTTTACGTGTGATCGATGTACGTACTCGAAGCTCTTTCGCAAAGCCACAGGTGCTTGTACGGTACCCTTGCACACATTGGCACCTCACTCCCCACAAAATAAAATCGGGACGTTGTGTGTGGTAGAAGTCCCAGAATAACGATCGGAATGACGCGGTCCGAAAGGATTAACATATTATCTTAAGGTTAAAACTACCTGGTACCTGCTATCATACCGATCGGTCAAGCGTCAAATTTGGAATGTACTACTAATGTTCAGCGGCAGGACAATGCGAACTAACTCCAAAACAAATCAGGCCCATACGAATATTGCCCTAATATCGTGGTCTCTTGAAATCAAAAGGTTTGCAGACGCATACCTACTAAGATAAGGGTGATATTGTTCCAGGGGCTCCTCACTTTCCACTTGGAGTTGTATGGCTCACTACCTCGTACTACTCAAAACACGATCATATTGAGAAAACTGAGCGCAGCCAGATGGACCATCCCGTCGGCTAGGTATATAACGAGCACCACAAATGCTCTGCCAGCGACACTGAGAAGGTATCCTGTTTCGGAGTCGGTCATTAACAATTCGACCAAAAAAATGCTGTCTCTATCGTAGCACTTGTGTCAGCGTGGATAGTGTGTAAGACATTCACAGCAACGTCAAGTGGTCATACCAAGATGGATAACCACTTCCGGCGATAGAACCGCCTGCGTCGAAAACGCTGCTTACGGTGGACTACATCCCCATCACCCCCGCCTCGCAGGTCGTGTACCTGACGCAGGTGTTCACCGACATAAATATACCACACGTAGCAGCATTGCCATTATACTCCAAACTCTGGGCTCAACATTCTGAACCGTACAAAACATCATAAATCAGCCCTCGTTACCGTAAAACCCATGTGACACTTCCGCATATGGCATGCTGGAGAATGCCCTGCTCATAATCTATTCGCAGTCTTGCATCACTTACCTCCATTACTCGCACAACCTCTTCTGTATACCAGATACTGGTACAAAACATTAGCTCTTTGTCTGTATCCATCATGTTGACAAATTACAACACACATGTGGCCCTCGAGCCGAGCGCACCGCCCCCCCGCGTCACCGCCACAAGACCTCCTCGGCCTCTACAAAACCTCCTCGGTCTCTACTGGTGCCCACAACCCTTCCCAACTTGCGCCCGCTATTGATCTTCCCTAACACGACCCGCCGCTGCCGTCGTTGTTGTTGACGCTGTTGTTGTTCTGTTCACCGCTTCGGTCGGACTTGCTGGCACGGTAGCAGCCGCGGCGGCGGCCGCCGCAGCCGCCTTTGCCTCTGTCTTCGCCGCAAAGTCGCGGTTGATTTTAGCCCTCTTTTCTTGGAAATCCTCGTCAACGAGTTCAAGCAACTCGTTCTTTATGTTGCCAATTTTTGCCTCGATTTTCGCTTCCAGCCGCTCCATCATCGTCGCTCTCTCCTGCTCCAAAGCTGCGATGGTGTCCAGTCGTTCAAACTGCCACGGAAGAAAGTGGACGATTGGGTCAACAGCTAGTTTGCAAGCTACTTCATCATCACCACATAGACACGATGCTACCTACCCATCATCGTAAACCTAGACCCAAAGCCTAGTTTTACTAACCGCCATTTAGGATGCTATTCGTCATAGACAAACCTTTGATGACATACAGCATCAACATCAACATCGTTTTTGGTTTAAAACTAAAAGTAGAGTTGCAGCAGGGCTGAACGCGAGTCCAGTCCTTGTCCTGCCCGCACAGGCTAACGACGTGTCCCCTTTAGAACCGCACGCACGGGTTAGGGGATAAACTACTTGAAAATGGCGTGTGGCATTCTCTGGCGCGTGGTACGATAGGAGTAGCACTTTTGACAAGAAAAAAATAAGAATGACGGAGGTCCTTAACGCCTTCACAACTGGAAACCTTTTTATTTTTCAAAATTACCAAGTTAGCTTGGGGAGGGATTTGAGGCTCTTGAGGGGTTATAACCCATCTTAACCCAATATCGTGGGAAAGTCACTCTTATTTCGCAAAATTGTTTTAAACCTAGGCGATTGGATTGTTCATCTGATTGCAGTTTCATATTCTCTCAAGCTTGGTGCTTGTGTTTGTGGTTGAGTTTGCGTTAGTGTTAGTGTTAGTATTAATGTGGGGTATGGAGCCCTTCAATTGAGGAACCTCAGAAACAAATAGCCGCACCCCTACCGTAGCACGTGTGTTCACCCTTAGCCCAAGGCTACCGTCTTCATCGACTTCATCGTCTTCAAGCTACACCAGCAAAAGAGCTAAAGGGCTAACCATCCACGTCACGCACCTGCTCGTCGATGCTTAGCTCGGCAGGAACATCGTTGGCCAGTTCCTGGTCCATGCCCAGCTCGTTGGTGGGCGCTTTCCATTCCTTCGCTATTCCAGCCCCAGCCGCCCCGGCCGCCCCACCGGCTGTCATAGCCGCAGCCGCCTCTGCTCCCTCCCACGCCTCTGCCCCAACGTCTGCAGCGTCGGCAGGCGCGTCACCGTCGCCAAGACCCAACACCTTCTTGTTCACGGCCCCGCTTAGCTGCTCGGCAAACTTGCTCGCTTCCTTCAACGGACCCTTGATTAACGATAAATATTAAAGGGAGTGGAGGTGGGGGGGGGGCAGGCGTATGATATGGCAAAGATAGTCAAGATCGATTCCCTCCCCCGTCGACAAAGAGTTATATACCACGCAGTTTAGGAAGGGGTGGGTAGATTGGCATCGCTTACCCTTGTGGGGTATTGCCAATCTTCCAGCCTATCCTGCCAAACGTAGACTCCCGTGGTAGGACAATTCGTATTAGGTTTGCGATCACTTAAACCTCGATTTCATAGGCATCCACTTCGTGTCCCCCTGCCCGCAGTCGACCACGGAATCAGCAAGCACTCACCCAGGAATAGCAAGACAGCGCAGGCCCGGCAAAAAAAAACAAAGCCGCATCATTACCACGGCCGGACATCTCCGACAGCGTAATTTCCACGCGCGCGTGCATACATAGCACAACCAGACATTGCCGTTGTTTTTGTTGTTGTAGGTGTTTTCACGTTAACTCATCGTCACAATCTAGCCCGGGGTCGCAAGACAGGCTCCCAGAATTTTGAAGTGGGATAAAATATCACACCAGGAAAACACGAAAAAAAACGGGGGAAATCGCACCCAGCAGACCAAGAACACGCACAAGCCGTGCCGTACCCTGTACGTACAGAAAATTATAGCCCTACCTCCTCTCCGTTGAGTCCCATCTTTTCCGTAGACCACCCGTCCCAGAACGGCGCCTGGTCCTCCTCCGGGATCTTCGGCACTGGCGCTGCGTCATCGTAAACAATGCGCCCATACTCATCCAACTGCCGTGCATGGGTAAGGGAGTGGGGGTTGAGCGTAGCTGATTGGCTGGCTGTTGGCGTCGACAACAGCGGGCTTCCTTTTAGGACTGCACCAACAAATTTGTGACACACTACTTGGAATCAGTGTGGTTTGATGTTTGAAGCTAAAAAATAGTTCGAGTCTTGCGTCTCGGGAGGCGTCATTGACTTATGGGGGGCCCGCAGAAAACATACCAAACAGGGATTCCGCAACTTGGAAAGCGTGAGACGATCCATGTCCTAAACTACAGTGCTACAGCAATCGTTTTTATTTTGGACCAGGATCAAATTGTTAATAGAGGTGAGTCTGCACCAGCTTCAGCATAGACGAATGCTTTCGTGCGTTTCATGCAAATCTAGAGCCAGTTTTTAGTATTTTCCCTATTCCTCAAGTGCTGTCGCGGACTTTTGATGACCAGTGCGGCCACAAAACACATGCACGGCACATGAACCACGCTTAATAATACAGTAGCCGACACAATATCAAGCACTACTGCCTTTGCCTGAGCTGTTGGTGCTACGATCGATAACAACCCATGACGATGCGATGCCCAGATGGAGATGCAGAACGCGATGGTGACATGCTCTAAGTAGTAGGATGCCTGCTCAGACAAGACGAAACGGCGCTGAGGGTGGTCGGAACTCACGGTAACTTCTTCGAACTCGTCCTCTTCGCCTTCCGGATACTCCTGCTCGGGATCGAAGTACCCCGGAGGCCTCTCCCCCGACGCCACCTGCTCCGCTTGCTTGATCTTCAAGGGCAACAACAGCAAGAACGGAACAAACGAGGCAGACAGCGGCACCCAACAGGAAGCCGTGGGCGACATGCTTTAGTCGATGGTCTAGGAGAGCGAGCAAGTAAGTTGCAGCCTGTACGCAACAGCGCAGGGCGCACCTCAAACGCTACAAATAGCTCTTGAGCTGTCCGCTGGGGAAGAAGATGCGGCTTGCAAACAAACTGCAATGCCCAACAGAAAAAAGCTTAGCCAGAAATGTGTGCCACGTGCAGAGTGAAGCGTTTGGATAGTGGTCGATAGGCTCTTCCACCACCGCACCTTGAAGGTGACCTTGAGGCAACAACGGCCTACGGTACATATCAGCAAGTCCAACGCTAGCATACGCATCATTTACGAAACAGAGTTGACCGAGAGAAGGCAAGCCGTAGTATCATACCTGCTCATCCATGATGTTCCCGAGGTTTGTCGCAGTCCCCAGGCCGATGTCCCTCAGCTGCCCCACCAAGACCCCCGCCTGCTTGGTGAGCTTGAACAGCTCTACCGGCCCAAGCACGAAGTATCCAACCGCCAAGATGATGAACACCTCGGGTGCACCCACCCCAAGGATGGTATCGTCGAATCCCAAGAGCATCTCCATGCTGCAGGAGGTGGGAGGACAGAGGGACGATTATATCAAGAGCAAACCGATGACACAGCATTTTTATCTATAGCGGCTCGGCGTGGGCGTTCTGCGGCGTGCAGCATTTGCTGCTGTTGCACAGCAGTTCTAGATTTGTGCGCTGGGGCGAAATGCATCGAGCATATCATTGGTTACATGCATTAAACCCTGTGGCCTAGTATCCGTCGCACTGACATGCTGTTGCTTGCGGGGACACATCATCAGGGCAGACAGTCTAGGTAGCATCAAGCATTGTCACACTATTCCATGATTCCAAGTCTGTTGCTTGGTTGATCGCGGACGTGTCAGTTTCTGAGCATGCTGGATGCAATTGCGACAAAGTGAAAAAAGTTAGTTCCGCTGCTGAACCCCGGGAGCCAACCGCAGGCACACCATGCAGAGGTCATTTTCAGTAGGTAGCAGTACCACTAAACGGTAGGTCAGGACCCCTCTTGCGCGAAGTCTTCAAATATACGCACCCCTTGCATTCAAGAATGTTCTGTGCGAGCTTACGTACGTACTCGTCGCCTCATGATCTTCTACGATATTCATAATGTTTGAGGGTTGGAGGTCAGGTGGCTCGCGCAACAGGACAGCATGAGCACGGCAAACTACGCTGATCTGTCCATGCTTACTGCGAATCGAACCTTACTGCTATGTTAAAAACCTCACCTCTTCCCTCGACCGTTCCGTCCACGCTTCGCGAACTTCCCACGTCTCCTAGCACCCGCCGCTTGTGAGGCGTGGATGATCGGCGCGCCAGCGAATGAGCTATGATGAGGGCCGGGAATGACAGCAGTATTACGAGCTTCAACGCTTTGCCGTGGTCGCAAGCCAGCGCATCCGGCTCCCACGTTGGGGACGAAAGCGAGCCCCACGGTCGTCGTGCACGCGCAAACAAGGGCCACGCCTAGCCTGCGGGAAGGCGTCATCGTGCTCGATCTGGGGGGTGGGTGTGGTCTGTTGCACTGGTTGCTTCCAAGGGCACACTGACATGCAGCAGGCAGCAGAAGAAGAGCAAAGCAGCTTATCAACGTCGTACATGCCTCCATGCGTTTTGGAAACCTCTCGATTCGGCACAGCAGTGTCGTAGCCGCAACTTACTCGCGCTCTGAGGTTGGGCCTGGGACTCTCGCTCGGACGAGGCTTAGAATGGCTAGAGCTGTGGCTCTTGGCTTGCTCTTGGCTTCCGCCAAGGTCGGCGAGTCGTTCCTCTTGAGCGGTTCAAGAGTCACACTTGCCACCTCGAGGCGACGACAGCATGAACATGTTGCATCAAACGACATGATACTTGGAACCTCAAGTCGCCCGCCCATAGGACCGCTGACTGTCACGAGAATGACGGCCCACGATGCCTCTACGCAACAGCAGCAGCAGCAGGTGCTGCCGCTAGCAGCCGAGCTGCTTAATGACGAAGGTGGCAGCTCTGAAAGCCTAAACGATGCCACCAAACCAGCAGCAGCACCGGAGAACCATAGCAGGACAGGGGTAGCACTCGACGGAACACCTCTCGAGTTCAAGCGCCCGTCCACACAAGACCTGCACAAGCTTGGCATGGGCGAATGGGTAGCGAGAAAGTCTGTATCCCTCGCTCTAGTAGCGCTGGATGGAAATGCAGCGACTGACGAAGGAGATGCGGTCGGCAATGCTCCGCTGGCAGGGTCGGTAGTGGAGGCCGTGGGTGGCTCTTCAGTCGCGACCAGGGCGTGCTTGCTTCGGCATCGACGCGCGGTGGGAGTGTCGGAGGCTGTGGAGCATGTACTGCTGGACGAGACCATCGCCCAGTTCCTTAACGAGGGGGCGAAACTCAGCCAGGTGGGTTCTTCGCAGTAGACTTCAGCGTCTATTGTTGTATACGATCTCACAGCTGGAGTGTATTTTAATTTTTATAATATCAAACAGCTGGTAATATAACCAGCCCAAGGTGCATCATACAAGGGTACTGCAGCAAGTTTCAACATCGGCGAATTATGGTCAAGGTTTGTATCATGCAGTCTCGTCTGCGCCGAAAATAGATGAGAACGCCAAAGATACAGTCGTATTTATTCTACGCACGAGCGAGTTACTCTCACCGTTCCAGGCCTATTATGCCTATAACCATCACGCCAGTAACACTGCCTTAAGCGAAGGCCTAGCTCCCTACTTGCAATCGCCCACGGTAACCCCGTTGGCTGCTCGGCATGCCTGCTCGACATGCCTTATCCTTTGGAGGTATCCCCGAGGCACAGGCAGTACGAGATAGCAGACGTAGCGCGATGACCACCGGATACCCAATAAACGACTCGTGGTGCCTGAGTGCCCCAAGCGCCGAAGACGCGATACCCTACTCGTACAATACAGCTGCGGAGTATTGAGAGTTGAACGTGCTGCTCTTCACACCCCCAGCCTTGGGGCAATGCGAATCCATTGGGGCAATGTGAATCCCCGTGTGATACATCTTGCTCAAAACCCCCCATCGTCGCGGCACGCTGTAATAGCTGGTGGTCTTTGCCATCGGCACTCTCTCCCCCCCCCTCCCCCCCTCGCCGCCTCCATTGCTCTAACCCCTTAGACTATAGCACCGGTGCAACCTGTAAATACTGCCGCAGCGACCTAACAACAATATGTAACTAACATAAGCCAGCTTTGATGACCGCGTGTGTGACCTTTTTCTCGTCAATAGCTTCGGGTGGAGGCCGATGACTCTCGGCAATCCCTCGCGTTCTACAAACTCCACGGATTGGTGCGCTCGGGAAGTGCTCGCGGAGAATTGCCAGAGGGGCGCGTGGTACTGTCGGGAGATCGCGACGCCGGTTTGGAGGCGATCGAGGCATCACTTGCAGGGGGTGCCGTTAGCGCAGTGGTGATGAACCTTAAGGCGCGCCTGCTGCACGATAAGGGAGACCTGCAAGCGGCGGTGGGCGCGTACCTGAAGGCGCTTGAGGTACCGTACTATCTCACACACACCTCGTAAATGCACAGCAGTGATACGTACGGTTGTGGCGGTAAAGTGTTGGATGCGCGGGTGAATCTCGTGTAGCATCCTGTCAGAATGCTGTTTTTGCTCGGTACATCGGGCATGCATTCGCTGCTAATACTGGGCGTTTTCGTCGACGCAGGTCGGCTTCGTAACTGCAGGTTCTATAATCGCAGAGCTGGACCGTTCTAAAACCTAATCGTATATCTGGGAGTGATGTTTTCTTGCTACACGCGCTGGCTTTGCTATTTCGGGGGTTGTTGCATACGGCGCTCTTCAGCAGAGGTTCTACTGCCCGTGCCATGGCTCGCATATACATTGGTGTACACGCGTCAGTTACCACAATTCCTTTGCATTATAATAGCAATAGTTACGCTGCTCAATGAGCTGACTGCTACCTTCGCAGTCCCGAACTGCATTCCATTTTGATATATCTGTTTGGAGGCTGTTGTCGTGTGACTAATGAAAGCTAAGCTTGATTGCGCCTCACACGTGACCCGATTCGTGTTCGCTGCTGCAGATGGATCCGCTCCGCAGCGAAATTTTCCGTGGATTGGGCGGCGCGTACCAAAGCCAGGGGCAACACCAGATGGCTTTTGCGAGCTACCAGCAGGCTATCAACGTCGCTCCGAACGATCTTCTCGCCTACCTCAAACTCGGCATGCTCTACGAGGAACTGGTAGGTCGATCGTTCTTGTGTAGCATCCTCTATTATGTTGTACCGATCGGTGGAAACCGTTGCTGTGAATACTAAACTGTGCTTGGAAATGTGGAACGATACTGTTAGCCCCACAGGGGCGCTACCAAAGCGACGCGCGATACGTTACCGCCATAGCAACTAGGTATTGATCCTTGCACCGATCGATTTAGGTGTTGATCATTGCATCGATCGGTTTTATATTACAGGAGTTTGTATGGTTTTGTTGTGCTGCGTAACTTATATTTGATGCCCGTACGTACGTACCGGGTACAACGTTACGAAGCCAAAGCCACTTTTGTGTTATGATACGCCTAGGGACAACGGCGTGTGGTATGTGCAGGTCCGCTTACCCACCAGCACGCCGATTGCGTCCCACACCTTCTTATCTAGTCTGCTACTAGTTAAATCAGCACAAACAAATTTCAAATAGTTTATATACGGAAAATATGGATGCAGTTTGAATGGAGTTGGTGTCAAGGCTCGGAAGTTAATTGTCGTGGATAATCTTCAGTCATGATATCTGGACGCGATCCTTCCTCTGTACAGTGGGGGGGGGGAATAGTGCCGGTATGTGCCTGCCCAATATACCCGCACTGTTCAGGGCACTGGCACTATTGGGGATATAGTTACTTATAGGGAGCTCCAGTGGTACCAAGCGATTCCACCGGGACTATAGAGAGCATTGGCACTATTCAACCGGCTCTATTGGCAGCCCCCCACGGTATTCCTGTGCTTCAGTATGACCGTCTTCGATATGACCATCCTTGAGTTGACCGTGTTGGGTTTCGTGTTGGGTTTCATTCACCATGACAGGTGGTGGGAAAGTAGTACGAAAGTGGGTGCGGTTCTGAAGGCGTTTACTCGCGTGGGTCGTTTTTTTTTGTCGTGTGGTCCGATCTCACCCATGATATCCGGACGATTTTCTTCCTCTGTCGTCCTCTGTTTCATGCCTTCTTCGATTTGACCGTCTTCTATATGACCGTCTTTGGTGTGACCGTGTTGGGCTTCGTGTTGGGCTCCAATCACCGTTTCAGGCGGTGGGCAAGTACGAAGAGGCGGGAGGTCATGCCATTCGATGCTACGAGTACTACCTGCAGCATTCACACAGCGAAGACACGGACGTTCTCACGCGGATGGGCAACCTTCAGGCATGTTATATTCCACCTTCCGGCATGTTATATATGAAGACGATCGTATTTAGGGCGGCAAATTATTGCATTTTGTTAATCAGTTATTTTCGGGTTTCGAGTAGACGACTTAGGCATGTTATGGTATTGTTGGGCCGTCGCGCAGAATACACGTCTCGCCAAGCTGACAGCGGGCACCTACAGTAAGTGGCGTATTTTTCTCCCGGCGCTGCCAGGTCTCGCGTGGAGTTTTGATGATGATGCGCTCTCATTATGAATGGCTTATTTCCCTAAAGTCTAACCTGTGGTCACGAAAAAAACAAAAAAAGGAATCTATTGGAATAAAAATGAGTACATAGTAATGCTTGCACCGCCGAGCGTGTGATGTGAAGCTCGCTGCCGCTTTTGCCGGACACTTTGCTCGGCTTCTAGGTTGAATGTAGACATTCTGTGCTGGTTGTGGACGTTGGGGTTGCGTCAGAATTGTGTTTCGCAGGAGTAGGTGGTTTGCGAATACAGCCGAGGGTACCCCGATTTCATTGTATTCCGTGACAAGCCAAAACATGCGCTTGTGACTACACATTGCTGTTATCTATTGTGGGCAGTATATACCAGGTAGTTTTTAACATACGCGGGGAACGCCGATTTTACCGTGCGCGCTCTTAAATCGGGTCACTTACTGACACTTGTATTGCGATTGGCCGATTGCCGCGCTTGGAACTATTATTAATAATAAATGTTGACGCATTTATTCTGCAGCGACTTTCACTGGAAACGCGTTGGGAGTGATGGCGTACAACGGAGTAGCGTTGCATGTTGGCGTTTTCGTTCATAACAACCATGCACTGCAAATACTTGTCGAGATAAGCATGATTTGTGCCTGGTGATCGTGTGTGACCGTTTATGTAAAGTATTGTAATGTTTCATGACTCGTAATCATTGGGTATGGTATTCAGATGTATGATATATGAACATGCGTAGATGACGGTGTGGAAATTCGAATGCATGACTTAGTTATCAAGTTGGGGTCATTGTGGGTGGCTCGCCACCCTTCCCCTGTCGATCCGTTGTAACGTCTTAATCTTTCTTATTGCCAACAGGTGTTGAGGCTCGACCCGTCCTCCGCTGTGGAATCGTACGGGAGGGCGCTCGAAATGGATCCGTCCCTGGCCAACGTCTGGTTCAACCTGGCCAACGCGCACCTGAAGATGGGGCAAGAGGAAGAGGCAGCCAGATGGTGGGTTAGGGCTATTAATAGGGTTAGGTCAGGGCTGTGGTTATCGTTACAATAGGGTTATAGTTGCGGTCATGGTTGGGGTTATGACCAGGGTTATGTTGAGGGTTATGACGAGGGTTATGGTTGTGGTTAGTGTTAGGATAAGGTTAGAGTTAGCAAAGGGTTAGTCTTGGGTTACTCTAGGGATAAGGTTGTGGTTCGGGTTATAGGATAGGGTTATGGTTGGCCAGCTAACCCTTGGCAAGATGCTGAGAGCTCGTGTTTCCTTTACAGGGTTACCAATCACAGATTGGTATGGTAATCTAGTGGTGCAGTGCTGCAGCCGGCTTGAGATGATCGCTTTGATTTCTGGGCAGTTGCTGGTGAAGGGTATTCATTAGGTAGTATTAATAGTGCTGTGTTATGGGCTTTTGATGCATTGTCACTGCCGTGTATTTTTTTTCGCTGTCCACGGCATAACGTACCGCCCTGGTAAAAATGTGTTAGTGAGTGCTCATGTGTTTTCAAAATGTCAATATCTATGTGTTAGTAACGCCCTGTCTTTCTCCTTTGCCGCTCAGTTTGCGCCAGAAGCTCAAGCTCGAGCCAGACTCCGGAGTGTCGGCCAAGTACCTCTTGGCGTCGCTAGAGTCAGACCCGGAGCGGCTGACGAGGGACGATCAGGTATGGCGAGACAGTAGTAGAGGTCCTCCCTCTCGCATGGCCTTTTTTCGGCTTGCCGCATGTGTTGAACAGCTACTGCTGTACCAGTTTTGTTTTGCCCGGCTTACTCTTGTTCTAGTATAGGCTGTTAGTAGCAGTACATATACTCCATGCTAGGTTGCTAGTTAACGTTTTTAACGTATAGGTTGTTGGTCATACGTAGGCTGTATACGCATAGGTTGTTTTGTTTTCAACAGTATTGCTTGTTATTGACAGTAGTATTGATTTTTATTAGTAGCGTAGTTCGAAGTAGCTTGGTACAGGTTGTTTTTGATAGTTATTGGAGTTAGCCCCGCTCGGCAGTGTTTACCTTCTTAGAGCCTTGCTTTGTGTTGTTGGGTGTGACAGTGGGACTGCGCCGGTCGACACTAGGCATCTTGGGTCTTCACTGCTCTATGGTGTCGTTCACATAAATGCCTTTGTTGGGACACGTTCTGCGATTAAGGTATTGAGGTATACCACTTTTTGGTTTATGTATTTCTTGAATGACGGGACTCCTTAACCTATTCATACTATTCATACTATTCATAATATTAATACGATTAGCCCAAGTTCGTCGGAGTGTCGTTCTTGTTTTGCAGTATGAACGTTTTGTGTCCGTAGGCCATGTATGGATTGTGATGGATAAATTCATCGGGTTTCGTTTTCAGTTTACTCGTAGTAATAGTGAATCACTTTTTCTACCCCAAGGTTAGGGTTAAGGGTCAAGGTTATTGAGCTCCTCAAGATGTTACGAGCCTCACGAAAAACAATGGTTGGCGCACCCTTTCCATAGCGTATGTCTTGTCTACACTATACACACTATACACACTATACACACTATACATCGTATACATCGTATACATCGTATACATCGTATACATCGTCCATGTTTTCATTGCCGCATCCTTGCGTCTTCCCTCACGCCGCTGCCACACCTCTTTCCATGATCACTTTTTGCCTAGCAAGTCCTGTCAGACGGGAAAACCCCCAGCACAAGGTCCAAGTGCGCTTCAGAAAGCCAAGCCCCTTTAGCCTCCGCCTACGCCTCCCCCCCCCCCCCCTATGTGTTGAAGGAAGAAATGAGGAATATTGACTGATGTGAATTGGAGAAATTTGGTACATTGGTAGTAGCGAGAAAACGATCGCTATCCTAGGAGACAGATTGTGGCCACAGGCGGCCACAGAGGAAGGAGACACGATAAACAAATATTTTTCATGTAATATATGGAGGGAGCATACCGAGCGCCGAACTGTTTGGGGTGTCTCCATTATTTGTCGGAGTAGGAATGAACGGTACTCCGTCTCGAAAGGGATGCGTGTTCAATGGTTTGCTATGGTCAATTGGCTAGGGCATGCAACAAATGAGTACCCCCCCTCCCCTCGCCAATACCCCCCCCCCCCACCCTCCCCCTGTGACGCTCTGTACGCGCAAACTCTTGCCGTCTACAGCTAGCCTACGCCCGGGAGCTGTTTGACTATTATGCCCCTACGTACGATGACCACGTGCGGAAGAAGCTACTGTACACCGGCCCGAGGCTACTCCGACAGGTACATCGCGAGAGTTTTTGCTGTACTGCTCAAGACGCGTTTGGTACCTTTAGTGAGAAAAACGCTGCGATAATTTATAAAAGATATTTCAAGGACGTCAGCCGTGAGTTCAACGAATTCCAGGTCAATAATTATCTTCGCAAGCTACGCTTTTGGTAATTGTTATATACTATGTGGATATATTTGTACAGTCACCCTGTCCAGCCTAACTTTTTTTTATCACCCACAAGGCTCCTGAACTAGACCAGTTGCACCACTAATTATACCAATTACACCAATTGCACCACTAATTACACCAATTACACCAATTGCACCAATTAGACCAATTAGACCAATTACACCAGTTAGGCCACTTAGACCGGTTAGATCGATTAGACCGATTGAACCGGTTAGACCCATTAGGCCCATTGGACCAGTTAGACCGATTAGACCAGTTATATCGATTAGCCCGATTAAACCGACTACACCAATTAGACCTATTAAACCGATTAGACGAACTAGACTGGTTAGACCAGTTAGACCGATTAGACCGATTAGGTTATAAACCGATTAAACCAATTAGACCAAAGAACTACCCAAGATGGTTGTTGATTCTCACTGGTCCACTTTTTGTTTTGGAATGGTGTTCGTCTATTCGTCGGAAACACGTACCATATATACGATAGGTGGTGGGATTGTTCATCTGGTTGCGCGTTCGTTTTTTCTAAAGTTAAGTTTTCGAGGTAAGAGTTAAAGTTATCTATAAAATAGTTAGTGCTACTATTAATAACAGATTGTTATTGCTAGTTGAATAATAGGTTGTTGTTAAATACAGTTCGGTAATAGGAGCCTCATCAATAGGCACCCTTATCCTACGCTATTGGTAATGCGTAGTAAAAACGCCTCGGCACGCACCCCGGGGGAAGAAAAATGGGGACCTACCGACCGCTCTTTACCACTCTGGACGTACATGTAAGGACCATGGGACTGTCAATGTTATGTCAATGTTGTCATAATACCCAAACGGTGCCTACGGTCCTTACGTTTACGCCCCGACTGGTATTTGTTTTCCTACCGCCGGTTGAGCTTCCTCGCAGAGCCGTATTGCGACGTCAATATTTTTGCGTCTCGTTCGGCACGACACGAGGAGCTCAGTACGACCCTCATATTATGCGTACCGCATTTTATGACTACCTCACCACGGCGGGCTTGTCTTTAACTAGCTTTCAGTGGGGAAAAATATTGCGGTCTAAAACGTTGCGTTGCGAGACAGATCGAACGACTTCGTCACAGCTCTGTACGAAGGAAAGAAAGGAAGTGACCAAGTCCCCGGTTCTGGCGGTAGAGCAGTTTGTGGCAGTGGAACTCCACGCCGGGTGGGACACGTCTCAGGTACTGTATGTAATACGTGCTTCCCACAATGTCACAACGAGGACAAATTATGGTAAAGGTGTCGGTATTCTATTTCTGCCAAGGTGGTGTGACGAATCCAAAATCATGACGGTGAAGGTACAAGCTTTTTCGAGGCATTCGTGTAGCCCACGCGGAGTAGCGTTCCTTGTGTAAGCAGTAGAGTCGGTGACGACCATTATGCGGAGGGCACACAGGGAAAAACCCATGGCGGCGTGGCGGTACATGACACCTGAGGAGGGCGTAGCGCCCAGCTCAGGAGGCGAGGGTATGGTCGCATCTCAGTACAGGAAATCCAACGAGCTCACCCTCAGCGATCAGAGCAAGTTGTGGAAGGCCTGCGGAAACCAACCTGACGAAGACGAACTTGATATGCGAGAAGTATGGGAAGGGGAAACGGCCTTCGTACACCCTAGGCAAGAAAATACCCAGGCACAGGCTTAAAACGCCGAGTTAGTAAGGGAAAGTGGAGTAAATCACCAGCCGCAGGAGGTGAGGCCATTGGTGCACCCCAAACTACTTGAGAAGAACGGACTCTGCCGTAGTTATACAGCTGTATTGTCAGAACCAATGCGAGGAATGATCTCAGAACCCCTGACCCCGGTTTCTTAGCTAGTAGGCAGTATTACATCGAGTCGGACCTCGCTCTTGCAGGCACGATCTACTGCAAGGTTCACCGAGCAAAATAGAGAGAAGGTGAAAAAAGCTGGGAAAACACCACCCACCCATCCACCCACCTACCCACCCCGACAGCGGAGTAAAGTTCTTCTCACGAACCCACGCCGCAGATGACAGGCACGATCATATTTGTCAGAGCTTGAGAAAATGATAATTCCCTCATTATTCGTGGAGGGTGGCCCAACCAGCCCTCGCGGTAGGTGAGGCCACTACTGCAGTTAATCCCATACCTGGTACTATTAATGCCGAACAAGAACAGACGCTGATTGTGCAGCTGTATTCGTTCTCCCGTTTTTTGTCGGCACGGAAGGCGTTTTGTTTATTTTTTCTTTTTTTGTTTAGCATGCAACTCGACGTTTTTTTTTTGTTTTTGCCGGCGCGGTCGAATGTGTTCGGCGCTTTAGCTCGTTTGCTGCAATCACGTGCCTCAAGTGGCAGCGCGCGCCATCCTCCAGCGTTGGGAGACTGTATGGTGGCGACGCGCCTTGGGACAGCGTAGCGTCGTTGTTGTGTTCGTCGGTCTTTTGCTCCTTCAAGTTATTTAAGCGTTATGAATGACTGATATATTTACTATGCTGCCAGATAGGCTATTGCATGGCCGAAGGCGTCTTCAGAATTGCTCACGCGTTTTTGTGGGCATACTACTTGGAATCAGTGTGAGGTGCTTTTTGCGATAACCAAAGAGTTGACCCGATATCGAGAGAGCATATGTGGAATTGGAATGGGAAAGCATAGAGTTTCAAACGGCGTACTAGTTGGCGCCAAGTTAAATATACTCCTTGCACGTTCGCGTGTCTGTTCATTCGTTCCCATCTTCTGGTTTTTTGTCTCTCGCCAGCGCTTAAAAGAGGTGTACCTTGTATCGTGTATACCTCTGCCTCTGGATACCTCCTTCGTGATTTGCTTTCGTCAGAACCCTTCAGGAGGTGTACTTTGTACCCTGTACCTTGTACCTTGTATATTGTACCTAGTACCTTGTACCGCTGCCTATGTATTCCGTCCACGTCTGCCTTTCGTCAGAACCTTAAGGAGGTCTACAGCACCGCCTTTCAGGCCTTCCCATAGCGGAACTTCGATCCTCACACTAGGGGGACGTGCTCTCCTATGATACGTCAACGAGTCCCTCGACATCCTCGACATTGACTGCGGAACGGATCTGGTCGGCAGCTGCCCAGCCCTTTCCGTCACCCAATTCCTAACCCCGACCATTTTTTCCCTCAATTATGGTCGCGTCTCCCACAATCTTATAGTGGTGTACCTTGTACCTTGTACCTCTGCCTTTGTGTACCTCTGCATGTGTGTACCTCTTGCCTTTGTACCTGCTTCATGTTTGCGTCTCGACGGAACCTTAAGGATGTGCACCTTCGACCCCAACCTTTGTGTATACCGCTTTCATGTTTGCCCCCTTGTCAGAACTTGAAGGAGGTCTACAACGCGACCTTTCAGGCCTTCCCCGAGGAAATTCGGTCCTCGCACAACGGTGACGTGCTCTCCTACCTCAACGGGTCCCTCGATATCCTCGACCTTGGTTGCGGGACGGGACTGATCGGCAGCTGGTTTAAAGATTACGCCAACAAGATAGTAGGGGTGGACATATCGCCGACCATGCTTGACATGGCAACCAAGAAGGGGTGCTACCACGAGCTTCGAAGAGGGGTGAGCGAGTGTTTTCACGTTCTGACGCCACACGGCCAGTCTGTTTTCTTTGAAGGTTACAATGCTAGGTTGGGTGCTATTAATACCACGAGCTACGGAGAGGGGTGAGGGAGTTTTCTTTTTTTCTGAAATCACACTGCTACTTTACTTTCTGGTGATACGCTTAGAAATATACTTGCTAACTTCTTTCTGCTGAGAGCGCTCGGTTGTTGCATCCCTGGCATTTCCGGGGTCAGGCGGTCCTGCTTACTTGCGGAACGGTCCAGCTTTTCTTTGGTTTCTTGCTCGGCCTTCATTGTTTTTGTTGCTGCTCGTTTTGCCAGTTGTTTCTTGACCTTTCAACTGCTTCCTGCAAATTTGGTTTCTCTGCCAACACGATTTTGAACTTTTTCGCGATGTTTTCTTCCTTTTTGTCTAGTAAGTTGAACTTCCTACCATTTGCCGCTAATTTGCCGCCTGTGCATTAGTTGCGGAACGGTCCAGCTTTAGCTTTTCTTTGATTCCCCCCATGGTATTTTTTTGTACTTGACGAAGATTCATCAGCTGAGATCTGGGCTGGGCTCATCAGCTACACACCGCAGCGCCGTGTAGTGCCCTGCGATGCCCTGCAGCTCAGCTCAGCAACGCACCGCAGCGCAGCGCTAGCTCAGCAGAGCGAAGCGCTGTGCTTTGCCGTGCTCTGCCATGCTGCGTGCTTTGCTGTACTTTTTTACTAGTTTGTACATGCCAATAGTATTCGAAGTATCATACCACGTACCGGTACTATTAATACTACACCAGGTTTGTACATATGACGTTGTTATTGGATCACAAACAATGCACCCCCAGCTCAGTTCAGCACGGCTACGAATATATAGCTGAGCAGCGCAGCGCAGTGCGGTGCCGTGCCTTGCCCTTCGTTTTGCGGCGCTGCGTCGTGCGGCGCTGTGCGTTCTTTTGAACATACGGCAGCAGTTCCTATTAATAGTAGTAGTTGTAGTACCAGGTATGATACAGATACCAGGTTTATGTACGTGTTTTGTGTACTCGTCTTTTTTCTTTCTTCAGATGATTGTCCTCTCTCGGTCTCCATGTCCTACCCCCCCTGCGAATATCGCACGTGCTGCCGTTCAGAACGTGGCATCAACAAGCACACAGCACAGCGCAGGGCAATTAGCTCTGCACAAGCACCTCTTGGCATTATCATCAGTTCGCTCTCCGCACCAAATAATCACGGGCCTCTTCTTTCTGCCCCATTTATTTACATGTTTCAGTTATTGAATAGTTGCATTTTTCCTTGCGCGAGCGTAGCGGGCGGCGTCAGTAGCCTTTGTTATAAGGCTTTGTGTGGGTAAGCTATTGGTTAACCTTTTCAAGTGGCCAAACGGACTAATACCCCACTAATTCCTTAACAAATGGCGTCGTCGACAGACCATGTTTTTTTTTGGATCGTGGGTTCAAATTCCACATCGACCATAATAAACTTTTTCAGACTTTCCCCATGTCGAACTTGAAAAATGCTCTCCCCGGTATACCCAGGAAATGAAACGGCTTGGATAATTGACAGGTCCGCCCGTATGTCTGGCCGACCTGCTATCCCGCCGTTTCAGGGGCGGAGGGTGTTATAAGGCTTAGTTTGGGTAAGCTATTGGTTAACCTTTTGCATGTGGTCAAACGGACTAATACCCCACTAATACCTTAACAAATTGGATATATCGATAGGTCCGCTGGTATGTCCGGCCGACCTGCTATCCCGCCGTTTCAGGGGGGGAGAGTGTTATACGGCTTAGTTTGGGTAAGCTATTGGTTAACCTTTGGCAAGTGTTCAAGCGGACTAATACCCCACTAATACCTTAACACCTTGCAGAGCAGAGCCTTGTGATTTCTTTAGAACCACACACAGTGCCACCAGGTATTGGACGAAGTACTAGGTACCAGGTACCGTTGGTACGTGTGTGTACTCGTCTTTTTGCTTTTTCGTCGTTAGTTTTGTTCTCCATCTCGGCCCTCTTCGCGATTTTTTCTTCGCAAATTACACCCGTACTACTGCCGATCAGCACGTGACATCGCCAACATGCAGCACAGCACGGACAGGGCAATCAGCTCCGCACAAGTAGCTTTTGGCATTATCAAATCGCTAGTTGCACTAAATCACGGGCCTCTTCTTTCTGCTCCCTTCACATTCAGAAGTTGAAATCTTCCTTGCTCGAGCGTTGCGGGCGGCGTCAGCCGCCCGCGGAGCGGAATCCTTGTGCTTGATACCAGTTCATTTTTTTTTGTATACAAAAAGCTGGAAGTGTTGTTTGTGTGTAACGTCTTCTGCAGTTTTCTTTGTCTTGTCTACAATCATGTGGAGTTTTTTTCGCCGACAAAGTCTCCTGTGCACAGGTTTTTGTGGTCTGAAGTCACGCTTGATTTATTTTTTTGCCTAAAAGTATCGGGAATTTTCTCGTTGAGGCTGAAGTCACACTTCCAGTTTGTCGTGTCACGCTTGTAGTTTTCTTAAGCCTACTGCAAGTAATCTGCAACTTTTTTTTCGTCTTGAGTTACACCGCCAGTTTGTCTTTTTTTGTGTGAGGTCGCCTACAAGTTGAAAATGAAGGGCGAGCTACAATACTGCTTACTAACTATGGCTACTCACTGGGTGGTAACACATTTTTTGTATATATCTTAAGTCACCCTGGCTGTTTACTTTTGTCCGAAGTCACGCTCGTGGCATTTTTTTTGTTGCCTAAATTGATAGGCAACTTTTTGTTTCTGCCTAGAGTCACGCTGCCAGTTGGTCATGTCACGCTCGTAGTATGTTTAGCCTGAGTAGTGTGCAGCTTTTAATTTCTTCTGAAGTCACACCGCCAGTTTGTCTTCTTTTATTCGAAGCCATCTATCTGCAAGTTGAAGATGGAGGGCGACCTAAAATATCTGGTATTGCTTACTACTGTGTCCACTTACTGTAGATACACTTGCGGGACGAGATAAGCCACTGCGTCTGGCTCGATATACAAGTATGCAAGATGGTGCCATTCATTATCCTCCCATAACTTGGAAACCCATTTTTGGGAGCAATTAACTTGGAATTTGTATGGGGAAGGGTTTTAGGGCTCTAAAGGGGTTAAGGTGTTATTAATAAAGGGACCCACGACCCAACAACCCATGATCCTCCCGACGACGCCACTTGTTAAGGAATTAAGGGAGTATTATTGGTAGTCCGTTCGACCACTGGTAAGAGGTTAACCAACTGTCTGCTCAAACCAAGCCTGCTATAATATTGGACAATTTGCAACAGCAGCAGCGCCAAGAAGCGCGAGACGTTTTTGTTTTTCACGGGGTCGGGTCATTGCTCGGGGGTCGCGTTGGTTCAGGGTGATCCGACCCGACCCGACCCGAACCGACCCGTGAGACTTCGAACACCTCCAATCCCGACCCGACTGAACCCGTGAGATTTTGAAAAGCGCCTGACCCGACCCGCGGTTCGTGTAATGACGTGTCATGACCGGTGAAAAGCCCTTGCTATTATTTTGTTTTTGGGGGGGGGCGGGGGGGGGGGTATATATTTGACGTAAGCCAACTCCCGCGTATAGGTGTTGCGGTGTGTGTCACCGGTCTTCGGGTGAAGATAGATGCTACTGATAGTACAGTAATAGTCTAATACTAGTAATACTAGTAATACTACGGTAGAGCTGCACGAAGTTTTTATTAGGATGGTCATTTGATAAACTACTCTATACCTCGCCCCAAAGCTGATTTTGCGTTAAAGAAACTCAAAATGCAACCCGATGGACAAAGCATACCATCCCATGCCATCCCATCCCATCCCTTACCTTGACATCCCATGACATCCCATGACATCCCATGCCATCCCATGAGATCCCATGCCATCCCTTGATATGCCATGACATCGCATGGCCCAGGTATAACAAATATTCCTGTTGATGCCAGTATCGCAAAACAGGAATGGAATTTGGACGATTTGGGGCTTGTTGAGGCCCATGTGTAGCGACCAAAAAAACGACGATTGATCGCGATACATTTTTTAGCGTCTACCAGTAGATGAGCCCGCAGCAGTAGGACGAGGACTAGGATGTATCATGCCTGCGCCCGTCCCGTGCGAGTCTTTGCATTCTTGGCATTGTCGTTCGGACAGCCATTTCATCATCACAAACCCTGAATGGCATTGATAGCACTGGACGATGCCGATGCTGTCATCGACAATTTTCGTCGTCGATTTTCCGTCTCAAGTCTCAAAGGGCTAAAGGAGCCCCTCCAGTCCGAAAACGAAAAAAAACGGAAGGGTTTGCTACCTCTATCGAAGGAGGCGTCCGAAGAAGCAAGAGGAGGAGGAGGAGGAGGAGGAGGAGGAGGAGGAAAACAGGACCGGATAGTCGGGTTGGGCCACACCCAACCGTCTCGGAATAGCGGGAGGAAGAATTTACCATGGCAGCCGAAGGAGTCTTTACCACGCTGCGCGCTTGTCGTATACCATGGTGTACCAGGTAGCCGCTACCGTTGCGATTCGGACACACGCCCTACTGCACCAGTACCGCAGCAGCCTGGGCTATCACAATTTGTGTGTGCCATACTGTTTTACTATAATGCTAGTAACGCCCAGCCCGGAGTAAACGCCCCGGGGCGCTATTTCCAGCGAAAATGAGCGCAACCCGGAGCAAACGCCCCCCTTTTTTGCGATTATGCGAAAATTCCCTGGCCGCATAGTAAACGCCCCGGGTTGCCTTTTCATTACGTGTACGATCGCAACGCCCGGGGGGGCGTTTAAACTAGTAGCATTATTACGGTAGTGTCGTAATTTATTTCGAGCATTGGCCCGTCCCTCCTTTGAACTCCCGAAGAGGTTTATCAGCCGTTTTAGCACGATGTAAGGCAAGTCTCATCCCTCTATAGTGCGGTAGTAAGGGTTAAAGTCCTCTATAGTGCGGTTTAGTCGGGTTAAGCAACTCAAGCGAGGAACTACCTCTTATCATAGTCGGATTTAGTCGGATTGAGTCGGAATCAGTCGGATTCACTTTTACCGACTATTTTTGTTATAGGACTACGGTACTAGTAGAGTATTAATAGGAGTATTCATGGGAGTATTAAGAGGAGTATTAGCTGTAGTACAGTAGTACAGTAGCACAGTAGTACAGTAGGACAGTAGTACGGTAGTAGTACAGTAGTAGTACAGTATTTGTAGTAGTATTATTACTAGTAGTATTGTTGATAGTATTGTTGATAGTATTGTTGATAGTATTGTTGATAGTATTGTTGATAGTATTGTTGATAGTATTGTTGATATTATTGTTGATAGTATTGTTGATATTAATAGTAGCACATCCCTACAAGTGCTGGTCGGGTTGCACGATTGAATGCCTTCGAATGCCTTCGAATGCCTTCGAAGTCATGCTTCGGGTGATGGATGATAATGGATAATGATGGATGATGATGGATGATGATGGATGTTGGATGATATCGAGTTCCTCATGCTAGGACCTCAGAAAATTATCAGAATCTGCTCGACCCCTTACCGTGTGGGACTTGTGACTCAAATGCGGAAAATTACTTCACACTAATTTTAAGTAGTTTTTCACGAAAATCGTGGATGTAGTTCTAGAGGGACGAAATAGTGCAGCCGCCGTGAGCTTCTCGCATGCGGTTTTCTAAAAATGCCAGCTTTCCTCCTGCGTCAGCTGTGGGGTCAACCGATGAAATAGAATTGTGATACTCAACTTTTAAAGCTGCGTGGCACTGTTTTTGCCTTAATTTTGGCAGGATGTCGTGGCTTATCTGGCAGCGTCGGAAGCGCAGCAGTTCGATCTGGTCGTCGCCGCGGAAACTCTGCAGTACCTTGGCCCCGTGGAAGGCGTGTTTGCCGACGCCTTCAAGGTGTTGAAACCCGGGGGGTATTTTTCGTTCACCGTGGATAGGCGGGAGGTCGAGGAGGAAGAGATGGAGCATGGAGACGAGGATGCTGGAGGAGAACGAATAAGTCAGGTGGGTACGGGAGGGTAGGCGGGGGTTGTGCCGCGGCGAGATCTGCTGACTGTATGATTAGGAAACAGTGGGCTAAACGATTTAAGAGCGCCTTGGAACCGCCCAATGTTGCCGCTCTTATCTCAGATTTGGTATCGTAGAGATTTTGGTAGAGGCGTGACAATCATATACTGGCACGTACCTACGCTGACTCCCGTTTTCACCTTTATTTTTTTTGGCGGATGTGTGATTTGCTTCAACTATTATATACGTGTACCACTTTTGGTTCGATTTATTTTTTTCCTTGGGTACTTTTCCATTCCAGAGTGACTGCATGGAACCTGTCCTGTGACCACGAACTTGATTATGCATGCGAGTTAATGTGAGCACAACAGCAACTAACTGGTGTATTTTGGTGTAGGCGCACAAGGCGTGACAAGCCGATTTTTTACCGCTCTTACGTCCGTTTCAAGTTATCGTGGACGATCATTAATCGGATATACCACTGTTAACCTTCTCTTGGGACCCAGAGGTAACCAGCAACTCAACCATACGTTTGGCCTTATCAGTCGCTTGCAGGTAGTATTATTAATAGTAGCATTAGGGGGTGTTTATGGGATAGCAAATTTGGTTGCGTGGGAAATTATTGAATAATCTCATTGAAACCGGCGAAGGCCAACCGAAAACACGCCAATCAATCAGCCCGCACCTTTTGCATTCTTGAAGAAAGATCGAAACACAGATGTAAGGAAAGGAAGTAGATGTAGATACAACGAGAAGATGCGGGGAAAGGAAATTGGGAAATGGCTGGCAGAAGGTCATGGATACTACTGCTTTGTGGAAGGATATTCGATTTACCTCGGAACGACACCTACGCTTACATTGTCGGAGGGCAAAAAACTAACAAGGACGTTTTTAATTTTTGTGCCTCTTACCCCCCTTGTGCGTGCTGTACTCAGACCGCCGGGCCTGCGTTGGGATATTCACTCAAGTCCGACGGCACTTACGCCTATTCCCGAGGATACCTGGAGGAGTTAGCGCGGAAAAACGGTTACGAAACCGTAATTTTGAAACGACATTCCACGATGGTCCAGCGAGGCGAAGCCGCCCCTGGCTATATGGGGGTGCTTCGAAAACCGATGTAGGAGGGATAGCCGTTTTTCTGGTTCGAGGGTCGGGTGAGCCGCGACTGGGTATTGGTACTGCGGTGATGCGGTTCACCTCGTTGTTTGTGTCTGTTTCCCCCCCCCCCGCGTCCGGATGCTTGTTGAGCCTTGTCTGTGGACCCAGGCTAGAGGGAATTGACTTATTGGTAGTGTAACAAGCGAACCTCAGCAGCATCATCGTCATCGCCCTATGGGCGTGTTTCGGAAACCGATGCGGAAGGTGTAGCCGTTTCGTCTGGTTTATGGGAGTGCCCATTGGCAGCCTCAAGCAGTAGATACGTAGTGTACTGACTGTCAGCAGTCAGTACTCTGGACGGCATCAGTGTACTGGGTTCGAGCGAATCGAACTCTCATCTCTCCTCCCGGAACTCGATTATTTGTATGGGTTTCCGTTACGAGAGTTGGCGTGTATCTTAGATGTAGGCGTAGCATCAAACATATTTGCAACCTACTACCAGGCTCAATCAGTACATACGGAGTATATCAGTATATATATAGTGACACCAGTGATCTACTGGGAGTATATAGTGTACCAGTGCGTAGCCCTGCTGTTTTTGCGATTGGGTGAGCCGTTCATGGGTGGGTATGCGAGCGGTGCGCACACCATCACGTGAGCAGCAATGCTATTTTTTTTTGTGGATGTTTTACGAGGCAGTATTAATAGTACATGTTACTATACGTCACTGATTTTTGCAGTGTTGGTAGAGTTGTATACCTTAACGGGGAACTGCTCCCACTAATTTTCAGGGGCGTCGTAGCTGTGCTTTGCCTTGTCAGATACTACCTTAAAGTCCGGGAAGACGTGGCGATTGTTGCTATTTTTGTGGAGGCTTTTGGTTCGATTGCTCTGTTTTCGCTGCATACCCGCGGTCTGTCACTCCGACAGCACGCCAGACAACAGGCGGATTCCTTTGTTCTGGCGTTCACGACTGCCGTGCGTTTTGTACGGTGCAGGCAGCACTCCAGACAGCAACCGCTGTAGTCAATAGTCACAAATTGGTTAGTTGTGGGAACGGGAAGTCTCTTTCGCTGTAGTCGAATGGATACCCGCGGCCACGGTGTTAGTTCAGTTTGCGCATTGATTTATTTTCACTTGTCGTGCGCCTTCTTGGCCTAGACAGGGGAGAAAGCCTACATTCCCGACCGGATTTGATTTATTTTTGTTTTTCGGATCTTCCTAGGATTCCAGCATCTTTGTGTGACCACGGACTCTAGTTTTTTTGCATGAATTAATATGATAACAAAGGCCACAACAATGAGCGTGCTTCGAAACCCCAACAATGCACGAGTAGGAAAGCCAACCCTCCCCGTGTCTTGTTCGATGACAGGATGATTTCGTGCTTGAACAAAGAACGGTATTACCAGATTCGATTATTGAAAAAAGGATCGCAGTACCTGATTCGAAAATTAAAAAGATAACGGTAATAGTACCTGATTCGATGATGGGATGGTTTCGCGCGTGAGAGAAAAATAATATGGTGATGCGTGGATGATGGCGTGTGGCCAACTGCACCAATCGCTGCACAAGGTTTTGGCAACTTTGGTGTGAGAAACTACAACAGCATATATATATTGTGGTTTTTCGGCTATGAATCCTTGTGGTGGGAGCAACCAAAGCAAAGCAGTACGAGCGGTAGACAGGTTTTGGCCGCTTTTGGCGGCGAACAAAGTTGGCGAGAGGGTGGGTACATGCAATGCCATGCGCTCTCATGATGGGGTTGAAGTATGTGGCTCTTTTTGGGGGTTATTATCGGAACGGCATCCATCCACCACGCTACCTTCTTGCCGGAAGACAACGCCAACAATATGCCGCCAGTAAAAATCGTGGAAGAATTGGCTACTGGTTCCTTCGGCACTGGGGAAATAAGGGTACAGCTGTTAATACCTCAACAACTGGAAACCCGTTTTTGGTGACAAATAACTTGGAAATTGTATAGGGAGGGGTTTCGGGCCTCTAAAAGGGTTAACAGCAGTGCTGCTCGATAGAGTCGGGTGGACTGTTATACTGCTGGACAATCGGGACGGGTGGACTGACTGACTCATAGTCTAACATTGTAATCTATCAGTAATAATAATAGCAGTATATTAATGCTCTATCTGGCCAACTTTGGTGCCAAGCCTTTTTTATAACCGGCGCCTCAAATATGAGCACCACAAAAAGACAACACCGCGCTGGCTCGAGGCAAAATCAGAAACAATACAGTATATTAATAAATTGAAGCATGGAGCGTTTTCCTTGAGACATATATATGTACAAGAGGGCTACCCTCCGCGGGCGGCTGACGCCGCCCGGTACGCTCACTCACGCACGAAGACTACAACTAAACGTGAAGGGGGCAGAAAGAAGAGGCCCATGATATATTTGGTGCAACTAGCGATGATTTGATAATGCCAGGAGCTACTTGTGCAGAGCTTATTGACCTGTGCTGTGCTGTGTGCTCGCTGGCGATGTCACGTTCTGATTGGCAGCACGACGGGTGTGATTTGCGAAAAAAAAAACTGTCAAGTAAACACGAAGAGGACCGAGAGGACAATCAGTGAAGAAAGCAAAAGACGAGCACACCTCAGTGCACACGTACAACGTATCGGTACATATCGGTACATAATGTTATAATATGAGGGCTGAGTGCGCTGTGCTGTTCTGTCCTAGTGATACATGCTCGACGGCAACCGTGTAGTTGTGTAGTCTACGAACAACGTGTCAGATAAGTTCAAAATAATAGACGTGCACATGCGTCTTCGGACAAACCATTTGTGAGTGATGTTTATATCGGCACTTACTTTTTATTTTGCTGAATTTCGTCCATATATATGTTGTGGGAACTGCTACCTTGCTCATTTTTTACTCTTTTCATACAAGTATTCTAAAAACGACGTCAGCTGTAAGTTCGACGACTTTTGACCTTGGGGTCGATACTCGAATGATCATCTTTGCAAGCTGCGAACTACAGCAGTATGTATATCGATCGCCCGTCTTTATTAAATACCTGGTAGTAAGTTTCATGAATCAAAACTTGATACAAGATTTACTCTTTTTCGTTATTATGACTGGAGTTTTTCAAGACCTATTATTTTTGTTGTACCTTTTTTTGCCGACTTTTAGAACATACAACCTTGATTTTAGTGTGGAAATCACCTAAAGTAAAAATACCAACACTAACCATTAGAGTGGAGAAAAACAAAACTTATATTAAAATAAAAAGGGACCCCTCCAAATAAAAACTCACCCATCCATATAGTCTAGTATATTACATGTGTACCAACAACGCAGGTTGCAAAGATGAGTATTGACCCGAAATTTGTCGAACTCACGGCTGACGTCCATACAATATTATTTTATATAATATATACTCGTATATATATGTTTTTTTTTTTTGAAACAAAAGAATAGGACCCCTCCCAATATGAAAAAAACGCACCCCCACATACCACCAACAACGTAGCTTGCAAATATGAGTGTTGACCCGAAATTCGTCGAACTCACGGCTGACGTCCTCAAAATATTTTTATTAAACTAGCCATCCATGACGTAGCTTTCATTCATCCCCCCTCCCCCCCTCCAACGCCCCCTCCTTCCCCACACCCCGCACGATCGCCTAGACCCAGCACCGCGCGTATAGTAGGCCCCTACATATATGATTAATACGCGCGATCGGAGGGTCACACACAATGTTGCGAGCATCAGTGTCGACCAAATCCTTGATTTTAATATTATATGTGACCTAAACCTCTTGAACCCCCCCCCCCCCCCGCCCCCCCCCCCCCGCCTTCCCTCGCTTCCTCTTGCTTAAACGCCCCACCTACTACTATCGAAATCCGCCAGAGTAATAGACACTTCCACGCCCTGGATATCGCCTCGTTATCGTTTCAAAGCCGTCCATGCCGCTGCTGCAATTCCCACCCACCCCCGTCCCCAACGCCCCCTCCTTCACCCACCACCCGCACCATCGCCTAGAACTAGCACCACGCGTATAGCCAACCCCTACATCTATGCGACCTAAAGCCCTCCGCCCCCGCCCCCGGCCCCCCCCCCGCCACATTCCTCCCCCTCCCCCATAAGAAATAGTTATAGTTTCCACGCACAAATCGACCTGCCCCACCCGTCCCCTCCCCCCCCTTCCCCCCTCCCGCCCCCCTTTTGATCAAAATCAGGCCCCCACGTCCTTAAAAACTCCGCCCTCCCCTCACCGGATATTCGACTTACAGGATTCACTTGATAAACTGATGTATTTCCTTCCACAGCTGTCAGATTTTGTCCCCCTCAGAAACAGGTTTTATAGTTTCCGCGCACAGACTGCCTAACATCACCCTGTTGACCCTGGTAGCTACACTGTAGTTGCAAGGGGAGTCGCCGACCTATATCCTCAATGAGGACACACAACCCGTAATACGCGCGATCGGAGTATCACACACAGCTTGCAAAGATGAGTTTCGACAAAATATTCGATCTCACAGCTTGAGTGTATTTAATAATATATTGAAATTAGTGTGCGGATTTTTTTTGAAACAGCGCTGGAGATATTGTCTTGAAGTTAGTGTGGGGGCGGTCCCGAAGAACACGAAGAACACGAAGAAAGCAAAGAACGCGAAGAAAGCCACCGTGAACATGCTCCAAGAGGGTTTATGCCTAGTCAGCAGCAGCTGCTGTTAATCAATCAAGTGATCCCAAAACGAGTAACTTGCGGAGACAACACAAGCAAGTCTTCTATGTGAGTTGTTGTTGTTTTTATCCTCCGGCGGATGGGGAAAAATCAAGCTTAAGCTCATCACACTTCCACGTATTTTCATACGCGTCGTGTGCCGATTTAACTCAGTTGCTTTCGCAACCCAACGCTAGCTGGCGCACCCTTGGGATCCTACTGTAGTGATAGCGTGAGCTGAAAATTGTTTGTCTCATATTAACTCTTGTCAAACATCTTGAGTCCGTGGTCACACAAAGGTGCTGGAGCCCTAGGAAGATCCGAAAACACCAAACGAAATAAAAATTCGTCCGGGAAATACTACAAGTAGACTATGCTTTCCCGCCCGAAAACGCAAGCATGTCTACGTGAGTATGCACGAGCGAGCGTTCACACTTGAGACAGACAGATGACGATCCAGCAGGTCATCTCTCGACAGTCGCGCGTACTACGATCGAGGTTGCAGTTTTCTCCTGAAATGTTTTTTGAATTTGACGGGGCTCCTGAACCCAAAATCGATGGAAAAAAAATACCAGGTACATAATAGGCCATTTGTTTTGTTTGCATGAGATTCTCGTTGTGCACCCTAGGCCGTGGGATGTTTTCATCCGGGGTAGCAGTTATTATGTTTTATCTCTCCAAATCGGTTGTTGGGGTTAAGAAGGACGTGTCTTAACCTCCCAAACCGAGGAACCTCAGAAAAAACAACAATGGTTGGTCTGCACCTCTGCCGCAGCACGCGTCTTTTCAAAACTACTACACACGCATATTATACAGTGTACATACAGAGTACATACAGTACATGCAGTACAGCCTGGATCTGGCGCCATGATAACATGCCGTGCAGGATCTACCTGTATACCTAGAGTAATGTATATGCTATTATGCATCATTGAACACACAGATCATAAGGGTCCCAGGGGTGACATGGTAACGTGAGCTACACCATACATACATACGGATATTCCCTGAAATATCTACTTACTGTAGTAGATCATCAAGACTTAAGTAAGTGGGGATGGGTGATGTGTCCGACGTTTGAAAGCATTTCAGGGTGTAATGTACCAGGTACACACCACCTGCCCCGTCGGATACTAAAGCGTGTATATTGCTAGACAGCAGTATCTTGTTTATAGACCTCTATTGGTACTGGAACTTGCCACCCGACTCTCGCCCTTCCATTTTCTTCTTACTACTACTACGACTACTACGACGACGACTACCGGTACTCTGGATCGACCTTCTCTGTGACATCATGTCTGTATCGGCACGGTGCTCGTCACGCATTCACTAGGACTAGGGCCTGTCCATAGTTATACAAGTAAGTATTATTAGCATTAATGGTAGTCTTCGACGGCGGGTCAGTCTAGTCTTACCTACTAACGGCCGTCGCCTAGCACGGGCACGGTGAGTGACAAAAGACGCTACTCCCTTATTATTGCTGCCGTAAGGTTGATAGTCACACACCGCACGTAAACATCCTTTCCTTTTACAGTTCGAACCCCCATAATTCCTCACACACAAATGTTTTACCATTCATCAAACATAAAAAATCAAACACACAGTAGTAGCATAGCAACAACAGAAAATAAGAGAAGAAAATAGAAAAAAGATATAGCAAAACTAGACTTCAAGAGCCGCTACCGACACTCCGGCTCCCCCGCAATATATTTTTTTGTGACAACACAAGGCAGAATAAAACACCCCCGGTCGACCACCGTAAAACTAAACAACTTTGTGAATACAATAATGTACTCTACCACCGCTGCCGCTGCTGTAACTATTTTCTTGCCGCGTTTTGGTGCCACGCCCGCGAATACACACAACAGAAGCACACACTCAAATCAAGTCGTTATGCATCACAACAAAACTTTCTACCACCTGAGGCTGATACTTCCCGCCGATAAAACAAGACCGAGGCGGTTCTTCACCGCAGCAGTGTTTTCTCTATTATGGTGGTGCCGACCGGTATGTACCAGCAGGCACTATAGCGGCAGCAAGCTGGAACTACTCCGCATACTCCGCCACTACTGGTTGGTCCCATCTATGCCAAACGATTCAGAGGCACTATAGCGGGCAGCCGGCACTACTCAACCGGCCCTATAGAGGGAGCACTACTGCTACCTTGTTTCTCCCCCGCATTGGGTCTTCATGGCGGGTCACGAAACCGCAAAACAGGCACTAATCCGCATGTTGCGGCTAGTGGTTGTTCCTGTATCCGTGTCGAAACCATTTCACATGCACTATAGCAGGCAGCCGGCACTACTCAACCGGCACTATAGAAGAACCGTTACCGCTACACTTTTCCTCCGCCACGCCCTGGGTCGACATGGTATTGGCGGGTCTTAATGGCGGGTCACGTAACCGAAAAACAGGCTCTACCCGGCATACTGGCACTACTGGTTGTTCCCACGTTTCTGCGCCAAATATTTCACAGGGACTATAGCGGCCAGTCGGCACCAGTACTGCTACTACTACTGCTACAACGGCCCAATATAGATAGGAAGATGGGCACTACTAATGTCTAACCCTCTTCCTCCGCCGCCTTGTGTCAACCATGATATCGGCGGATCACTTGACCCACGCGGTATCCTATACTTCGTACTAACGTTGAATAGTTAAGTCTCCAACAGCATGGATGCAGTTTTAAACGGCTTAATGGGGGCTCACTTTTACCAACAAAAAAAGCGAGAGCTCAGTAGGAGCGGAGCAAACCAGACCGCACCTCCGTAGTTCCACCGGAAAAGCAAGCCAACACCAATCATCGATGACGCTGCACTACCGTGAAAATACTCACGGATTTCGACTGGTCATAACACAAGTCGTGGGTCGGGTCAGGCCTGTGGGTCGGGTCACGAGGTTATCAAAACTTCGCGGGCCGAGCCGGGGTCGGGACAGCAGGTGTGCGAAATCCGACGGGAGGGGTCGGTCGGGTCGCGACAGGAGGCTTTCGAAAATCTCGCGGGTCTGATACAACATTGGACCACCCCGACCCTGTAAAAAAAAACTCAACATCATCTCGCCCAAAGCAAGTAACTGGTCTCTCCGCACAAACCGCCAACGAACCATATCGGGTTCAAAGCTCGTCTCGGAGACCTACTCTTATCCACCAGGTGCTTACCGACCTCTCTCTCGGCCCGTCAACCCGCACGTAGCCAACAGGTGAACGAGAGCTGGGAAAAGAAAACGGGTGTAATGTCGAACAGGAAATAATAATGTTTCAAGACTGGATGGGTACCCGGGTACTGTCCAGGAAATCATCTTATCATGACTGGCGAGCCTCGCGCGAAGTCCCGTACTAAAGCTGATAATCAAATCCCATTAGGAAATGCACAGCACGACTAGTGAAAGGGTACTTGCAAAAAGAAGAGAAAAGTAAAACTACGTATTATTGGCCCGGAGAAGCGAAAAACCACAACACGGAGGCGCGCCTGCCTACATATCACGCCTACATATAGCCAAACCTTATACCTACTTGTTCATATCACAGCAAAAAAAACTCTTGGTTGGTAGCAAGGCCCATTCCAAGCGGCGGGACTACAGCTGCAACACCAAGTACTGCTGCAACACCAAGTTCTGTTGCAACACCAAGTACTGCTGCAACACCAAGTACTGCTGCATCACCAAGCACGGCGGCAACACCAAGCAGTGCTGCAACACCAAGCCCTGCTGCAACGCCAAGCCCTGCTGCAACACCAAGCCCTGCTGCAACACCAAACCCTGTTGCAAAACCAAAGCCTGTTGCAAAACCAAATCCTGCTGCAACGCGCACAACATAGCACCCCACGGCATGAATTTCTGAGTCGACATGTATGATATTATTAGTACTCTACGAAACGAGGGGGGTAAAACACAATTTTAACCGCGGCGTTGGGAACGTATCGTCCTCATCTGTCCGTAGACCCATTGGTCGGCATTGCGTCGTCTGCCCATCGACGAGAAAACCAGTCCCGGAATGTGTATTGAGGGGTGCGTAATGTTGCGTGTTTTTGTACCGTACTAGTGGTTCCTCTGTAGTGCCGGTATGTGCACTATAGAAGGAAATACCGGCATTACAGCGGCAACCGACACTACTTCGCATATTGCTAGTACTGGTTGTTCCCATCTGTGCCAAGCGATTCCAAAGGCACTATAGCGGGCAACCGGCGCTATAGAGGGACCAAGCGCTGTTTGCTCTCAACACCAAGAAAAATCAAAGTATAGGAACCCGTCCGGTTCTTGCGGACGCCTACGGTGAGGGTCTCGACATGAAAACAGCGCACACATAAGGTGGCATCACAAAACGATATAAAACAAGCCTAGCTACGAGAGGCAGCATCACACAGACAGACACAAACCAGACCGGCCAAGCGGTCAACCAATCAATCTACCGCAAGCATTCCCACCCACAAGAACAATGCTCACGGGGAGCGTAGCAACTGTCACATGCACCATCACCGCCAATGGGCGCACCTCGACTATCGTACCGCACGCAAGACAACAACCTCCCTGAGATGAACATTCAGACACGATTCGTCCAAAGCAAGGGGGGCACACACGACGAGAATGCCGTAACTTGGAACTATCTCGTCAACAAAAAAAAACTGCAAATATCTCGGCCTGATCTTTCTGCAGATATTGCGGCCTGATATTTCTGCACTTCTGCAGATGGCTCGGCCTGATATTTCTGCAGATAACTCGGCGTGATATTTCTGCACACGTATCTCGGCCTGATATTTTCTGCAGACATCTCGGCCTGATCTTTCTGCAGACATATCTCGGCCTGATCTTTCTGCAGACATATCTCGGCCTGATCTTTCTGCAGATATCTCCGCTTGATATTTCTGCAGATATCTCCGCTTGATCTTTTTGCAGATATCTCCGTCTGGTCTTTCTGCACATGGCTCCGCCTGATCTTTCTACAAAACAAAAACGTCCAGGCGAAACACTGCCGCAAACATCTCTCGGCCTGACATTCGTGCCAATAGCTCGTAAATATCTTTCCGTAGAGGCGTCGCTCGGCGTTTTTTCTGTCTTCCCGTTGTCGAAGAAGTCGCCATGGAAAATGGCCCGAGAGGACGTGTGCGTCACCTTGCATGTTACCTGGCATACCATACGGTTTGAGATTGAACGTCGCACAGCGCACATCATAATCTCTGATAATCTCCCCCCGGCCACCTCCAAATCGCGGCTGCCCCCATCCTGATACTCGCGCCACCATCGCCAAAAAAAGTAGCAAGACCTACAGAATGGTCATCATTCTCTACCCAACCTAAAACCAACTGCACACGCGCCGACAACGCAAAAAGTTTGTATCACACCTAACATTCGGTGTTTGTTTTCTCTTTATTTTCAGCCAACGCCAGACTACATGTACCGCGTTCAATCGCCAGCAGCAGAATGAAGCGAATAACACTAAAACCGCTAAAAAAACAAATGCGAAAAAGACAAGAAAAGCAACAAGAAAAAAAGCAAGAGGGGGAGTGGAAGGGGGGGGGGGTGGAGGGGGGGGGGTAAAATTAACGCTTCGTCAATTATTTTCGACAACACGGACGATAAAAATTGTGCATCTTACACGTCCTCGTAGTCGTGCCTTCGCGCCGCCGCAGGCTCTCGGAACCCCAATATTTTTTCTCTCTGAGACTTGTGGAAGTGCGGGTCTGTCGGCACGAGCCACATCAACTTGTTTCCATCCCCAAAAATATCTTCCCACTTCATGGGGCTGTAATCTTCGGGGGTCCCCCTTATCCTGCCCTCCTTCCGCCTCCTCTGCATCCTGTCCACGGTGCCCAGACCCGTAATCACGCCGTGAAACTGGTTCATTAGCATGCTGAGGGTAAAAATCATCGCAGCGCAGGACACAACCAGCACCGCACGGATGAGGTTTGCTGTGAGGGTGCTGTAGTCGTCGCAGTACTCGTCCGCCATGCACTGCACGAAGTGGTACAGCACGAGCCCGATCGCGTAGCCGGTGGTGCCCAGGGTGTAGAAGAGGAAGAGGATGAAGTATTTCTGGTTGCCGATGCCGACGCAGTTGTTCATCCACGGACAGTGGTGGTCCATCCGTACCACGCAGCGGCCGCAGAGGCGGCAGTGGTGCGCCCTGCCGTGTTAAGGGAGGAAGGAAGGGAGGGAGGAGGGGAGGCAGGAAGGCAGGGAGGAAGGCAGGGAGGAAGGCAGGAAGGAAGGTTGGAAAGATGGCATGGGTTGTGCACTACATTATATTGATAGGAAATAATGTAAGATAGAGGGTACAAGGGGCTACGCCGGCGGCCTGGACGGCCGCCAGTCGCAGCGCAGGATAGTAAATATTAAGAGGGTAAGAAGTAATGCCAAGAGTTAGACGAAGTTTGTTAATTCATATATGGCAGATACTGGAAAGGGAAAATGTCGACAAATTTTTCCCGATTTCCCGTGTGCGGCGGAACAATGCGAGAAGGCAGCCTGGAAATTATGGGAGAGCATGGCGGTTCACCCCAGCTGGGTGACGCTCTGCGTTGCTACGCAGAAAGGCGCGGCCACAGCTGCTGCTGTGTATATACCTGCTGTGCATATACCATTTGTAGCTTCGTCATGCTGCAGGCTCATCATAGCTTCAGCTACTGCTGTACATCATGTATACATGTACGTGCTGCTGATTTATACGTGCTGCTGTAGACTACCGGGGGTTCAAAAATATTGAGAGTTCGCAGTTCTCCACGACGCCTAGCTGCTGCTGTGCATATACCATTTGTAGCTTCGTGATTCTGCTTTGCATACACCATTTGTAGCTTCGTGATGCTGCTGTGCATATACCATTTGTAGCTTCGTGATGCTGCAGGCTCATCATAGCTTCAGCTACTGCTGTACATCATGTACATGTATACGTGCTGCCGTAGACTTCGCAGTTCTCCACTACGCCTGGGTGGCATGTGTTCTCGGGGATTACGAACTTTTCTTCCCCAGATCCTAGCACAAACCTCGCTTAGTGGCCTTTACAATGGCGACGCCGGCCAGGTAATCGACCCCCCCCCGGGGGGCGGACGTCAGAGAACACGTACCGAAGAAATAACGCGAAGACATTAGCCCTGTGTGCAGACTACGCACCAAACGTCTCACAGGGCACGATTTTTCGGAGATCTCGTCGTAGATCTCGACGTCGAGGCCTCGCGCGCGCGCTACGGCGCCGAGCGGGCGAATCAGCTGAGCCGGTGGTTGCAGGCGAGGCGGGGGCACGCCTCAGCGAAGAAACCGCGCGGAAAGGCGGTCAGAGGCGGGAGATATCCGCAGACGTAAGGATGTGCATATGTGATAAGCGAACTAAGATATATAGATTTATACCATATTTTGGCAATGTTTTTTATGCATGGGCCGCAATTAGGTGTAATGCCATTCTTGTTATGCAAAATCGATATTTTTTTAGTACCTGGGTCATCGGGTTCCACTTTTAGGTTAGTTAAAGTGAAAGCCCTTGCGCAAGATTAAGAAGGCCCCAAGCAGCACCCCTTAGAAGGAAAACACACTTGCACCCTCAGCGCACCTTCAGCGCACCCTTGATCGTAGCCTGTGTGTTAGGGAGGCTAAAACGATCGCATGGGTGTGTTCTTGACATTAAATTGATATTTCCACCGATTTACATCCAGCACAACCGGTGTCCGTGCTGATGCCTCTCAAAGAGACGAACTCTGTGGTCACAAACTACGAGGCAAGAGATACCCAATTCAAACACAGCAGGGTTATTTGGCCGCAATGAATGCCAACTGCAATGAGCACGCGGGCAAAAAACATGAACATGGAACACGAGCACACCAGACTATTTGCAGCGAAGAAAACGAAAAAAAACAAACACATACGGAAAACAAGGGGGGACAGGACGGCTCGAAAATAATAAAAAACAAACGTAACCAGCCAGCACGTAGCAACACAGCACATGTCCACACTCAACCAACCAACGTCGCGAATGCAATTGAGTTAAATCGACACACGACGTGTATCAAAATACGTGGAAGTGTGGTGAGCTCAAGCTTTATTTTTCCCCATCCGCCGGAGGATAAACAACACCAATAACAACAACAACACGCGGGGGCAGCAACCGTATTACTGCTGTAGAAGGAGCATTTCGAATGACTCTACTCGGTGGGATTGAGAGCACCCCCCCCCCCCGTGGGGGACGGAGCAGGAAATGCAAGCCCAATACAAACCCAATACATACCCCACACAACACAAGGTAGTCGCAGAAGTAGGCTGGAGTCAGATGGTCACGGTAAATCAGAAACCAGAGATGATACATACCATACAGCAGCAGCACGCATCATACGAGTACCAGAGGTACGACGTAATCTTTTTGCGTATCGGCGATAAGATATGTCCCGGCTGGCGAACGCACGGACACGTCTTCAGCCGATGTGGTGGTCCCCAGTCTGCAGCCTGGACCCGCCTACGTACGCAGGATGCAATTTCTTCCTGCCATAGCCCACACGATATATTATACCCCCGTTCCCCTTGCCGCCTCGGTAAGACATGCTGCGAGGCATGCCCTAGCAGGCTTGTAGCGAGTGGGGGGGGTCTTTCTGGCGGGTGTAAGGCCGGACTCACCCTCATGGAGTGACACCTTCTTGCTGCCTGTGGCCGCGAGGCTTAGGCGTGGCGGTAGAGTTGGGTCGTACGTGGTGCGCTAGGCATGGTTACCTACAATTCGTGCGTCTTTTTAGGCAGCAGCGGCGGAGCAGCAATGCTTGACCGGGATGCTCGTGCGCGGAGGAAGGCGCCACCACGAGCCACACTACGGCGCAGTCATGGTTTGAGTGGAGGGAACTGCGCCGGCAGGAGGCTGGATTCGACGACGAAGGAGGAAGGCGACTGAGCGTCGACGGGCGGGGAAGAGACGGATTGAACTCTCCCTGAACGAGAATTGTTGTTTTTCAGATCAGCACCAAAAGCTACGAGGAGCATTTTGTTTTTTTGGGACGGGGGAGAAGGGGAACCGATTGGAATTGAGCGTCAACGAGAGCAGGTGCGAAGGAGCTGGCCGAGTGAGCTAAGGCGATGAGGCGGCCACGGAGAACCACAGCAGGAGGATGGCACACGGAGACCCACGACCCGTACGCACACCATCATCACGAGAGCAGCGATCGTCTCTTTTCAGTTTTTTTTTACGAGGCAGTAGTGCAACATGTTACTCAAGTCACTGATTCTTGTAGTTAGTAGGGTTGTATACCCTTCATGGGGAACGACCCCGCGCAATTTTCAATTTTCAGACACGGGCGTCGTAGCTGCGCTGCAGCCTGTTAGATAACCCGGGAAGGCGGGGCGATCATTGATATTTGCGTGGTGGTTTTGGGTTCGATTGCTCTTTTTTCACTGCATGCCCGCGGGTCGTCACTCTGACAGCACTCCAGACAGCAGGCGCGTCCGTCTGTGCTCACAATTACCGTGCGGTTCGTACGGTGCAGGCAGCCCAACCGCTGTAGTTTGTAGCCGCGAGTTGGTTAGTTGTGGGAACGGGGAAAATCTATGCCGTAGTTGAGTGGATACCCGCGGCCATGTGAGTTCAGTTTACACATTGGTCCATTTCACTTGTGCGCTTTCTTCGTATCGTGCGTTTTTAGGCGGGAAAGCGTAGTATTTATTTGCCGGACGAACTCCGATTTCATTTGGTTTTTCGGATCTTCCTATGGCTTCAGCACCTCTGTGTGACCACGGACTCTATATGTTTGACGAGAGTTAATGTGAGACAACAACAACCAACACAAGAACAACAACAACAACATCATGGAAATAAAAATACACTCCAGCTGTGAGATGCAAGATTTCGTCGAAATTCATCATTGCAAGCTGTGTGATACTCCGATCGCGCGTATTACGGGCTGTGTTGCCTCATCAAGGGTATAGGTCGGCAACTCCCCTTGGACCTACAGTGTAGCTATCAGGGTCGACAGGGTGTGTTAAGCAGTCTGTGCGCGGAAACTATAAAACCCGTTTTTGAGGGGGACAAAATCTGACAGCTGTGGCAGGAAATGCATCAGGTTATCAAGTATATCCTGTACGTCGTATAACCGGTGAGGGGAAGGCAGAGTTATGAAACAAAAACAAAAACTGGGGGCCGGGGGCGAAAAAGAGGGGGGGGGGGGAGGCAACTCAATATTGTGCGCGGAAACTGTAGACCCTTTTGCGGGGGCAAATGTGACGGTTGTGGAAGAAATGCATCATTCCTGTACGTCGTACAACCGGTGAGGAGAGGGCGGAATGTTCGAAGGGGGGGGGGGGCGAGGGCTTGCAACCGCATTAGGTCACATAAAGGTATACCTGGTAGGAAGTTACTATGCGCGTGGTGTTAGGTCTAGGCGTTGGTGCAGGTGGCAGGGAAGGACGGGGCGGGGGGGGGGGGATATTTGGAGATATCGTACTACGGTATGGATGGCTATTAATAGAAAGGCAATGAGGTGATATGGGGTAGTGTTTATTACGCTGGTATTTTTTATTTCATGTAGGGCGGCGAGAAAGAACTGGTAGGAACTTACTATACATGGTAGGAACTTACCTTATGTGCTGGGGGTAATAATAGGCGATGGTGTGGGTGGTGGGGAAGAAGCGGGGCGGGGGGGGGATTTAATGAACTGGAGCTACGGCATGGCTGGCTGGATAGGTAATGATGTGATATGACCTGTCTGGTAATGTTCATTACTCCAGCAGAATTCATTTTAGGCGAGGCGAGGCGAGGCGGCGGGGGAGGGGCGAGGGGGGTGTTTTTTGTGAGCGTGGGGGAAGGGATGTGTGTGGTGATGGTGGTGATGGTGACGGGGGACGGAGGTGGATGATAGCAACATACCGTATTAGAACTGTGGTATAAAAAGGTGTTGTGGTACAGCTTAGCGGCGAGTTATCATACATGGATCTGGTAGTTGGCCGTAAGATAAAACATTCGCCATATGCAACCATGTAATATCACCATGATGACTATATCATAGTGACTTGTGTGGGAAGCCTGCGAAATATTCTTGATTCCACCTATATTTTCATTTTTCTAAATAGAGGTAACTAATATTACGGGAATCGGGATCTTCAGGACTGGGTCGCTCACAGCGCAGCGGGGAAATTCGACCCCCTCTGAAAACAGTACGTTAACTTCGCGCCCTCATAGCGCGCTCCCAGACGCACGGCCAGGCTCGCGCCTTCGCAATGCGGCACCTGGTGGCCTAGCGAACAGAATGGCTCGTTGCGTGCGGTCTCGATTGTCCCTGCTGGGTTGGAATCAGCGTCGTGAAAAGCGCGCCGAACCCCGCAGAACCGACGTCTTTCGTCTTTCGGCAGCAAACCTGCACTTTCATTTGCTTCCGATCGCAAAAAAGTGACAGTCCCGTTTTGCGGAGTATTGGCGTTGAGGTTGTGTGTTGTCAGCACAGAGAGGGGATGGGCACGCACACCCTCCAAAGCCGAACGTATACCGTCTATTTCACCTCTGGTGAGGTTTGTTGCACGCGCAGCTTTCACGTAGTAGGTCGATCGCGGGTAACGAGAGCAAGCGCAACCTCAACGATGCCGCTCAACGAAGCTGGGGTGTAGCTGCTGCTGCTGTGGGTTCTGGATCTTTACCAAAACTTCGACCAAACTTCGTTTTAGTCGCCTCAGCACACCCGCCCGACGCGAACACGCGCACACGCACACAATTCAACACAGCAGCCGCTCCCCTCGCAGTAGACATGAGTGCGCTGTCGAAGGCTTCGCCCCTGAAACGCAAGCCAGCTGAGAGTTCTAAATCCCCCTCCAAGCCCAAGACTACGCTGGAACCCGGCAACCCCCTGTGGTTTTGCCTCAACGCTCAAGACTGCCCCGAGGGGCGGCTCGGGGTCCGCACGAAAAAGGACGGCAAGCACTACACGACGTGCGACAAAAACGACTGGAGGGACCCGGAAACGTGCAAGGTGACGTGCTCGTTCCTCGCCCCCAGCAAGGATCACCCCCACAACTGCCACATCTGCCTGCAGGACGTCGGTGGCAAACCTTCCATCGGCATCCCAACGGACGAAGTCGACGACCGCGGGTACAAAGGTGAGCAGCAGAGTTTTGTTTGAATATTCAATCTAACCGCCCGTTCCGGCACGAGCGTGTGAGATAATCATCGTGGGCTGCCGCGCTCTCCGCTCGCTCGCCGCGCACGAACACCCGCCCCCCACCCAACAACTTTCCGTATGAAGATGTGGCTGTCACGGGGCCATAGTTTAGGAGTCGTTTGTTGCTGCTTTTTGTGCGTACATGTAGCAACCGTGCATGTTGAAGTTGTGAGCGCGACCAGAATTGCCGTGACTGTTTTTTTGTGCTAAAGTTTGTGTACACAGCAGCAAAGAAAGCATGGAAACAGCAGTTCGATCCAGTCATGCTGCACCTCTTCAACCGCTTGACATGCCCAGGAATACGAAACAATGCCTTTCCGCCACCGCTCGCATCCTGTACGTTGTCACTCACAGAGCACGTGTTTGCACGTTTGCACCTTTAACCACGTGACATCTCCTGATACTTTTTGCTTTGTGCATGTCGCCCTGCCGCACTTTATTTTTTGCTCAAGTGTGGGAGAATTACTGCGCGGTGTTCTCCCTCTGCGCGGGAGCAAGGACCAAGGACGGCGGTACCTTCAAGAACGCCACCGCCGCTACCGGTGACATCGTCGGCGTAAGTGCATGCGTTCGTTCCAAAGTGTATCAAGTCGCTCGATGTGTACGTTCCCGGCTGCCGCGTGTTAAAGATGTGCCATCAGGGTGGAAATTCACGGGTGTAGACTGCTGTCTGTAGACTGCTGTGTGTGTGTGTGTGTGTGTGTGTGTGTGTGTGTGTGTGTGTGTGTGTGTGTGTGTGTGTGTGTGTGTGTGTGTGTGTGTGTGTGTGTGTGTGTGTGTGTGTGTGTGTGTGTGTATGTGTGTGTGTGTGTGTGTGTGTGTGTGTGTGAGACTGCTGTGTGTGTGTGTGTGTGTGTGTGTGTGTGTGTGTGTGTGTGTGTGTGTGTGTGTGTGTGTGTGTGTGTGTGTGTGTGTGTGTGTGTGTGTGTGTGTGTGTGTGTGTGTGTGTGTGTGTGTGTGTGTGTGTGTGTGTGTGTGTGTGTGTGTGTGTGTGTGTGTGTGTGTGTGTGTGTGTGTGTGTGTGTGTGTGTGTGTGTGTGTGTGTGTGTGTGTGTGTGTGTGTGTGTGTGTGTGTGTGTGTGTGTGTGTGTGTGTGTGTGTGTGTGTGTGTGTGTGTGTGTGTGTGTGTGTGTGTGTGTGTGTGTGTGTGTGTGTGTGTGTGTGTGTGTGTGTGTGTGTGTGTGTGTGTGTGTGTGTGTGTGTGTGTGTGTGTGTGTGTGTGTGTGTGTGTGTGTGTGTGTGTGTGTGTGTGTGTGTGTGTGTGTGTGTGTGTGTGTGTGTGTGTGTGTGTGTGTGTGTGTGTGTGTGTGTGTGTGTGTGTGTGTGTGTGTGTGTGTGTGTGTGTGTGTGTGTGTGTGTGTGTGTGTGTGTGTGTGTGTGTGTGTGTGTGTGTGTGTGTGTGTGTGTGTGTGTGTGTGTGTGTGTGTGTGTGTGTGTGTGTGTGTGTGTGTGTGTGTGTGTGTGTGTGTGTGTGTGTGTGTGTGTGTGTGTGTGTGTGTGTGTGTGTGTGTGTGTGTGTGTGTGTGTGTGTGTGTGTGTGTGTGTGTGTGTGTGTGTGTGTGTGTGTGTGTGTGTGTGTGTGTGTGTGTGTGTGTGTGTGTGTGTGTGTGTGTGTGTGTGTGTGTGTGTGTGTGTGTGTGTGTGTGTGTGTGTGTGTGTGTGTGTGTGTGTGTGTGTGTGTGTGTGTGTGTGTGTGTGTGTGTGTGTGTGTGTGTGTGTGTGTGTGTGTGTGTGTGTGTGTGTGTGTGTGTGTGTGTGTGTGTGTGTGTGTGTGTGTGTGTGTGTGTGTGTGTGTGTGTGTGTGTGTGTGTGTGTGTGTGTGTGTGTGTGTGTGTGTGTGTGTGTGTGCTGCTGTGTGTGTGTGTGTGTGTGTGTGTGTGTGTGTGTGTGTGTGTGCTGCTGTGTGTGTGTGTGTGTGTGTGTGTGTGTGTGTGTGTGTGTGTTTTTTTTTTTATTGTGTTGTGTGTGCGTATTGCCGGTTTATGTGGTGTGCTGTAATCGAGAGAAGAGGGAAAAAGCATAGAAGTATAATACAACAAACCTCCGTTGCTTTGTGGTGTTCGCATGTGCATATCACCAAGGCTCCCTTCCGTATTGTGAATGCGCGAGAACACCAGTTTATTCGGCAGACGATGAAGCATTGTGCACTCCGCAGCAGTCGTTCCTTCGTAACATGCACAAACATGCGAACACCATATTTTTTTTCAGAATTTGCAACACGTCATCCGCGACTCCCTGCTCCCCTACCCTCTTCCCTGTTCCGTTTGGAAACACACAGAAACGCTGCGCGGCCTGGGACGAAAAAAAGTCGTCAAAGGACAACCCGTGCACGGGCAAAATCAAGGCCGGCGACCTGGTGGTCAAGAACTGGGACGACCCGCCCCTCCACCTCGTGTGCTCGAAGCGAGAGTGGCGGAAGATCGTGGACGAGTTCCTCCACAAGCAGAAGGTGCTGCACGACCTTGGTTCCACCGCCGAGAAGGAGGCATCCCAGCCGTCCGCCAAGGTCCCCGACAACCTCAAAGACTTCTGAGGTGAGCTCAAGATCAACCGGGCAAAGCGCTCCCCTAAACCTTTTATCTGAACGCGAACTTGAAACTTTAACCTTCCATGTCAACCGATCAGCGATGTACTCGCTCGCAACGAAATACCCGTCGTGCTGAAATTGCCCGCGAGCGCAGGCGTAGGCGCGCGTGCATTTTAGCGGGGCGGCGCTCACGACGTACCCTTCAAAACGAAACTCGAACGCAGAACACTAATAACATGGAACGTGATCTCCGCAGTAACAACCTGGACAGCGATTCTGAATCAGAGACTGACGTCGTTGTTCAACATTTTAATCGAATGAGAAACCGCATCCCTCGAAGACCCGACCCTAGAGACGTTGCCGCTGCCAATTCCATGGAAGGTTCAGAAGAAAGACTTGGTGTGCAAGCCTTTAATTCCACCAACTTTGAGTATCCACTTGAGGCGTACGAACTAAAATACCCGTGCTTGCTACATGAAAGTAACTATACGTGCCAACACTGTGGGTCTGTGCTATGGAAAGAGGAACGGTCTGGGTCCTATAACTGTTGTAACCGTGGGAGATCTGCCATTCACCGGCTTAAACCTATTCCACAAACATTGTTATCGCTCTTCCAAACCGCACGTTTTCGCGAATCACAAAGGGCATATAACGGGTTATTTAGTTTCACAGCTTTGGGAGCAGGAGGCATAGAAAACCGATCGTGGACTCAAGGAAAACCACCGACAATGCTTACTCTCCATGGTAAAGCATACCATAGAATTTTCGACTTACAGGAGAAGTATCAAAACCAAAATGTTAACAACAGTGCCAGGTTTTACATATTCGATTCCGAATTCGCACAGACAACCTCCTCACAACATTTAGATTCACGGATTGCAGGCACTCTAAGATCCCACGTGAACAGCGAGATTAGGTGGGCTCGAGAATACAGGTCTGCCGTAGACACAATATTAAACACATCAGCGTCAGAGTCCAGTGCGCCTTTTATAGAGTTCAGTGAAGTTAGCAGAGTTAATGATGGACCAGTGTTGGGCGAGAATCCGAGTGCAAATGAAATAGCAGCTTTAGTGTTTACCTCAGGGAATCAAAATGATGCGCCGCGAGCAGTTATCACCTATCCAAGGAACAGCCCAGATAACAAACCACGCTTCCTGCCGCTTTGGAGCTCTGCATATGAAACGCTACAGTTCCCCCTGCTGTTTTTGCATGGAGAAGCAGGTTGGAGTAAGGGTAACTACAAAGAGAACCCGCCGTTCAAATCTAAAACAATGAACCGGTCAAACACCGAAGCCGTAACGTTTCCCTTCTACTGTAGGCAGCGTATTCTTTCGGAGCCGATATTTAAGATTAACTGCCGAATCGCTCAGGAATGGGTCTGTGATTCTTTGAGCAGAATGGAAGAAGAGCGTTTGAATTTCGTCGAAAATAGTGACATGCAGCATAGGCTTGCTTCCAACCGGTCCATTCAAGACGCCCAACCTCATGAACAACCCGGTAAATTGCTTCCTGCTTCTCACCCTGGCTCACCTGCCAAGCGTAAAAGTGATACAGAAGACGCTCTATGCATCGTGAACAGGCGAGGAAGACCGCATTTGTTCATCACCGTAACTTTCAATGCGGATTGGAAAGAGGTGCAAGAAAATTTGCTGCCAGGACAAAGTGCTTATGATCGTCCTGATCTATGTTGTCGTGTTTTCAAATTGAAGATGAAAGAAATTATGAAGGTTTTAAAGTCTGGCAAAATTTTTGGCGCTTACGACAGCCATTTAGCGGTGACGGAATTCCAAAAGAGGGGGTACCCTCACGCTCACATTCTCATGACCTTCAAAAATGCAGGCCCTGATGCCCTAAACGAAATGGACAAATGGGTGTGGGCTCAGCTGCCTGACGAAAACATAGCAGGAGGAAAACTACGTGAAAAGGTACTCAAATACATGATACACAAGCCGTGTGGGGCAGTTGGAAACATGAGTGCTCCATGCATGCAAGTAAACCGTCACACGAACAAAAAGTGTTGTAACAAGTACTTTCCGCAACCATTCAGAAGCATTGCAACCGTCAACGACAAAACTGGACGGGCAGAATATACTCGGAGGAAGAACGGTGACAACCCGACCATAAGAATGAGAGTAAACAACCAATGGAAAAGTGTTAGGATAGGAAACGAGTGGGTGGTGCCGTACAACCCCATGTTGCTCATGATGTTTGACTGCCACATTTGTGTTGATGTCGTCACCGCAACATCATGCGTTAAATACGTGTTCAAATATTGTCACAAAGGGGACGCGTTTATTCGAGCAAGGATACAGGGCATTACCTCAGAAGTTGAACAATATAGAAAAACGAGGTATATTTCAGCCGCAGAGGCGACGTGGAGACTATTAGGTTACCATATGGTGGACAGATACCCTGCGGTAACTAAGATTCACGCCCATCTTGAAGGAGAGCAACAAATCACTTATCCCAAAAATGCCACCCACGATGATAGACTTGAGATAGCCGCGCAGTCACAGACACACGTGCTCAGGTACTACATGCGACCGAAAAATCCCTGCTTTTCGGACTTGACCATTCTAGACTATTACGAGCAATACACTATCACCTCGCCCAAAAAAGATGACCCTCCGCTTGAGTTTGCTCCGCTTGGCAAATACCTCGATGGATACAAAAACATCGTTTCCAAACGAAAAAACGACGATCACGTTTGCCGAATTTCGTTTCAGAGTCCAGCGGTGGGAGATCTCTACTACTTGAGGTTGTTACTACACACGATTCCAGCCAGGTCGTTCGCAGAATTACGAACAGTGCAAACAGACACAGGCGATCCCGTTGTTCACCCTACTTTTCATGATGCCGCCAGAGCAAGAGGTCTCATCACGGGAGACGAAGAGTATTCACTATGTATGGAAGAAGCTTCAGTGTTTCAAGTTGCGTCCCAGCTCCGTGCTCTTTTCGTTACGCTCATTTTAGATGGTGCGCCAGCACCGAAGCTATGGCGTGACTTTAAGGACAACCTCATCGAAGATTTCCTTCTTAGGTTATCCACAGACGATGCCATACAAGCTGCCTTGTGTGAAATAGACCTCAAGCTAAACCAGCATGGTAAATGTAACGAACAAGTCAACCTTCCAAAGCCTATGCATCCGCGAACTGAATTTGAAAGGATGCGTGATGCCTTCGACCCACAAACATGTGCAGAATACGCAGAGCTGCATGAACCGCGACTGACCAGTGAGCAGAGCCACATTTACAAAACAGTCTTAGACTCAGTTCGAGCCGATAATGGGTGTCCATTTATGATTGATGCGCCCGCCGGAACTGGCAAGACATACACAGAAAAATGTATTTCCGCAAGGTTGAGAGGTGAAAGAAAGACAGTGCTCATCGTTGCTTCCACCGGCATCGCCGCCTTACAGCTCCCTGGAGGCTGGACCGCGCACTCCATGTTCAAATTACCTATGGACGAAGCAATGTCGCCAACCTGCGTATGCAACATAAACACCAACACTCAAAGAGCAGAGCTAATCCGCAAAGCGGACCTCATCATTTGGGACGAGTTACCTATGACCCACAGATATTGCATTGAGGCCCTCGACAGAACACTTCAAGATCTGATGAAAAACAATAAGCTTTTTGGTGGAAAAACTATTTTGTTCAGTGGAGATTGGCGCCAAACAGGGCCAATAGTTAAGAACGGCACCGCCACCGATACCGTCGACGCAGCCTTTATTTCTAGCCCCCTATGGAAACACGTTAAACGCATGAGACTAACCAAATCGCAACGAGACAAAGATGATCCTCAGTATGCTGCTTTTGTGCGGGCGATAGGCGAGGGTACCCACCCTACACAATCAATCGACGGCACGGACATGATTGCCTTGAATAACCACAACCTCGATGCCAATGACCACTTCCAGCTCAAATATACAACAAATTTCGATGAGCTCATGAACTTTGTGTATCCCAATGTCAATGAACAATCGCGCAACTGGGACAAACGCGCCATATTGGCGACCACCAACAACGCAATTGACCGTTCTAATGAAGCCATATCGGACTTGCGGCCCGGAGAGTACTGTACATACCTCAGCTCAGATACACTAATAAGTGATGAGACCACGCCTCACACAGCCTTTGCTTCTCCTGAACACCTCCACCAATTAAACGTGCAAGGTGTCCCTCCCCATGAGCTTTGCCTCAAGTCAGACGGACTTGCGATGATCGTGCGAAATCTCAACTTTTCGGAGGGACTCATCAACGGTCAAAAATGCGTTGTCCTCGCAGTTTCCCCAAACAGCCGAGTCCTTCAAGTCGAACTTCTCACCGAAACATCGCCCCATCCAATTGTTTTGATTCCACGTATAGGCTTTCGTGCGACAGTTGGAAGAAATGGCATCACGTTCATGCGAACACAGTTTCCCATCCGAACTTCATATTCCGTCACGGTGAATCGTTCACAGGGACAGACACTTACAAAAATTGGCTTGGACTTGAGATCACCTGCGTTTGGGCATGATCAACTTTACGTCGCGCTCAGCCGTGCGCAAAATCGCCAGTCAATTATGTGCCTTTTACCACAAGAACATATTGTTGACGGCATTCCACACACGGAGAACATTGTATACCCTCCTTTCACCGCTGCCGCCACAGGCCAAGCTGTAACACCTCCACCGTATCAACCTCCAAACACCTCGCCTCCTGCGCCCTCCAATGCCTCCTCTCAACCGTCAAGTGACAGCCAAACTCCACCTCCAACATGGACAGTCGTCGACGAAATTGGGGATGGAGCATGCGGATTTCGCGGCATAGCACGACGAATATACAACGACCCAAACAGACACTACCAAGTACGCTCGGAAATACTCCAATACATGAACGAAAACCGCAACGACCCTAACTTGCTAAACGCCATTTCCGCTGGCATGAACCATGAACTACTCCAAGCCCTTGGTGAACCGCCACAACAGTATACATCATATGATAACTACCTCTCCATCATGTCTCACCCGCGAGCTTACCTTGGTGAGCCAGAAATTTACGCATGCATGCAACGATACAACATACCCATAAACGTTACTATCGGAAACAACCCCCGACCAAATCCTCAAAACGCCGACCCTTCTACCATACACCTGCACTATCAACCACAATCACGTCATTACTCTTCCCTAATCCTAAATAACCCTTCCACCGACCATCCGCCTGTCGCAGCATGACCGCGCCGCCAACGCGCCAGCGCCGGTGGTTCGCCTCTATGATCGTCCCTGACGACCTTCACCACTTCTTCGACCCACACTTCGAGCGCTCCCTCATTGCGGACGCAGAGCAAGAGGCCACCGGCGACACCCGGCAGCAAGTCGAAGATGATGCCAACTTCGAAGCGGAACTTCAAGACTACTACTCAACGTCCTTCCAGTGGCACATCAAAATGTGCCAATGTAGCCGTCCATGATAACTGTCGACCCCAAGTTACTCGTGGGGCCAGGTGTATATTTCGTGTATATATGTCAGTAGCCGCGGACACGCTCAGTCTCGTGCTAATTATTTCCCGCGGCATTGTCAGTAGTAAGTCTTCATTTTTTCAGCCATTCTGTACATGGTAGCCGGCGAGTACATATTAGCGGCCACCGTGGCATTTTGTCTAACCCTAAATAGTGAGTCTTCATTTTTTCAGTGCCGAGTTTGCGCGTGCGCCGCGCCGGCATACTGTCTGTTTTTTCCCGTTGTCAGCCAAGTATGTAGTCTCAGCTTTCGTAGCATCAAATTGTAAGTAGGGAGTCTTCATTTTTGCGGTGCCGAGTTTGCGCCAACCTCTTCATAGCCATGTCTGTTATGCGAACGTCTTTGAGTGGGTGAAGAGTTCGAGTTGCAATGCATCTGGCTACCCCGGCATACTGTCTGTTTTTTCCCGGTGTCAGCCAAGTATGTAGTCTCAGCTTTCGTAGCATCAAATTGTAAGTAGGGAGTCTTCATTTTTGCGGTGCCGAGTTTGCGCCAACCTCTTCATAGCCATGTCTGTTATGCGAACGTCTTTGAGTGGGTGAAGAGTTCGAGTTGCAATGCATCTGGCTACCCTGTCCCCATTTTGTAAGTAGTCACATCCGTTTTTCGCTGCCATACTGTACATGATTGCCGGTATTAGTGGCCACGTCGCATTTGGTCACAGAGTCTTCATGATTGCAGTACCAAGTCTTATTTTTTCAGTGCCCAGTTTGCGCCAACCTCTTCATAGCCATATCGTCTGAAAGAGGGTGTCTTTATTTTTGGACATATTCCATATTCCACTGCGTCCTTATTTTCAGTTTGTTCTGGGGATCACGCCCCATCAACAAATAATACATACCGAGTACAGTCGTCCCCGCTTTAAAGACACTCTTCTTAAGGAAACTCCTCGCTATAAAGACACATTTTTTTCCCAGAACATGGTGCCCCGCAGATGACAATAATAAGGGGGGGGTACCTTTTCCACTTTGCGCCCCCCCCCCAATTTTTTTTGCTGGGGCAGCACACTGCTGTATAACATCGACAGCGGTCTGCTGCAGCCCGCACTACCGCGTGTGGGTATGGAGATATTCCTCCCATCTGCTGGCGGGTCGTCAGCTGCCGGCTTGAAGCCATGTGGCGAACCCACGTGCCAGTCAAAGTCTCAACTCGTGTCAGGCAGTCAAAAGTTTGGGATTTTTGCCTTTCTCGTGGAGTTAAATTGGTATTTCTGTTTTGTGTTTTTGCCTCGTGTTGACCTTTGGGGAAGAACGGTGTCCTCTTTTCGGTGTATTTGCCCGATTTTTTTGTATGTTGTGGTCTGCGCTACCGACCGTTTCCTAGTGTCCTTCTAAGGGGTCGACTGGGTTTGTTTGGTCCCTATGTGGCAGGTAACTTGCGTGTATCGTATCAGAGCTAGTTCCAACGAACTGATGTGTCTCAGGTGTGTTCCCGATATCTCGGGCATGATGTTCACCGTGAGGATAACGCCTTGACAATAAGAAAAGCCTGCAACAACACCAGTGCACTGCCGTACACATTACAGCAAGAGCCTGCATCAACAACAGCGCACTGCCGTACACATTACAATAGGTCGTGCTGCACTCCTTCCCGCGTTTCGGTGGTGGAGGGAAATTCAAAATGTATGTGTAAAGTATTGGAGTGTACTACAGCAGTAGTGTTGCGGCCTTTCAAATCACGTGTTGTAGATTTTAAGCAACACAGTTTCGTGGTCGCATTCCTGCTTCAAATGCGCGTATTTTGACATATGTTACACCTCCATTGGCCCCGGGGACGGTGAGTTAGTGGCCCCGGAATCCTAAAGACACTTCCCTGCGTTAAAGACACTCCTAAAAAAAAAAACGCGGTGTGTCTTTAAAGCGGGGTCGACTGTAGTATTTCCTTTTCCTCCATTTCGGCCCGCTGTATTTTCAGTTTCTTCTGGGGATCACGCCCCATCAACAAATCATACATACGGAGTATTTCCTTTTCCTCCATCTCGGCCCGCTGTCATTCCACACTCAACACTCCCACCCTTGGTATGCAGGCGTACTCCTGCTGTGGAACCAACCAGCATCACCGCACATCTTTTACAGTAAACAGTAACCCGGAGGACGGGGGGGCCGACAGGCCCCCCACGTCCGGACACCCTTGTATACCATATTACTACCGAAATGCGTGACAGATATGATACCATATTATTTACTCCGAGTATTATTCAACAGGTGGGTGGGTGATCTTGACGCTAAACTGATACTTGTTGCACCAATTTACATCCAGCACAATCAATCAATCAATCCATCCATAACAGCACAATCCATCAATCAATCAATAACAGCACAATCAATCAATCAATCGATCAATCAATCAACCAATAACAGCACAATCAATCAATCAATCAATCAATCAGTCAATCAATCAATCAATCAATCAGTCAATCAATCAATCAATCCATCAATAACATTGCCGACGCGGGACTCTAAAGTCGCCAATTCTAAGACAGAGACACTGCTGTAGATACATATTGCAAAAACAGCACGAAAGGTGATGTGGTCATGCAATGCCACCGCCAACAAACACTAGGGGGAGAAGCGCTAATCACTACACGGGCTCATAGGTTTTTAAAGGGACGCTTGATGTGCCCACGATATATATGTATACATGTACCATATGATGCGATAGGCCACACCATAACACAAAACACGAGAGAACGTATGCTCGCATGGTACAACAACAGCATAAGTGGCGCCTAAAGGGGACAAATCTGACGGTCGTAGCAAAAAACGTTGGAACTCAAACTGCCCCCTGATGACATGAGTGGAGTGAAATGGTTGAAATTTTCCAATAATGTGAATTACCGGAGAGGCCGCCCTGTTCGTGTAGATAGCGGTTGTACGTACCAATATCCACAGCTCCACTCGCGCCAACGGATTTCAACCGCCCTACGTCGAGTGGTCGCCATATTCTAAACGCCATACAAGCATATCATGGAGGCATATCATAGACGCATATTATAGATGTCTGTCTCAATACTGCTGCATACGAGGTGCTTCATTCCAGCATAGACGCACCACTGCTGTGCAGTACACGCGGGAAAATAAAAAGACACATACTGTTGGTAACATACGATACCGCAGAGTGTCATAAGAGCCTATCATAGCACAAAGGTCGCCCGGATGGTTAACCTCAAACACTGCTGACGTTGGAGTCAGGGGTTTCAATCTCGGTACGGCGATTTGTATTTTCTAGAGACACCAACTGCCAAGAGCGCTTTATAGCGTGGGTATGATACGTGCAATTCGACGCGAGTCTACGAGGGAATAAAGGGCTGAAGTCTTCTTGCGATGAAAACGGAGGCGTGTACCGTAGTGGGGAGGGGGGAGAAGAGCCTTATTACTACTAGTGACCCCGGATCGGAGATATACTACTACTACTGCTACTACTACTACTACTACTGGGAGGGACAAAGGAAAAGGAAAAGTGCGAAGGTAATAGATGGGATGAGCAAAAAAAATAACAAAAGACAAAAATTATACTTTGATACAAGTACAGTCTAGTAGCATGGTCTCCATTACGTTCTTCACAACTTAGCGCGGCAGCTGTTGTTGATCTCGTCGATCTTGTCACGTTGAGCCGTCTCCATAATCTCATATTAATAGTTAAAGTTCACAGAACGGGCGTTGAAACAAAACTGCACGTTAGCACATGTTTTCGTACAGATATGGCGGAATGTCGCAAACATAATGCTCCGAGTAGAGTTCAATCCTTTTCCAACTCCTATTCGTTTTTCCTAGTTTACCCTCAAGTGTTTTGCCCTCCATGTCGGGACTGTGGTGCTAAAAGGCTCAAGACGTGGTCCGCTTTCGTGTTCAGTAGGTTCGGGGGGCATGGCCAGTTTCCCCTTTTCCCCTGCAAGCCTCCTCCCTTGTGTAGCTTAGACGTTTCTTAACACTACTGACCACCGATTTGGAGACAACAGGTGCTGCTGCCAGATGAAGAATCCTGCGGTGTAGACTATGAATAGGTGTAGACTAGGTAAATACCGAAAGTTGGAATGGTAAAAAAAATAACGAAATTACGACGATTGTACTCATGGCAATAATAGCATTGATGGCATAAATTGGTCAACCCCTTCAGAGCCCCCCAAATCCCTCCCTATACTAACTCCAAGTAAAATTGTAAAAAAAAAGCTTCCCAGCTGCAAACGCGGTCATTCAGAAGAAAATGTTGCAAGTAAAATTGTAAAAAAAAAGCTTCCCAGCTGCAAACGCGGTCATTCAGAAAAAAATGTTGCCAAAAGTGCTACCTCCATAGTGCTACTAGTACCACGCGTCCAAATCCCTTTACGCGCATACCAGATACTGCTGTGTTTGCGATATTTACCTCTACCTCGTCGTTCATGACCACAGAGCATGTCTCTCACTATTAATAGTAATAGTAATAGTAATAGTAATAGTAATAGCATGAGGCGTCGGCACGGACACTGTCACTAGTTAGTGATACTACTAGTGCTGGATGACGACGAGTGGAACCAGCTCGGTGCCACAACACACACACAACATTTTCATATCTTTAATTTTGCTCTTTCTATTCAGTACCTTCGCAGTTTTTCTTTTCCCCTCCCTAGACGTAATTCAGACCTGGGCTCACATAGCGGGCCCTCCTCACCCCTCACCCCTCCCCACTAGGCTATGGTACATGCCTTCCAAGTACGTGCCTTCATTTTTACCGCGACAAGAATTCAGCATTTTCTTCCCTCGTCCACTCGCGTCGAATTATGTCTACCCACCCGCTAGAAAGCGCTCTCGGCAGTTGGCGCACCGTGTATCACGGGGCATCGTATCACCTGCGCACTGTCTCTGACGACAATGATCTCAATGAACCGTCATCGTCACCCCCGCACCGACTGCAAAAACGAAGGCTAACAGTTGAGCAACCAAAAACACAGCCACAAGCAGATGCCACCGCCCAGCCAGCTTCGGGCCATCACCCAAACTGGGTTCCGAATGCAACTCCCTGGTATTATACTAAAGGGTTAGAAGCATTGCGACCTGGTCTGTCCTCTTCTTACTGCTGTATCTACGACGGCGGTGTCCGTACCGACATGTCATGATAGCATGGGTGCCTCAATAACCCCCAAGAGTACTCAAAAGGAAACAGAAAAGGGCAAACCAAAAAGAAGGAAGAAAGGACGAACAAAGGGACACAAGGGGTGACAGGGAAAACCGGTTCATCAAGAACCAGCATACCGGCGGTGGTATCATAGTACCGCAGGCAGTATCAAACCCGCATACCGAGATTTGCACCCCTGACTCCAACCTCATTAACATCAGTGCAGTAGTAGTACTACTATTGGAGGTTAATGTCAAGGTATTAGTGGGGTATTATTAACATTAGTAGTCCATTCGGCCACTTGCAAAAGGTTAACCAATAGCTTACCCAAACTAAGCCTCATATAACACCCTCTCCCCCTGAAACGGCGGGATACCAGGTCGGCCGGATGTACGGTAGTCTTTCTTGGGTGGCAAGCGGTATAGCCGGTTTTTCCAGGCGCGAGTAGTGAGTGACTAGTGACACGTATGCACCGGTACGGACCTGACACATCGTAGACTGACTCCCGAATTCACTTTTATATGCTTCTGGTGGAGGCATGGATTGCGTCAGCGCTGATATATGAGTGTACCACCTTTGGTTTGTGTTTTTCCCTGGGGTATTCCTAAGCTCCAGAGTGACTGGAGCCTGTCCTGTGACCACGGACTTGATTATGAGTTAATGTGAGAACAACAACAAACAACGACGACAACAACAACAACAACAACATCGGGCGGACCTGTCAACATCCAAGCGGTTTCATTTCCTGGGGATACCAAGGAGAGCAATTTTCAAACTTGTTCGACATGGGGAAAGTCTGAAGAAGTTTATTATGATGGATGTGGGACTCGAACCCACGACCATAAAAACCCATAGTCTGTCGACCACGCCATTTGTTAAGGTATTAGACCGGGTCGACATACACACGCATCCGTATACAACTATAGCTTGCGCTGCCGGGGTTGTAACGAGGACCGCTGAGCTGATAGGGGCAGCTCACGCTATCCCTACAGTGGGATCCGAAGGGTGCGCCAGCTAGCGTTGGGCTGCGAAAGCAACTGAGTTAAATCGACACACGACGCGTATGAAAATACGTGGAAGTGTGGTGAGCTTGAGCTTTATTTTTCCCCATCCGCCAAAGGGAAGAAAAAAAAAAAAAAAGTGGGGTAGTAGTCCGTTTGACCACTTGCAAAAGGTCAACCAATAGCTTACCCAAACATATCATACCTCAGCCACTTCTATCCGTCCGGGCAAATCTTATCAAGGCATGACCCCCACTTACCCCCACTTGTTCTCGCTCAAATTTTATAGTTGACACGTGCAACACAATCGGCACGAATCACGGGGTCGAGAGGAATCGAAATCCAGCGTAAAAAAACAAAAGAAGCGAAATTGGACACTTCTTGACAACAAATACCCCGAATTTACTCCGAAATGGCACATAATTGCCCTGAACTTGCCTAAATTAGTCAGCAATTAAACACAGTTGCCCCGTGATCATATGCAGATGCGCTACACCATTAATACCACCTACATCATTAGCACCACCAACAGAGAGACACCAATAACAAAACAACCAACACTGCCGCCCGGTGATGTTGCGGGTGGTGTGTCGGTGTTTTTTTCCATGTACACCCGCGGAAACTTTGGCGGGCGATAGCTCGCTTAAAAATTAGAGAGAAAAAAAAAACACGGTCCCGGGATTAGGTTCAATTCGCCGGAATACGACGACTTTTTCACGATCTATCTTTCCAATACTCCCAAAAAACTATACACCGGGCGCTGTCTGGAGAACTTTTTGCGCCCTATTCTCGATAAGTAACGGACGAATCCAGAAATTAGTTGGGTTGTTGTGAGCGCCTTGGCGAGATCTGTTGAAAAACCGGTGTGAAGAAAAAAAAAATGGACCTCCTCACACTCGACCGAATTAAACTACGGAAAATCCCGCAAAATCTGGACGAAATCGCAATCGCGATCTTCTCGCCGATCGCGCACAAAAAAAAAAAAATGCTCCAATCGAAACCTCCGCCTAAAAGAGGGCCTTCCAACGAACGGCACATGTTTTCATTATGTTTTCATTAGGACCAGGGGGTACGTCAGTCACTCGGAATCAATTCCCACGTGATTTGGGCAAAACGTCACAAAATTTGCCCGGACGGACTACACTGCAACAGTAAAACACGTGCCGCCGCTTACTTTTGGTTCGGAGATGAACGATTTGCTTCAGTTAATGCGTACTACGCTACAACATATCCCCTGAGGTTTTCTTCCACTCCACAGGTAATTGGAAGCCACCCTGTATCACTCACGGCGATTAGTTATCGTAACAACAACATCAACTGAGTCTGCCGCCCAACACACCAAACTTGGTCGATACTTCGAAGTATAAGTATGCGATCTAAACGCTACCATTAATGCGTGCTTTCCAAAACGCACAACCAGCATTCGCGAGTCGGATATAACATACCCCTATAACCTGGGAAGGAGCAGAGTCATTCAGTCTAACCGATCCGCACCTGCATAAGGCCACGTCGCCGACTACAGGTAACGCGGTACGACTACGACTCCATCAAAATGCAGACTGCAACCACCGAAATTTTCCCTCGATATGTGTTGTTGACGCGTGCTTTCCAAAACACAAGCCAGCATTCGAGAGTCTCTCATATGTGATACATCTCCATAACCTGGAAACGCAAAGCGTGATTCACGCGCACCCGTCTTCCAGTGTAACCTATCGGACCTCTACGAACTCACATCACCCACCATGGGTAACGCGCGGTACGACTACGGCTCGATCTGAATGCAGGTTTCAATTCAAGCACCAAAACCCTTCTTGATACGCCATCAATAATGCGTGCCTTTCAAAACACAAACCAGCCAGTCAGATATGAACACCCTTGACCTCGTAAAAGGGGGAGTGCGATCAAGTCATACCCGCTTCAAGGCTTTTGTCTAACCGACTCGCACATGTATAACGTCACGCCGCCGACTATACGTGAACGTGCGGTATGACTGCAACTCGACCCGAACGTATGACGGCCCTGCAAGAAACTTCCGACCGAAGGACGGGGCAAAGCACACCAAAAACAAAAAATAGCAACATACTCCTCAGTGAAACCCCATAGAACCGTCTTCATTCAATCCTTCTACAGCTGCACTCATGTTTTCGTGGACAAAACAACTTGGAATTTGTGTGCAAGTAGTGTCGAGAATTACATCCACGTTTTGAGCATAACCACCCTGCCAGTAGTCAAATACTCCGGGGGTCGATTTGGCATAAACAACACATGTTAAACACAATAGTACAGCGGTCGTCAAGACCATCCGGTGTACCGGTACGACTTTGGGGAGCTAAGACTTCGGAGAGTTAACAGCAGGCAAACCCGCTTGTCGGGAAAAATATATATACTTGGAATTAGAACGGGGTCGTTGTTGCAGCAAAAGATAACATCATAAGAGATACTAGAGATAAGACCACCACGAGCCGGCCTGTCACGGGGTGGAAGCTGGTTGTGCCGGATGCAGATGGGTGGAAAAGGGTGGAAATATCAGTTTAATACGAAGAACACACGGGGTGGAAAGCGGGTACACCACTCACTATGTACTCCGGGGTCACCCACGTTTCCCGGGAAATCTTGAGTCACTCATCTTTGAGGAGACAAAATACCTGGAAATAGTCCACCACTTGCTCGTTTTGGCAGCAGAGAAGGGGTACTGTACAGAATACAACCAAACCCTTTCAGGGCAGAGGTAAGCACGCCTTTTCGGGCTCCAACCACACGGACATACCAGGTACACGGTACCGTTGGTCTGGGCGGCAGTTGTGCACACGTAAAACGCTTGTAGCAGTCGCACACGAGTAGGTCCCATCCTCTCATCCGCTCCGATATTGCTGCTCGAGGCACCTCCTCTCGTGAACAGGAGCGGTACTCGGGGAGAATACGAAGCCACCAGCACCTTGCCACTTTAAATGTAACGATTCAAAATGGCAACTAACCTTTCGGTGGTATCAATCTTACATCATACGAAGAGCGTGTAGTAAGTATATGATAGAGTATTGAAAGACTATGCAAGGTCCCCCTTTGGGACGGCGTTGGCTTCGAATTGGCTTAGAATCCCGAGAGTATCGCGAGTTAACCCGGGGTTTACACAACAGGCGTTCCTTGTACTTGTATATACCAGGTACCTGGTATATGAACGCGAGCAAATACCAGGTACCATAACATGAAAAAAAAACTCTAAAAAAATTAAGGAAAACAAATTTAGCCACCACGTGCCATAAAACCAATCCAAACAAGCGTACTGCTGTGTACAATACCAGTATAAGGTGTTACCATTCTGCCTGCGCACACGGTGTCGTTCACCCCCCCTCGTTGCTGTAATCATGGTTTGGTTTCGACATCATGATTGCCCTCGGACATCGCCTCGTCAAGGGGGAAATAACCAAAAGCTAGCCGTCACGCTAAGGCGCACACGGCGACAGCAGACCGTCATATAATAGCAGTTACCAGGTACCATTCCTGGCACCGTTCTTGGTACCGTTCTCAGCAAGGCGGATTGTTTCGCTCGGCTCCATCTGTGCGTGCCCTCTATCGGGTCGAAGAGAGCCCCGAAGACTCATTTCGTTTTCTGCAATCTGCTTCGATCTGAGAACAACCCTGGTTCTATGGGCTATGATAATCACCGTATTTTGTTTTGACCGTCATACAATCTTCTACACCCAACCTACTTATACGTCAAAAGCTTTACTGCTGTATTCATACGGTACGATGACAATTTTTTCATACTATATTTTAAAAAATCACTCAATATTTTCCCACTAACCCTCAGCGACCTTCTGGACAAGCCATGCCGGGGTCATAGGAGCCCTTTTTCCCCCCGGTACATGCCTTCATTTTGATCGCGCATGGGGTTCAGCATTCCCGCTTTTCAGATTTTTATGCTCGTCAATTTTCGTCACGAGTTTGCGACGCTCTCGCGCTTTCCACTAATACACCATTATTATTACAGGTTGACTTGCACAGTCCAAAGCTCTCACCCTCCAGACCCGTCACCAGGCCGTCCACAGGAACACCTTGGCAAAAAGCTTTTGGTCAATACCAACACGAATACCAACACGAACAACAAGATGAATACCAAGACAAGTCAGCTAACAGATCGACCAGGTCATCGAAACTCCTATTTGCAAGCTGTGTGCTGTGTGTGCCACATGCATCGCGGGTTTCGCCAAGATCAACAACCTCAAACAAACTTTCATCATGTATACTCGTAGCGTATATTATAATAGTTGTAGCCACGTGCGCCGAGGTTGAAACTTCCGGGAAAATCCAATTTCTCATTCAACAGGAAGGCTAATCGCTAGAGCTGTGAGTCATCACGACTTGAACCACCAGCTAGGTCTTAGTCGGACTATCGATGAGAAGTTTCCCGGAGGTGCCGACTATGCGACTTATTTGGTTTCCATATCGTAGGAGGGTTTTTCAGTGTGGGACACAGTTTTTCCATTCTGGGCGCCCCCCCGTGGGTGGGGGGGCGGGGGGAGTTAACTGACTCGCTCCACTCGCCTGGCTTAAACCGGCTCAAGTCCGCTGGCCATCAGCTGGCTTCGCCAGCCGACTTGCCGACTAAAGCCACACAGTCGGCGAAGGGCACCAACCGATTAGTTATTAGTCGCGAAATCCTGCCGACTCACAGCTCTACGACTCATGGTGGGCCAATATAAATACGTGTGTTGCCGGTGTCTCCCTTTTCGCCTTGCGACTTCCCCGGGATTTGACGATACCCGCATCCCGAAGGGGTACCTTGTACTATATATCATATCATATCATATCATATCATATCATACCAGGTATACCATACCAGGTATCGCATTTCAGTCACATATTCCCAAAAAGGCCTACATATACGACGAGGGGTTTGACATGATGTGATGTGACAGAAGACATCACAAAATATCATACGATACCGGCCAAGAACGCATGACTAAATGATCTAAAGGTTGGCTTGATATTATACGATATAAAATATCATAAAATATCATACTCATAAGAGGGGGTGATAATTAACAGGGTAGGGCGATATTGATACCAGGCCCTAGGGGCCCGTACCGCGGACAGTTCTCACTCGATGGGAAAGCAGCCCAGCCAGCTGTGTTTCTGGCCAGCTTTGGGTGCGGGATGAGTTCGGGGCTCTCTGCCTTACAAAACGGTTGGCGACAAGGCAACCCGCGTAGACGACCCGCACAGACGACCAAAATGACCGGCACTTGAACCATTTATACTTCATACCTCCCTCCACCCATGTGTTTTGGGGGAACTTACTTGAAATTAGAGTTAAAAAAGGGTTGAAAGACAAAGCCAAGATACGAACGGGGTAAGATAGCGTGTGGGTGTGTTGCAGGAGCGTTGAGGCGTTAACACCTTTGAGCCCCGTTGATGTTTACCAAAAACGCAGCCAAAAAACGAGATATTTATATATTATAATATTATATGATCGCCCATAGTCTACAAGCAGACAGTGAGAGCATGCTGCAGTATATACCAATAGTAGTATCGGAATGCGGGTGTCGTATAGCTCCTACCGTTGGGCGTTCAACACACCACACCACACCACACCACACCACACCACACCACACCACACCACACCAGATAACACACTAATGATAGTTAACACCTCGCCCTCTCTACTCCGCATCTCGTGCTGTTTTGTGTGACGGATGCTGGAATCGTCAACTTATTTGGTCAATTTTGCCTTTCCCCTCTGGAGGGGGTCAACATGGGTTTAACAAGGGGTTAACAAAGGGGTTAACCGCAAAACATGCAATGTGAAAATGCATCCAACTCTCTCGTAGGTATTTTGCAAGTATTTCGTCCCCAAACACTAACAGCAGTTGGGGACGCAAGGAGATGGAGACAAAAAAAGCATAAGAGCTCTCACGACACTTGCGACATGCAACATGCAAGTACTTGCGTGCATGTCGTCAATCTGTTTTTGTCACTCAATTGCATTCGCAATCCAGCGCTAGCTGGCGCGCCCTTCGTTTTCTGTGGCAGTGGCAGCGCAACCTGTGACAAGCTCTTCCTGCCGCCCGTCACCACAACCACAGCAGTAGAGCAGCGCGAACTGTCGTGGTCTACGGGCACGTGAATTTGAACCTCCAACATAGTTTTTTGTAGACCGAGCACAGCGATAAAAAAACGGCACGTACGATATTATCCACTGTACACGAAAAAGCATGCAGCAGTGCACTTACTGCAAGTGTGCCGTCCAGCATATTTTGTTGATATTTTGTTGATATTTTGTTGCTATTTTCACTTCACTACTGCAGTCAGTGCGTCACATCAACCTCACATTAGCCTCACATTAGCCTCACATTAACCTCACATTAGCCTCACATTAACCTCACATTAGCCTCACATTAACCTCACATTAACCTCGCATTAACCTCACATTAAACTAATAGTCCCACCCAACTACATTAAAGAGAAGCAGTGTCCGTGCCGATGCCTGGTCCTGCTAGATGGACGAGCCCTGTGGCCAAACACTACAAAACCTGCATTATGCAAATATGCAAATACAGCAGCAAGGTGATTTGGCCATGCAACAACGCCAACCACAATGACGCAAGCAACCCAGCACACCGCGTACCATACTTGGTACGCAAGTATACAACTGTCGTGTGACATCTACACCAGTACACGTCCCCTATCCTACTAGTGTGTGTGTGCTAGTACCAAATATTGATATTGATATTGATTTTGATATTGATACTGATACTGATATTGATATACCTGGTACGTGACAGTTCGACCGAAACAATAGGGGCAATTTGAACACGTAGGTCAAAAGTAGCGCTGGTATAGCAACTTGTCGTAGGCCTGGACTGGCGGAGTCCGAAAGGACTGGACTGGAATGGAGCATGTAGCAATTCGGTCTACGAAGTGTGCCCAGGCTGCAATCTTCATCAAATTTCGTTATTTTTTCCAAGTCTCAAGAGACGAGACGGCTCTTTCAGCCCTTGACCGACGTCAGTTTTCCAATAATTCACCTTGCCTGAAGCCAAAGTACTAGCTTTTAGTGTACAATGATCGGTTTGACACCCTTGACGGCTGGATTTCTCGCTTGACTGACTGTCACCTGAAATATTGGGCAATATTAAATGGGTGAACTAGAAACTAAGAACGTTATCCGATACAAATTACACGTATCTATGTACGGATTAACTGCAAAAAATAGACACATACTGCTTCCAAGTGCTTGGCCAAGTGATTTGCCATCAAAGCCTGTATTTGTCGTGGGGTTCCAAACGTTTACGGCGGTCCACAATCGTCTGTCACGACTTATAGTCACGACTTCAATCGCATACCAGTGAACGCGACTCATACCGCACGGACCAACCATAGTACTGCAGTGGCCGACGCTGTAATCGCCATTACAACTGAATTGTGTGTCGTCACTTGTAACATGATAAAAATAAATCGTTGTACGTACGGCGATTCATAAAAAACACCCACGACAAGAAAAAAAAAAACGCCTGCGGCAAAGAAAAGACCCCTACAAGTAAACAAAAATTTCGCCTGCAGCGAAAAATGTTGCGCGCCAAAATCGGGTGTCGCGCAAAACGGTTCTTTGACCCAACTGTTGGGCGCGCGCAACAGCAGCGCAACAGATAATTAATGCCCTGTCCCATACCACTTCCAAGCGGTTTGGACCCAAAAATCGTATGCTAGTGTATAATACTGTTCTAACGGCGTTGTCGTATACCTGGTGTCACGCAAGATACGCCCCCCCTAATAGCCCTAGCGACGATTTTCCGAGACGAAGCTGTTTGAACCGCGCGTACTGCTGTTGTAATGGGGTTACCGCATAGGTAGTTTACGTACCTCGTAATGCGCAACAGACGAGAAAATACACCCGCTGCGACTATTTTGTAAGATGATTTGGTCTCAAGTCGTCTGCAACAAGGGGGGCAAAAACAAACAACATTGATATTTTGCCATAGCACCGGGGGGCACAAGAAACTAAAAATGGACGCCCGCTCGGCGTCCACGCTCTCCGCGTTGTTGTCCAAAAACCAGCTTGGAAATTCGTCCGATAGGGTGTCATCACGCGCGTTATCACGCGTGTTAAGATAAAGAAGCACCCCGCCTCCTGCGACCTTTTCGGAGACGATTTTGTAGGGCTGGGCACTGGCTCAGCATGTCCGGGTGGCAGCAGTAGCAATCTATTGGCAGTATTGATCTACTGATAGACCCGACCTGTATGTTCGCCAGTAGTTTGTATTTCACGTACGTCCAACAAACACGCCGTAGTGTAGTACGGAAACGCACCCGATGGTAGCGAGTAAGTTACACTACATCTCCGACCCCTCTCTCCCTCCCTCTCTGGGTGTTGTTCTCGTCCTTTTTGTAGCTTTTCGTGTATTTTTGTTGTTGTTTCAGATATCTGGTATATGATACGGAGTTGTCGTGTGTCCTTCAGCTGCTCGTCTATATTGTCATGTTATATTTTTGTCTTTCTTTAATTATTTCTTTGTTGGTCACTCATAACCTTTTTGCGGGAGTTTTTTTTTTGTGTTCGCTCAAAGATCTTCGCCACCCCCCCGGCTGCCGCTCCTTTTCACGCGTTCCTTCCTTTCGCCTGTTTCCTGTTTGTACGCTGAAATATCTCCCCGCCACCGTCCCGCCGATGAGATTTGTCGCGCCTTCCTTTCTTCCACTTTTTTCATGTATGGATCTTTCTCTGTGTTGACTATCTGGTACCTGATACCTGATACCGGTTACAAAGTACGAGTAGCTTGTTTTCTTCTTTTTTTTCCATCCTCCGGCCGATGGGGAAAAATAAAGCTCAAGCTCACCACACTTCCACGTTTCATACACATCGTGTGTCGATTTAACTCAATTGCATTCGCAATCCAGCGCTAGCTGGCGTGTCCTTCGGTTCCCACTTGTACGTGTACGTAGCGTTACTTCGTTTTCTTGTTTTGTTTTCGTTTTGTTTTGTGTTTTTGTTGGTTTGTGCTTTCCTGTGTTTTGTTTGCTGGTGAGAGCTTACCATACTACTATTGCTATACACTGCTGTGCCTCAAGGATGAGTGATGGAATAACGTAAAAGTAAATATTACCATGATACATACGTCAGAACGATTTGTATCGCACTTACGCGAACACCAACAGCACAAACAACTTCACATCATCGTCACACGTTGCATATATCATTCATGACTTTTTCTCGATTTTTCTGGGTAGATGACCGCAACCACCGCAACCACCGCAACCACTCCCGGCCAGTACAGAGTTTTGAGCCCCGATTGTGATGGGAAGTTAAGCAGAAGCGAAATTGCGGATTTTTGGGGACTCCGGCGGTGCCTCCAGCGGCCCCCCCTCACTAGCCGGGGGGGGGCTATTGGCCGAGCTACGCTCGGCGGCGTGACTCGCTTCGCTCGGCGTGACTCGCTTCGCCCGGCCAGTATACTGCTGCAGTCCAGTATACTGCTGCAGTCCACGATACAGATAGATTTTTACCACAGCAGTAAATTGAATACTGATTCATATCGATTATTACATTGGATTATTTTGCCATCTTGTCGATAACAAGGGGAGCACAAACAACGAACACTGCCTTTATGTGGGGCACAAAAACTGGTATGTAAAAATCCCGTAAAAATCCATACACTCGGCGTCTATGCTGTCGAGAAAATGAGCTTGGAATATCGTCCGAGGCGGGGTTGTCGTCATGCGTGTTGTCGTCATGCGTGTTGTCATGCGTATGGCATGCTACCCCTGGAGGGTAGGTATACGGCCGTGGTATACGGTACACGGTAAACTCCTTTCTTTCCTATAATACGACCAGCCACGGCGGTGGTGTTTTGTGTACTCCGAGTATTTGTGTATCGTATCATATCAGCGTGCATGCACGCATGTGTTCGCCTGCTTAGTCACCCTGGATCTGAGTTCCATCTATTGATAGCATCTATTAATAGCATCTATTAATAGCGAGGGACGGAGGTGAAGAGAGAGAAAAGTGCCAAGACAACAGATGGGATGAGCAACAACGACAACAACAACAACTTCAATATGAAGACAAGATGTTTTGTGTGCCTCGTGCCTGGTGAATGCGAGCTGCCCTGCCCCTCCATATATGACATGGGCCAGAGTCCCGAGTACAGCGGCAAACCAGCATGCTTTAGTATGGTGCAACGTAAGTGATGTATGGTGCGGGCCAACCATCACTGGCTACATACGTACGAGTACGATAACTGCGTTTCTATTATATAACACCCCCCCCGCCCCCAATAATATACTGGTGCCAAAACCGTCAGATTTATCCCCTCGAAAGAATTTATAGCTTACATGCACAAATTGCCCCTTCCCCCCCCCCCCCCCCCCGCCCCCCCTCCAAACCCGCTCGCTTTTGATCAAAACCAGGCCCCCCTTTCCCTTCACAGCTGTCAGATTTTGTCCCCCTCAGAAACGGGTTTTATAGTTTCCGCGCACAGACTGACTAAAATCATCCTGTTGACCCTGATAGCTACACTGTAGTTGTAAGGGGAGTCGCCGACCTATATCCTTAATGAGGACACACAACTCGTAATGCGCGCGATCGGAGTATCACACACAGCTTGCAAAGATGAGTTTCGACGAAATCTTCGATCTCACAGCTGGAGTGTATTTTAATTTTTAAAATAATATGAATAGCAATTGTTGTTACAAAAGTAGTTATATTTGCCGATTCTGCATGTTTTCGGACATAACTCTTCGTACGCGCACTATTAGCGAAAACGCCAAGGGGGTGGACACATCTCGAACGGTGTGATCACTGTCCTCGAGGTTTGGGCGCGATCCGTGCAGTATAATACTCCGTACTTGTTTGGTCACGTTCACCTCCTGAAGGAGCATTGTGAACGCTGCTGTTGATACCATACCAACACCCTCAATCTTCAAGAAACACATAACGATTGCAGAAATAAAGTAGCAGTACAGCAGCATCAGCAGTACAGCATCGACCACGCAAAGCAGATCTGGTTCGGGCTGTGTGAGGATGGAAGATGGGAATAAAAAACGAAGAACCTGACGCTGTAACTCGCGCAGCAACATGTTTGTCCTCCTACATCATTGCGTTGTTTCAACCATGCTAACTAACCCCGACTGTAAGCCTAACCCCTTTGGAACCTGGAAACCCATTTTGGGGGACGAATTACGTGGAACTAGTAGGGAGAGAGATTTTGGGGCTCTAAAATCTAGCCCGTACCAAATACCAGCAAAAAAAAAGTGCCCAACATGACATCACTGGCAAAAAATGCGCGTCACTGGATGTTTGGAACTTCTCTTGGTCGTCATCTTCGTTGCGTCTGTCGATAGTTTGGAAAATCATGTATCATACGTATATCTACACCTGCCTTCGGCCTGCCCCGTCCTTGGGGTGGGCCGAGGAAGCCCGCGAGGACCTGCAGCGGTCTAGCGGCAGTCACACGGGCATCGAGCCTCGGGCTGGGTAGAGAGGGAACCTTGCGCGGTCTGGCTAGTGAACTGCTCACTCTAAGGACCGCGTGGGGTGGTGGTGATGGGTTTTCTTTTTAACCCCGACGCCGAGGAGTTCATCCCCGGGGCAGGACGGGTACATCACCACAGCAGAGAGCGCAGCGTGGGCAGCTTGGGGAGTGGAGAGGCTGGCCACCGCGTGGGTACGCATGCACGACAGGAAGGATGGGAGTGTCGGCGTTGGCTGGGACGGCTGCACCCAGCCAGCGGAAACCAAGGCGCGAACCGGGCTACGAAACGGAGAGCCACAATCATCACATTAATAGAGAGAAAAAAGAAACAACAGAAACAGAAACGGAGGAGGGGACGAGCCTCTCGTCGGCTAGCCGAGAAAGCAGCACACGAGACTCGTAAGAGACGGAAGGCGGCACTTGTGGCGGTAGCGACCTACAACGTGCGTACCCTGGCCGTAAAGGGGAAGAACGGGTATGGGCATGACGAGCGTGTACTGGCGAAAGGCCAGCAACTCGGCTGTGACTTCATTGGCCTGCAGGAAACTCGACGGCCCGGCAACACGAGATTCAGTGCAGCTGGATACCAAGTTTTTTGCTCAGGTCAGGAAAAAACAGCAGCGAGGCAAGGGCTGTACGGAGTAGGTCTAGCAGTTAAGGACTCAATATGCCGTAAGTCTAGGTTCACCCAGCAGTTCATTGACGAACGGCTTATGTCTATGCGCTTTGAGTTGGATGGTCGATGCGATGCTGTTAATTTCGTCGTTGCGTACGCCCCAACTGATTGTACCAAAGACACCAAGCTGAAAGGTATTTTCTGGCAAAAGCTGGAGGACCTGGTTGAACAGATCCCCACTAAAGAGTGTTTGTTTGTACTGATGGATGCTAACGCGCGAACTGGGCAGAGGATGGAAGGGTGCGGTGATGATGAAAGTAGGGTGCTTGGAGCATACGGACGAGATGCTCGTAGCGATAATGGCAAACGACTTTTGTCGTTCGCTACCAATTGCAAGCTAGCTCTCACCAACACATTTTTCAGCACGCGCAAGGGTGGGATATCGCATACGTACAACGGCACCAGCCCGAATGACCGTAAGAGGATAGACTACATCCTAACCCGCCAAGCCCATCGACCTAGAGTACATGATGTTAAAGTCATCCCACAGCCTCCGCCACCAGCTAAGGCCGATTCAGACCACAACATTGTGTACATCAAGGTCCGACTTAGTGGTCACTTTTCGTCCAACAGAAAAATGCTGAAACCCCCAAAACGCCGAGAATTCGACAGGCAGCTTTTTTTATCCGACGGAAAGCGTCGCCAACGAGTGATCGCGAGGGTTGTTTCCACTCTCAACCAACCTATCCAGCCCCGTAACACGTCTGGCATGGTTGAGTTTTTCACCACGACTATCATCGATGCTGTAGAGAAAGAGGTGCCACCTCCACCACGTCGCCACCGCCGGCATGGTTGGTGCGAGCCTGCCGAAACTTCGGCCGCTTTCAGAGTAGCATGGACAGCGAGGGAGGATGCGAGACAGTTCTTGCGTGCCAACCCCCGAGATAGTGTAGCGTGGAAGAAATTGAGATCTGCGTGTGCGAATCTGCAGGAAGTGGTTGCCGCAGGAGTACAAGCGTACTTTGAAGAGTACCTCGCCGAAACCGAGAGACTCCTAGCGAGTAACGATCAACGAGGGTTCTACAAGCACCTGAAGAGTACGGTGGGATTGCAAGGTACAAAAGCGAGGAGCGAGCAGTTTATTATGGACGAGGATGGCACGTTGTTGCGGGATCAAGCGCGAATTCGTGAACGATGGGCGGGGCACTACCACAAACTCTTGAACACGAAATCGCTGAAACTCGATCCCACGATCATCGACCTCTTGCCACCGCGACCGCTTAAACTATCGCTTGGAGATGAACCATCCATGGACGAGATGACGGATGCGATTAAGGGCATGTCAAATTGGAAAGCCGTTGGACCAGACGGTCTCCCGGTCGAACTACTAAAACTTGACCACCCCGCTTTCGTCCAGTGTTTTCACAATATCCTTGTCAACGTGTGGGTAACGGGCGAAGTCCCCCAGCAATGGAAAGATGCTATCATCAAGACCCTTCACAAAAAAAAGGATCGAACTGATTGCAACAATTACAGAGGGATCTCGCTTGTTGCCCACGCAGGCAAAATATTGTTGAAAATCGTTGCGTCCCGCCTTAGCAACTACTGCGAGGCCGAGGAAATACTTCCTGAAGAACAGTGCGGCTTCCGTCCCGCACGGTCGACGGTCGACATGCTGTTTGTCGTGCGCCGGTTGCAAGAGCTCGGACGACAGAGGAAAATCCCCCTGTACATGTGCTTCATCGATCTGCAGAAAGCGTACGACTCTGTCGACCGGGAACTGTTGTGGGAGGTACTCACACGCCTTGGCGTACCAACCAAGATGCTTACAGTTATCCGCAACTTCCACGAAGGCATGCGGGCTCGCGTGCGTGCGGATGACGGCGAGCACTCGGATTGGTTTAATGTCACCCAGGGGCTGCGGCAAGGCTGCGTGCTATCACCGTTACTGTTCAACGTGTTCTTCGCTGCTGCGATACACGTCGTGCTGGTACGCTTCAGCAAAGACGAAAGCATCGTAAGGGATTTGGTTCACCTCGAAGAGGGCAGTGCAGTCGGAAAAGAGGAACCGTTGGCATGCGTGCAAAGGGCTGTGTGGGGCATGTTGTACGCAGATGACGCAGGAATTGTTTCGAAGTCGGCGGAAGGCCTTGCTAAAATGATGACAGTCATCGTGACTGCCTTCGAAGCAGCAGGCCTCACGGTATCGGAAAAGAAGACAGAGACGATGCTGCTACGAACACCGGACCAGACATCCCTCGCCCCACCGCTCGCGATCGAAGCATCAGGCCAGAGGTATAAACAGACGACCCAGTTTTTATACCTAGGCGGCATTATCCACGAAAGCGCTGACCTTTCGCTCGAAATCGAACGACGGATCCGTCTCATGCGGGCATGCCTCAAACGGTTTGGCCCGGAATTGTATGACAGGACGACCGCCCCGCTTAGTCTGAAAGTCCGCATGCTGAAGGCCGAGGTCATTGAGACCTTGCTGTGCGGGTGTGTGACGTGGACCCTCAATGCGGACCACTTCGCCAAGCTCCGATCAGCCCACCACGAAGTCCTTTTGCGAGTCATTGGCTTCCAGCGCCGATTACGCACCGACCACACCACCCTCTCGTACGCGAAGGCCCTCAGGATGACACGATGCGAGAGCATCGAAACGACCATCCGTAAACGGCGGCTCTTCTTTGCCGGGGCCCTGGTGCGACAACACAAGGGGCGACTGCCCCGTCGGTTGATGTTCGGGACGATCGCTGGTGGGGAGAACCCGAAACCAGGCGGACAACTTAAGACTTGGCCTAGAGCCATAGCTGAGGACCTTAGGGTGTTCAAAGCCAACGAGGGATCAACGGAACACTCCCCCTTAGTTTTTGGAGTTGGGACCGCGCTGTGGCCCACTGCAGCAAAAAAGGTGGGCAAGTGGTACCGGGGGGTCCTCGAAGCAGCTGAACGGTTCATGGGCAGGTGGCACGAGGATGAGGCAAAGCTGAGTAGACAGCGCCGCGCATCCGCCGTGGGTGGTGTCGAAGGGAACGGGGGGAGGGGGGGCAGCAGGAGGGGTAAAAGGAACACCGCCCAAGGGTATGGGGGCAGGGGGGGGGACAGGAGGAGTAGAAGGGAAACCGCGGTAGATGAAAGTAGGAAGGAGACCGCAGACAGGGTAGCAAGGTACCAGGCCGACTAGTAGGTGGAACCTTTCTATCTATGCCACTCGTACCGCCAACTGCTGCGGCTGCTCGGAATGTGATGTCTTGGTACTTTGATTTTTCCGTGAATTTATTTATTTTATTTTATTTTATTTTTTTTCTTTCCCCTTCTTATCCTTATGAAGGGAGTCTTGCATGGTGGGTAGGTGACGAGCCTGTTTTATTTGGCCCTCCCAGTCTTCCTTCTTCTACTTGTTTCTTTTTTCCGGGGTATTTTTTCTCTTTCCCTTTCTTTCCCCCTTGCATGTCCATTTTGGCTCATGCTCGGGGTATGTTTCTATCTCCCGTGCTTTGGCTCCCCTTTTTATTTATTTATTTATTTATTTTGTCTTGGTTTCTTTCGTTGTTTCTCTCTTTTACAAGGTATTTTGGTTTAATGAGAAGAACACAAAGGGGGGAGGGGGGGAAACAGGAGGAGTAGAAGGAAAGCCGTCCAAGGGAATGGGGGCAGGGGGGGCAACAGGAGGAATAGAAGGGAGACCGCGGTGGACGAAGGCAGGAAGGAGATGGCAGACAGGGTAGCAAGGTACCAGGCCGACTAGTAGGTACATAGCACTTTTCGTCTTTCTCTGGGGTATTTTTTTCCCCTTTGTTCCCTCCTTGCGTGTCCAGGTTTTTGGCTCGTGTTCGGATTATCTTATTTTGGTTTTACTTTACTTTATTTTATTTCATTTTATTATGTTTCTTTTCCGAGCTTTGGCTCTCCTTTGCGGTTGGGTTGTTTCTTCGATTTCCCCTTCATTTTGTTTGTTTCATTTTTTGTTTTATTTTTATCTTTGTTTTTATTTGTTTTCTTATTTTGTTTTTTGTTTTTTGTTTTTGTTTTTGTTTTTGTTTTTGTTTATTTCGTATTTCTCTCTTCCAATGTATTTCTGTTGCTGACGTATGTATGTTGTGCCTGTCGTACCCAGTACTAGGGCATGACATTGCGTTGTCGAATGCATTACGATGCATTATCTCTGTGTCGTGGCTTGTGACCACAGAGCTGATCTTTCTAGGGTGAAGAATCAGTACGGACACTGGGTGTGCTGGATGTCGACGAGTAGAAGAACGGTTTAATGTGAAGAACACACACACACATATCTATCAATGGGCTTTTTTTTTTAGTCTTACAACTTGGCCCCGCTTGAACAAAATTATTAATAGCCCGCATTATTATTATAAAAATACAATTTCACTCCAGCTGTGAGATCGAATATTTTGTCGAAACTCATCTTTGCAAGCTGTGTGTGATACTCCGATCGCGCGTATTACGGGTTGTGTGTAATACCCGAACGCTCCGCCCTCTCCTCACCGGTTGTACGACTTACCAGTACAGGATATACGTGATAAACTCGTTCATTCTTTCCAAAACCGTCCGATTTATCCCCTTGGAGGATTTATAGTTTCCACGCATAGGTTGAGCTGCCCCGCCCGTCCCGCCCCCGCCCCCCCGCCCCGCTCCCTATTGATCAAACCCAGGCCCCAACGTCCTTGAAAACTCCGCGCCTCCCCTCACCGGTTATTCGGCTTACAGGATTCACTTGATAAACTGATGCATTTCCTTCCACAGCTGTCAGATTTTGTCCCCCTCAAGAACGGGTTTCATAGTTTCCGCGCACAGACTGACTAACATCACCGCGTGTTGACCCTGATAGCTACACTGTAGTTGCAAGGGGAGTCGCCGACCGATATCCTTAATGAGAACACACAACCCGTAATACGCGCGATCAGAGTATCACACACAGCTTGCAAAGATGAGTTTCGACAAAATATTCGATCTCACAGCTGGAGTGTAATAGACAACCTGCAACAAGGTCGTTTTCCAACCGGCGGGCCATTGGCCGCGACTGTTTTCTCAACCATTTTGTCTAATAAATTCCGATTTCCTCCCAAAAAGTATTTTTTGCAGATTGTCACTCCAGATCGAAATACTTGTCGCCCCCCCGCGCACGCTAGAGGGCGCGCAGCGGGCCGGCAACGCATCGCCAGCATGTACAGTGCTCCCCCCTAGCTGCTAGCGAAAAAATGGGCTCAATCGGTGGCCGCCTGCCCAGTAACGAGGCTGTTGAAATCTCGATCCATTTTCGAGAGCCGTACAAACAGCAGTGCTTCTGTTGTCATGCCTTTATTAACAAGTAAATGCCGTATAAATTCCGAATTCCGCGGACCAACCGCTATTTGCAGATTGCCAGCCCAGAGCGAAATACTTGCCACCCGCGAGCGCGCGCTAGAGGGCGCGCCGCGGGCCGGCAACGCATCGCCAGCGTGTACAGTGCTCCCCCCGAGCTGCTAGCGAAAAAACGGGCTCAATCGGTGGCCGCCTGCCGAAATGCGAGCGTGTTCAAGAACTGTAGACATTTACGGAGTCGCCCGCACGAGTGTTTGTCTGCTGGGGCCTCTAAATATGTGGGATGAATTCCGAATTCCGCGGACAAACCGCTAGTTGCAGATTGTCAGTCCAGAGCGAAATACTTGCCACCCGCCCGCGCGCGCTGGAGGGCGCGCAGCGGGCCGGCAACGCATCGCCAGCATGTACAGTGCTCCCCCCTAGCTGCTAGCGAAAAAACGGGCTCAATCGGTGGCCGCCTGCCCAGTAACGAGGCTGTTGAAATCTCGATCCATTTTCGAGAGCCGTACAAACAGCAGTGCTTCTGTTGTCATGCCTCTATTAACAAGTAAATGCCGTAAAAATTCCGAATTATCGGACAAACCGCTAGTTGCAGATTGTCAGCCCAGAGCGAAATACTTGCCACCCGCGAGCGCGCGCTAGAGGGCGCGCAGCGGGCCGGCAACGCATCGCCAGCGTGTACAGTGCTCCCCCCGAGCTGCTAGCGAAAAAACGGGCTCAATCGGTGGCCGCCTGCCGGAATACGAGCGTGTTCAAGAACTGTAGACATTTACGGAGTCGCCCACGCGAGTGTTTGTCTGCTGGGGCCTCTAAATATGTGGGATGAATCCCGAATTCCGCGGACAAACCGCTAGTTGCAGATTGTCAGTCCAGAGCGAAATACTTGCCACCCGCCCGCGCGCGCTAGAGGGCGCGCAGCGGGCCGGCAACGCATCGCCAGCGTGTACAGTGCTCCCCCCGAGCTGCTAGCGAAAAAATGGACTAAATTCGGTGGCTGTCAGCCCAGTAACGACTCGCGGCATTTGCGGGAGCCGTACAAACAGCAACAGTAGTGCTTTTGTTGTCGCGCCTTTATTAACAAGTATATATGTGTGATGAATTGCGATTTCCTCCGTACAAACCGCTCGTTGCCGATCATCACTCCAGGTCGAAACACCGCACACTCCCCCGTGATCGCGTGAGAGCGCGACGCGTCCGGGCTTCGCACCACCAGCGTGGGCTGTGCCAACCCCACGCTGCTAGCGAAAAAATGGGTTGCATCGGTGGCTGCATGCCCGAATACGAGTGTTTAAAAAAACTCTAGACATGTACAGAGTCGTAAAAAACGAGGGTGCTTCTTGTGGGGCCTCTATTAATACTAATAGTTATTATGCGGGATGAATCCCGGATTCGGCGGTCAAACCGCCTGATGTGAAAAAACACTCCAGATCAAAACACTACACATTCCCCGTGATCGAGAGAGCGCGTCGCGGGTGTCGGCCCCGCACCACCACCGTGGGCTGGGCCTACCCCACGCTGCTAGCAAGAAAATGGGCTGAACCGGTCGTTGCCCGCCGGAATACGAGTCTGCTAAAAGAACTCTCACGCTTTTTGCAGAGGCTTAAAATCGAGGGTTTTGTAGTCGGGCCTCTATTAATAATGGGCAACGAGTAATCCACCCCCGTGAAAATATTTTTGTCCATGGCCACACGGGAGTAAAATTGGAGAGGCCGCCTCGGGGCGAACGCTACAAGACTCGGAGACCGCACTGTGTTTTTGTTGGCGGGTTACTCAGGGTTGACACTCGGCCCCCTCCCATACATCCCGTCCGCAGGTGCCTTTCGGCTGTTCGTTTCTTCTAGGTGGGCTATTTTTTTCCGCAGCCTGGAATGCAACTCGTATGTCTACTGCTGTAGACTGCAAGTATACCATTAATAGGCCGTTATCATGGCATACAGCACTATCATCACACGACACGTGCCGAAACCTCGTGCGATTCCAACGACGACGACGATGCATCGCCAACGAGCCAGGGCGAAGGACCGCGCGCCGGGCCTAGAACAGGCACCGCCTTTTTACCCGCTCCCTATCTACCCGACGTACGGTCGAGAACACACAGGCCTCCGCAGCAGCGCCCGGCACGTCAAGCAACACTCTCCGGCCGTCTGCCTAGCATTGTTAGCTGTCGTAGGTACGTACGTGTCACTCACATACTAATATATCGAGTATTTTTCGTCTGCTGCTGCACTGCTGTCCCGGCTTTACATACTAGATTATAATACTAGATTGTAAATACATACGCGCTTCATACGTTCGGATGAACTTCCGTTTTTTTCCGGCCCTGGAACCAAGATGCGAGACAAAGGCCAGGGACTATCGTACCGCCCGGGCCCGTTTTTCTATCTACCACCACACCATCGTACCCAGGGTATCGGCTAGGTCAGTTGCGCTCAGCCCTGCACGAGGCCGTCGACGTTGTGGGTGCCCTTCTCTTCGGCTGCGTCGTAAAGGCGAGACGACACTCTCGGGACGTTACATGTAAACATTCACACCAAAACGTAGTCGGGGTGTTGACCAAAATGCACCCGAATATCTCATGTGTTCTGCATCCCATCATACGCACGTAGTGAGGGTGTGCCTGAGATGCGACTCAGGGTCCGTCGCGGAGCAAACACCTACAGAGGATAGCAGCGCACGGCGCACACGTCTGCTAGTAGCGGTGTAGGGGGTGGGCCCTGTAACGCACTCCAGACCTACCCCTAAACGAGGACGGGACGCGGTGGCGGACCGCCGAAGAAAACACATTCTGACACGGCTTGCTACGTATCGTCGACCTGGTGGTCTATAGTCAGATCAAGTGTTTATTTCGTGCACGACAAGTTCTCGAAGGACCACAGACAATAAGCACATCAGTCCACGTCGATTGACCGACCTTCTAGAACACCGGTACCCGATGCAGGGTCGGGGACACCCACCCAAGGTGCGGGGTGCATGGGGTCGGTGGGTGGACGTACACACGCAAGGTACACATGGCCTGCCTGGTTGTCGGCGAGACACATGGGCCGAGCGAGCTATGCTGTTCGCGCTCGTAGCTGCCAGACAGAAAAACAGCAGTGGCATTGCATTACATGGTAGATCTCGATGGACACCTGCAAGAAGAGTCTTTAGATTATTTGCTACACAACCAGTCGCACCAACAGCCCAACAATGCCTAAACTGCGGCGCGTCTCGTACCTTTACAGCAGCAGCAACGCGCAGAAACCTCGGCCGCCCCGAGACACCCCAAGACGCCGCGCCCGATCGCCCAACCACCCCACGAGGTTTTGCCTCCTAGTCCAAAGAGCACTGGAAGAGTGGGTGGCCTCTCGGAAACTAGATTGCAGCAGCACATACCAAAAAAAAAGATGAAAACACACCCAGAAAATGACAAAAAAACAGGCCGTATTGTTTTCAGCACGTCAAACTCGCCCAATTTTCCATTGTTCTGTTTGAGTTGTCTTTGTAAAAACGGGCCTCAAGAAACAGCAGAAAGACAAACCACTCATCACAACAGTCTATGACAGCACGTCGTCCCGGCGAGGTGCAGCGACCGCAGCACACACCCGCCTTGTCCAGTAGACATCCTGCACTGCACGGGTTCGGCCGTGCAAACAGAACACGCGTAAATACAAACGACTAAAAATCTTACGAGATACCAAGTACACAAAAATCTTTTTGCGCAAACAGGGGTTTCTACACACTCGCGGTATGCGTTGCTTTTCAAAATTCAATTTGTTTTTCTCAGTGTGCATGTTTGTCCTTCTCTTGGCCACTCAAACCTCTTCCGTCACGGAGCTAGCCTGCTAAATGGGTCTCTGCGCCGCTGAACAAGGATGCCACCACCCAGAGCTGGTGGGCCAACAACATCGATGCGTGCATTGTGAGAGGGCCGTGCATGCATTGTGCTTTGCGAAAAACCATTCATTTCACGGAAAGCCCGATGTCTACTACTGCGGCGCGAGCATGGGCGATTGCTGTGTTGAGTACAGCAAGCCGCATTTGGCGCCTCGAAATAGGTTGCCCGCGGAAACATCACAGGCGACATCTCCGGCGGCGCAAACGAAGGAATGCGCGGAGGTATCACAAGCGGCCGCAACGCATGTCCTCACTTGCGCAGCAGGATCAACCATTGTTTGAACCTGGGTATTTTAATAATAACTACTACATCTTGGTCACTTGTTCCTAATGAAAAGTCCGGCGTCAACCCTTCTACAAGTGCGCATACTATACCTGGTATATGCGACAAACTACCTGGAATTGGGAAGGGGATGGTTTTTGCAGTTGAAAAAAGGCAAGGTCGGTTGAGTTTGAGACGTTATTGTTATTTAAACCATTTTGTCAAAGCTGGGTCAGTGCGTGTGCAAGCATTGTGCACGCAGTGTGCGTGTGTGTTTGTTGTTCACTTTAAACTGATGTTTCCACCAATCTACATTCAGCACAGTGTCCGTGCTGATGCGTCATATGAAATACGAGCTATCAGTGTCATGCTGTGGTCACAAGCTACGAGAGAGAGACACACATTGCAAATACAGGAAGGTGATTTGGCAATGTAATGCAAACCGCAATTAACACGCGGAAACGAAGTATGCAAGGCAGTACACCAGACTATTTGCGACAAAAAAAATATACAAAAAAACGCCGAGAAGAAAACACAGAAATGTAAAAACAGTTGGAAATACAGAGGGAAACAGGACGGCAGGAACAGCTCTTGGTCCATCGGTTGTTGTTGTTGTTGTTGTTGTTCTCACATTAACTCGCATAATCAAGTCCGTGGTGTTAATCATTGACCCAGGTTCAAACAATGGTTGATAGTCAAGGTGAACTCTTTAAAGCGTGTCTCCCTTCCAGGAATTTTCCACGGTTACGGCGGCGAGGGATAGTATTTGAAACGACCAGGATACCAGGTATTTCAACCAATTGGTGAAACCGGACAAATGTCTGTGCAGCCTTCCACATAACCTGTACCAGTAACTGTCTACCGGTCCACCGGTAGTCTCTTCCTGAGTACGTAGTAGAGATACATTGATTGTGAATCTTCCTGAGCTAGATATGTACAATCTCTGGTTTGTCCACGGTTACCTTAAAATCGGATGAACCCAACCAAAAAGGAGCCACAAATCCCGATCCCGCCGAATCAACGTAGACCCTTGTCAAGCACAACGTCTAGGCATGCCGAGTCAACCTAGAGCCTTCAAAAGCAACAGCACCCAGCCGCAGCTCACCCCGTGAGGTACGGGTTCGAGTTAGGGGTAGGGTTCAGGTCGGGCGGTCGACTGTAGGCACCACGGCCAAAACCCTCGTAAATATTAACGATGAGGGTGCCTCTAGGCCTCCTCTACCTGGCAGAACGAACGAACGGCCGGTCTGTCGGATGTTGGATGTTGGATGTCAGTGGCCATTGGGTGAAAATAATGTATTCACGGGTCGGGTCACCTTATGCGGTCGGGTCGCCCAGTTAGGCTTGACAATCTCCTGAACTGACCCGACCCTGACCAGTCAGACTTGGAGCACCTCCTGCCTTGACTTGACCCGACCCGACCCCACCCGACCCGACATATTTTGGAAACCTCCTGACCCGACTGACCCGATTCGCGGGGGGAGTCATGGGCCGTGAAAACCCGTTGAAATCACGGCGCAACCGTTTTGAGCTTTGGGCCCGGGAGTTGGCACACAATACATGTAACTTCTCGGCCGTCCCTATTTTGGGTTTGTTTTATTTCTTCCTGGGGTATTCTGCCGCTCCAAAGTGACAATACAATACCTGGTATTACAAAGAAATGCAAAAAAGGCAGAAATAGACTATTTTTGTTTCAGGCACCCTTCTTTCTTCTTCGACGACGCTTTCTGCTGCGTTTTCAGGCATATTTATGCGGTATCGCTGTACTCATGTACGATAGGGCGACACAACCCTTAACCCTTGCACCGGAAAGGCAGGATTTAGAGCAGATAGCCCGTCATGTCGGGTTTCACCGGCCAGGCAGCTATTGCGTGCAGCACAAACAAGGTCTACGGACGGGGGGTGGGGGGTCTTTTTTTAGTCATGCCTTTCTGGTGTGGCGCCTTCGGCTTTACACTGGCCTATCCTCAGGTTTGCTGCTGCTGCTGATGTGCTACTCGAGCGGTAACATGGAAACGACACAGAGATTGGGCATTGGGAACTTCAACGATCACCGACTATGTATGGCGAATGGCGAACGGCGAAGAATACAGCATCATTATGTTTCTTTTTTATCGATTGACCTATTAATAGGTGCAGCGATGCTCCTGACTTCGGAGTGTAAGTGCCATCAGGTCGTTTATGCCTTCAAGGCATCCTAAGGCCTCCAAATACACGCCTTTCGAGGATCGGGAGGCGTTTAAACGCAGTTCTTTATTTGGTTTCCAGGCGTGTGTTCGCCCTTATATCGCATTTTTTCGCCTCCGGCGGCCCTTCGGGGGCGACATCCCAAGGCATCATGATACACGCCGTTTCGAGGTTCGAGAGGCGTTAAAACGCAGTTCGTTACATGGTTTTTAGGCGTATACTCGTGCATAAATCGTATTTTTCCCCCTTTTGGTACGGAATAACTTCGTGTGGGATAACTTCGGTAGTTATCACAGTAATACTCGTAACATGGTCAAAATCAAGCGCAGATGGGAGCTAGGGAGGGTCGCCCTTCTACCGCCGGCCTCTGTGACCACAGGCGAGGCGCGAGGTTTGGCAAATCAGAGAGAAAAACTGGTACAAGTAGTGATCTGGTCTCCAAAGTCTATCCCATGCCTGCAAACACACAAACAGAAAACTGGTAGTCATTGTATCTCCAATTGTATCTCCAAATTGTATCTCCAAATTGTATCTCCAAACAATATTAACCCCCGTGCAGATGCGACATAAAGGGTTTGGTGCATGAGATGTTAGCGAGAAGACGATCGCCACCCTAGGGGATAGGTCATGGCCACAGGTGGACAAACAGGAAGAACACAAGATGGGCAATTTTTATTTCTTCAAGTAATGCAAGGGATAAACGTAGTGCGCGCCCAAATGTGGTAGGTGTCTGCACTAAGAGTATGAACGGTGCTCCGTCTCAAAAGAGAAGCGTGGTCAACGGTAAAATTACTATCATAAGGTATAATAAGGCAAGCAACAATGAGAACGCCCCACGTCTGCAGAACCAACTGCATTTTGGGCCCCTGCATTTTCGGATATAACTACGACTTGCAACTAGTGATGAGAAATGTTTTTCCTAGTAAAACGATTGAACCAGTATATAATAGCTAGTAATAGCCCACGCCAACAAACGACAAAGACATACCGAAGCACCCTGTGCGGCTGTCACAAAAAAAAGAGCTTGAATCACAGCTGTTCTTGTAATTCAGAGAAAACGGTACAGGCTTCCATCGCCCTGCGCGGCTCGGCGAGGCAGAACGCCATGATGCAAAAACAAGTAAGTTCGAGCTGAGGACGCCCAGAAAACGCACCACAGGGTTCGGCCTGGATACACACGTGCGCTGTACGTGATGTACCGGCGGGCATCGTGCGTGCTTCGCAGCCGGAGGCGTGAGAAAAGACCGGCGGTGCAAATGAATACCACGTAACAATGAAGATGCTACCCCCAGGGTTGGATTTTGAATTCCATACAAGTATCGGTTTAGGCAAACAGCGGGGGGGGCAAGCAAAAAGAACACTGAGGTTTTGGAAAAGGTCCCGTTCGTGTTCGGCCACATCTTCAATTGCCCTTTTATTGCCCTTCGATTGGACATGTTTCCGCTGTGCGTTTGCTCTCTCCTCGTTGTCGACAAAATCATCTTGGAAAATACTCCGAGGGGGGGCGAGGGGGGGCGTTATGTTCCGTGTTACACGACGGTACGTGTCATGTACATAAAACACAGCAAGCAGTTACTCGTTGTCGCTACAAAAAACGGGAGATAGACATGAAGGAAAGAAACGCGATGTACAACTGAGCAGTGTAGCCGACGTGTAATTGTTCATGTTAAAAATGCAGATCTCAGGTTGAAGAGGAAAAACCCGTGCGGGGGTGGGCGCGGCTGGGCGGGCCGGAAGTTCACGCTGGATAAATAAAAATGTTGATATGTATAATTCGGCGCGAGTCGACGAGAGAGAACATGCTGAATTATTCCCGCGATAAAAAGAAGGCACGTGCCGTAGTGGGAGGTCCTGCTATCTGACCCCGGATCCGAGCTACTACAGCAGTGGGAGGGAGCTCGAGAGTAGTGCGAGCATACCAACGACGCAGCTTGCAAAGATGGGTAATGACCCGAAATTCGTCGAACTCACGACTGACGTCCTGAAAATATTTCTATAGAAATGGACGACAGAGAAAAAAAAAAAAAATGGTGGCAGTCTATATCAGATGTGTCACCTTCGTGTCACTAGAGTCATCTAAAACTCGGAAATATCGCGATATTGGTCGTTTAGAGCCGAATTATATGCGTCTGGAGTTTTAGACGACCGCGGGCTGTTGGGATATTTTCGCCATATGTGGTCCGCACATACCGAAATATCGCGTAGGTGGGAATTCCCACCTACGCGATATTTTTTCATTTTTTTTGGAGGGAAGATCCAGGGTTAGTTGTCAGAACCAAAAATAGGTGAGAGCTTCGACACCAAGACTGCCGTCTGCTGCCGCGCTGGTGAGGTGCCCCATCATCGCCGCCCTTGCCGGAACATGGACAGCAGTAACCATGACAATGCCGTCACTTGTGCGGGGACAGGAGACCCGTTTCAGCAGCCCCGACAAGCGTTGGGGTTACCGGGGTTCAGCGGCGCAGGTTTGAACAGCACAGGCACAGGGCCTTGCATCGCAGACGGATGGTACACCTCCGACGCAGATGGTGTTGGTGCGCAAACGCGAACTGGCACGAAACGGCCAGCGGCTGACCCTCCTCGTCCTGCTGGAGATGGGCTGCCTGGAGAACTCGGCGTTGACGCTCGTTATGGTCCTTCTGGCACGAGTAGCTATGGGGAATCGCCGTCTCCCACCGATATGTTGATTGGAGCGCCTGGTGTGATTTTTCAGAATCAAAAACACAACGCTCTCAACGCCAATTTGTATTTTTTCTGATTTTAGGTGCCGTATCTGTGTCAGTTACATTTACAAAACGGTCCTTACATTCCGTCCTGGTCGGCACTCACTACTGCAGCACTATTAATAGACTAGACTATATTGACAGCAGTAGTAGAAAAACAGTATCACAGCAGTCGTACACGCCTCGCGTGCTCTTCGTCGGAGCTGCCTCCGTCATCCACTCTGGACAAAGCCAATCGCTCTTTTCGCTTTTGGTGGGGCCGTCGCAAGACCATGGCGAGACGCGCCCGAGCGGGGACGTCTCGTATACCTGGCGCCAACTCCATGCAGGACGCAGTCGTAGATTTCCGCGGGGCTAACGACGCTGCAGCTAGTAGCAGCAGCAGCAGCCACGTCGTCAAGCCCACGCCGTGGGACGTGTGGGACGTGTGTGCGATGCTTGGTTTGTTTTTTTTCTTTTTCGCACGCTTCTACTTTCCAGCTTCTGGACAAGCCGTGGTCACAGTGTCGTACCATCTCCCCCCCGGTTCTTGCCTTCAATTTCTATCGCGCATAGGGTTCAGCACTCGCACTGCTCGTCGATTTCTCATCGAGTGTTGCTAACTCACGCTCTCGCGCTTTCCGCAATACGTGTACGGGACTGTCAGCAAGTAATTTCTTGCTTACCCGAGTTTTATATCCAAGGCGGATGTGGTAAAAATGCGATATTGAGTTTTAGACAGCGGGCGAAGCGGGCAAATAAATCGCGATATAGAATAAAGCGCCCAATAACTAGATATCAGCGTACGCCGAGTTTTAGATATATCTACTCTGCGACGCTATGAATACCCATGTAATAAACACCACCACATACTCTACCATATACACGGTGAGAATACAAGGGTGGCGCCATACGAACGGCTGGCGTGGCAAATTGGGTACGGCCTTGTGTGTGCGTACAAGAAGAGTACGAGGCAACACGTCCAAGTACATGGCATATACGAGGCCATCGCCCAGCGCAAGTGGGCCTGATAATGATTTTGAATTATGTTATAATAAGAAGTACGTTTAATACACCAAGAATATATGAAAAATGGCCCTGACCAAACTCAACACACCTCACCTAGTAGGTTTATAAGTTTCACATCGACCACACAACGTGTGATTAACCGTCGCGCTCCCATCTCCCTCCTCCCGCAAAGGCAACGCCGCTCTCGGGACAACGCCAGGCTCAGAGAGCATTGTCTTTAGATGGGCCCACACAGCCATCACGGTTAAAAGCGTGTAGATGACGGCGTTGGCTATTACGAAGTTACCAGTGTAGAAGACCACCCATAGTATCACGAATTCTCCATAGGCGAAGGCAGTGCTGCGTCAACAAAGGACAGCAGGCAGGTGTGGGTGTGCTGAACATAAACGGGGGGAACCACTTCGGCTTTACGCATGCATTCATCTTATCCACCAGGTACCCATCTGGTGACTTCACATTTAACAGATAAGGACGGTACCAATTTTGCTACCGAAAAATAAACGACCTTGGGAAAGACCGCAAGCGAACACACAACAGCAGCAAAAGAAAAGAGGTGTGGGTACTTTACATGTAATATGATACGTTCTCTGCGGCCTTTCGTCGCAAAGCCCCGGGGGAAAGAAGGGAGTCGAAAAGGGGCGACCCCGTCGCCCGCTCTTGCGCGGACAGCTTGCCAACAAGTGCACCTCACTACCAGACATATAAAGTCTAGAGTGCTCACAGTGCCATCGCAGCCATGACGATGCCCATCGTGTCCGTACGATTGCACCATATCCGTGACCCTTCGGATGTACCACAGCTCCACGAGCCAGAATATCGGCTCTCGGGTCCAGGGTCCGCGTCCTCGTCCATGAACGATGATCTCGCCGTGGAGACCATGCCCTTTGTCACCCGCGCGTCCTTGCCACGGCCTCGCCAAAGCCAGAGTGTCTGTGAGGAAACAACCTCCCTACGCTGAGATGAATGGAAACGAAGTTTGGAACCTTCAGCCTCTTCGATAAGAATCTCCGGCGGAACAAGGTGGATGGGTAGCGGTATATTTGCATCTAAGAATACAACTTCGGGGATGGTAAGTACTCATTCCCGTATAATTGAGCCATCTACACCCATACAAAACCAGTTGAAAGCACAGACGATTTTCTCTGCTGGACACAGGCTTCCGAAACCGCGACTGACCGGATCACGCAGCGTCACCCAGTAAGACACCCACGCAAAGCCACCCCCAGTAGTCTTCAGATTTGTTTTGTCCAGCTTCCAGCGCTAGATTCAACCAGCTATCTCCGCACGGGCAGCACAGCAGCCTAACAGTATGACGCTGAAGATGAAAAAAAAACACCCGGTACGAGCACAGAAGCACAGGCGATCTTCTCTGCTGGACACATGCTTCCGAAACCGCGACTGACCGAATCACGCAGCGTTACCCAGTAAGACACCAACGGAAAGCCACCCCCAGTAGTCTTCACATTTGTTTCGTCTAGCTTCCAGCGCTAGATTCGACCAGCTATCTCCGCACGAGTAGCACAGCAGCCTGACAATATTTTGACGCTGTAGATACCAAGTTCGGAGCTTGACGGTTGGGTTAAAAGAAGAAGCATCGATCGACTCTCTCTCCGCCTTCGCCTTGGACTCGACCCAGGCATTACGGGGGCACCACGAGCAGCGCAGCGCCTTGAACAAAATGTCTTGTTTTAGGTGTCCTCGTGAGCTAAAGTTCTTGATCTCTTCTTGTTTTCATCCTCCGGCGGATGGGGAAAAAAAAAGCTCAAGTTCACTACACTTCCCACGCATTTTCCATACGTACATGTCGTGTGTCGATTTAACTCAATTACCTTCGCAATCCAGCGCCAGCTGGCGTATCTAACTGAATGACGTTTTCTTAGTTTGTCCCACGCTCCGGAGTGCCGTCATTTCGTATCTGGGGTGGGCGTTGGGCGTTGACCGTTTTACAGTTTCTTGTATCATCACTAGTTTTCCCATGTAATCGCCCAGTTACAGCTAAGCCGTCTTTGCCACACCCAATTTCTTATTATTGACGCGTATGAAAATACGTGGAAGCGTGGTGAGCTAAAGCTTTATTTTTCCCCATCCGCCGGAGGATGAAAAAAAAAAAGAAGAAAAAAGTAGTCTAATGCAAAAGTTGAGTCTTTTTTTTTAACAGGACACTTCCTAAAAGCGGGCTGAAATACGTCGTAAAATACAGGCAAGAAATACCTGTAGGGTGTGAGAAAATGACAGCTCAAACTGGGCAACAAGATAAGGAACAGTGAGGAAACAAGCAGCAGTGGCTAAATATAGCCCATCTAAGAGATGAGAAATGAGGTCACTTGGTTGGGACGTGCTCTTGCAGTGGTACTCCGAGTGGGGGATGCGTGGTTGGTCGGTGTTGGGAAGCGTGCTCCTCATAGGTTCCGGTGCCCTTGTTTGGTCTCTCCTCATGGCTCGCTGGATAGACTCAGTAACTTATACATTATCTCCTCTACGTTTAACTCTAAAAGACAGACAAAAAATGCCTAGGCACACGGTAGCGCAAGGTAGAGCAGGTAGAGCAGGTAGAGCAGGTAGTGAGATGTGGGGCGTCCTGCTTGTCCCATCATCGTCACCTACATTATCGCCCATCTATGATGGCCTTGACGTGAATGTGGCATATAATGTCACGTGCTTTCACCTCAACCATGACATTGTTTCACGTCGAATCTATAAACTATCCTTCTGCGGAGGGCACTCCATTACACTCTTCATTGCTCATTACCCAGTGGGTTTTGGTTCTTCTCTGGGTGCAATCTTCAAAAATGTAAGAAACAAGAGATTACAGCTCCGTCAAGTTGAATTTGAGCCAAGGGTAAGAAGCCGCCAATTTTTTATGAAAAGTAGCTGGTGAGGGCACCCAAAATAATAATTTGAGCTTGGGCGCGAAATTGCGCCCCCCCCACTGGTGCCTGTACACCAGTACTACAGGACTACGGGCACCTACAAGAAGGAAAACTAATACTGCCCCAGGCTGGGTTTCTCAATTAATTGGAAGAGGGTGCATTGCACACTGGCTTCAATCTATTGGGTTCCGGTGTTCTAAATACGAGCGGAGCGATTTTCTAGTTTTCGACGCTTTTTTTGCCATCCGACAGTCGATGTGCAGCATGAGCTTCAACATCGATCTTAGTGTTCTCCCACGCTGTGAATTTGAAGAAGATAGGGGGTTCTGATATGTATATGCAGGCGTTGTATACCAGAGGGTCCGGGGTCCAAGGGTGGGGGTGTTTTAAAGGTTCAATTCCCGCCACCCACAATATTAAACTATTATTACTTTCCCCACGTCGAGCTTGAAAAATACTCTCCCCGGTATACCCAGGAAATAAAACCGCTTGGATATTGACACGCTCGCCCGTATATCCGACCGACCTGCTATCCCACCGTGTCAGGGGGGGAGAGTGCTATAAGGTCAAGGTTGGGTAAACAAAGTTGCAAGTGGTCATACGGACTAATACCAATATATTATTGTGGATCTGGTGGGAATCGAACCCGCGATCCAAACACCCATGGTCTGTCGACGACGCCATTTGTTAAGGAATTAGTTGGATGTTAGTCCGTTTGGCCACGCGCAAAAGGTTATAACCCATTGCTTACCCAACCTATGCATTATACTCCGAAGTAGCATAGGGGCCCGAGGGCAGGGGACACCCGGAAACCCAGGGAACACAGCCCGGGGACACATAGATGTCGTGTTTTTGGGGTACCTGCCGTTGCAATGTGCTACCATGCTATGTAGCTGCCATCCTTGATCATCAACGTTCTAAGGCCTCCAGATGGTGTGATGTGGGGGTCAAAAGAATGCAAAGCATTCAGGGAGTCGAAGATTAATCGCGACATTAAATGTAGTATTATACATTATTGTAAGTTCGACATGGTGCAATGTGCAGCATGAACCTCAACGTCCATCACTCATGAGCATTCCCAAAAAGTAGAACGAACTCCCTCATATTTTTTTTTGAAATTGTTCTGACAACGTCAGCCGTGAGTTCGACGGATTTAGGGTCGATACTCGTACTTGCAAGCTCCGTACTACATCGGAATTAGCCGAGCTAAACACTCAACAACGGGCCCGCTAAAAGAGAAATGGGTCTGCCCCAAAAAATATAACGAGGACACCGATTCGGTGGCGCCTGCGTGGAAACGCGACGAACTCTGCCCCCCCCCCCCCCCCCCTCCGTATGCCCAAAAGCAAAATCCACAGCTAGTAGCGTCGTATCCGATTGAGCGTACGCTGCAATAAATAGGTGTATCAGGCTGAGTCCAAAAGCGCGGACGACCGTATTATTAGTAGTGGTATAGTATTAATAGTACTATGGTGTAGACAAAGAAGATACCCGACCCGCCAAACTGCGGCAGGAGGAGCTGCCGATCTCACGTGCTTCTACGACCAGGCGCCACAACTCGAAGGAGTCAATAGCGCGCGTGCCAAACCTGGCGTAGCTGGCACTCGGCACAGCACCACGACGAAAAAAGATCGTACCAACAAGATACGAATAAGACAAACTGTCCCGTGCAGCGCGTGACAACCTCTGCGCTACTGTGAAAGTGAACAAATCGGTTGCTTTCTCGATGCAATCGGCCTTCCCAGTTGGCATGCCGGTGCACTACAACAAGAGACGCCATGACACGTCACGAAGTTACACGATACCAGTACAAGTTATATCCTGATCCAAACATGCCTTCCACCCCGAGATCGAAACCCCACGGAACAGGTCCACCGTACTGGTACACTTGAACAAAATGTTACAAGCTGGCAATATTGTGTATCCTCGATGCCGCCACTACTTCTAAAAACAACACAAAACAATGCGGTATCTCCTCAAACGACACAACTCTCAGACGCCGACGGAAGCTACCCAAGTTCACTTCGCCACATCTATGAGACTTGTAGTGTCCCCGTTCCTGGCTTTCTATTTTAGGCGTCCCTCAAAACAGTCGTTATGCCTAGTTTCCTTTCGTGACTTCGAGAGAGAAAGCGGAGGTTTGCCTAGCCCCGTGATGCCATCCAAAGGAACGGGTGCCATAACGGGGTCATTAACATCACGGTCAAATCTATCAAACAGCTCGCTAAATCGCGTATACGAAGCTGGAGAACTGTCAAATTGACAGGATATTACACTGGCCTACTTCATGGCACGCGCTACACAGTTTGTGCATAGCCTTCCTCTCTTGAGGGCTACAGTACCGCGGCCGGCCGGGTCATCCTGAGAATCTTCAAGGTTCATCTCCAGGTCCATGTCATCTACATCACCCGTAAATCGATCTGTATACATTTCACGTTCACGGCCGTCGAAGCCGTTTAGATTCGCACTGCACAAAGTCCACCACTCGCAAGAGGTCCGCCATCGCGGGTGTATACATTCGCCGAGGAACTCGTCGCCTCGGCCCAATTTAGTAACAATCGCGCCCGAAGTATGAGACCAATGTAAGCCGCATCTCAATAGTTTGAGGCAAGTGCACAGGTGGAACCCGTCAGGCCCAACCACAACAATGTGCGCAGCAGGACGTTCCGTGAATTTCCTCTGGGCGTGAATTACACAGTCGATGTCAACGTTGCTAACTAATTCCAAGAAACACCCCATTGACGTCGTGCCCCACATCGAAATGTCTTTATTACTGTCTCCCTCGAATACTTCAGCTGGCACCTGAGCGCAAACGTCGACGTGGTCGCCCACCCTGTTACTAGTGGCCAAGCTCGTCAGGTAGTCATGGCAACCCTGCCCTTCAGCGACAACAGATATATATGTACTGGGCACTGCCGAGCATTTCGGCAATAAATTCCTGTCGAGGGCAGTGAACAACGTGATATATGAAACGGCGTAAAGCTTGGATGCCGTTGACATGGGGAACACTACAAAGTACAAGCGGGGAATCGCCGCGGTGGGCTGATGCCCGCCGCTCCTCCGCGCATGCATGCATACATACAATGCAAATAACTCAAACCTTACGTATCTAAGCACATCGTGATACAAAACGTAGATACTGCCATGGTATGCACGCCAAATGAGCTCGTACTCCTAGACGCTAAGGGACACGGAGCTCTCTCCGAATTTCAGGCAGCCCGTACATATGTTCGTAGCAACAGGGTGGGCTGGAATGCAAGATAGATCAGCAGAGTGAGCTGGAGTAGGAACACAGTATTTACTGCACGCTGACGAAGAGCTCCACCGTTCGTACGTCCGACTACTTTTTTAAGGCCTGCTTTAGCCACTCACGTTTCGAGCGTAGGTGCTGGCTCCAACACTGTCTAGCTTCTTCAATAAGAGGCTCTGCAGACATGATGGCACCATCGTCTCTGTGCTTATTCCCGAGCCTAATCCGCTTTGTGTTGAACCTGTTTTGGAGTTGGGCAATACAGTTCGTGCGGATGATGGGATAATATGTTGACGAACGACACAGGAGGGGACGCACGGAACGTCACGATCGAAACCCTGAATGAGCCACCACTGAGCGCGCGTTACAATAACTTTCGCGGCCGTGTTATGTCAAGTTCAGCTGGTAGTAATGGTTGAAGATGCAATGCGATGTGATCCTCCCCAACGATACTCACAGTCGATAACCTGCAACGAATTATTGCTGTATTCGTCGTTCGAGCTCGTCCTTCACCGAAACCAGGGCGCGTCGGTGTATACATCGGCTTTTCTTGAGCACACCTAAAATTCCTTCCATGCGATGTTGTCATGTTCAACGTCAACGTTGTTGGATGGGAGCAACGTGAACAGTACTTGCGGCTCCTGCGGATAACAGGGAGGGGCGGACGACGGGAGCAGTTGCTTGCACTTAAGGGTCCACTTCGGACCTTTGTATTAATTATTTTTTCGTCGATTAAAAATTTTTGTCGGCAGGAGCTAAACTATTTCTGGTGTGGTACTGGCTAGCTCAATCCGTCTAGCCTGCTCTTCGACTCTCAGTAGAGTTTCGGAAAACCTTTTCATTTTTTTTCTATATCCATTTTCATTATCTCGAAGCCAGTATCGATTTTTTGTCTTGAAATCAGTGTGCTATAGTTTATGTTTAATTAGTGCGAGAGCGACGCTATGCGGGACATGGGATGATGTGGTATATAATGAGGCGTGTACGTTACGGCGCAACACGTAATTAATTACGCGAAACGAAAGTCCGCCGTGCGTAACGAGTTTTTTTTGCCGCAACAAAATTGTGCCCCCTGTCTCCGGTACGAAAATCCTCCATACATAGTGGAAACCCTTAGATATGATATAGCAGCGTATCATAGCAGCAGCGAAGGCAGCACACAGCATAGAGCGCAACGCACAGCCCGCACCATGCCGAATGCAAAACCAGTCATACGCAGTGTATCTGTGTAGTCATGCCTAGCATTCAGTTTTTAGTATCAGGTGCACACGTAAATAGGCACATATATATGTATATCATTCATATGATGTACCAGGTATGTATTCTTTAAATGGTGTTTTTGCTTGTATCATAGGTTTGTTTTTGCAGGACAGTCTACAAATATTCGTGTTATAAGGCTTAGTTTGGGTAAGCTATTGGTTAACCTTTTGCAAGTGGTCAAACGGACTCTAATACCCTACTAATACCTTAATAAATGGCGTCGTCGACAGACCATGGGTTTTTTGGGTGGTGGGTTCGATCTCCACCATCCACAATAACAAACTTTTCAGATTTTCCCCATCCATGTCGAACTTGAAACATACTCTCCCTGGTACCCCAGGGAATGAAACGGCTTGGATAAATAACAGGTCCGCCCGTATATCCGGCCGACCTGCTATCCCGCCGTTTCAGGGGGGAAGAGTGTTATAAGGCTTAGTTGGATAAATGACTGGTCCGCCCGTATATCCGGCCGACCTGCTATCCCGCCGTTTCAGGGGGGGAGAGTGTTATAAGGCTTAGTTTGGGTAAGCTATTGGTTAACCTTTTGCAAGTGGTCAAACGGACTAATACCCTACTAATACCTTAACATTCGGATACTGCTGTCAGTTATACCCATTGCGGCAGTTGGTATCAGCTGGTTGGTGTGATACGTTGGCATGACACCATACGTATAGTATGTTCAGTAAAATCGGTACCTTGTATTCTTGACACTTGACCATTGTGTTCATGGAGCATAAGCAGATGTACACGCGTGCACGCACTTATATATATTTATTGCAATTTTGTTTATTTTTACTGGGTGTATCATGGTTAGATTGGAAAACCCGGGGATGTTTGTTTTCCACCCCTGTTTTTTGCGGTAACAGCCGTACGTAACAAGAAAAGCTGATACCCGTCAATTTCCCGTAACAATTTCCGCAATTCTGCCGTACGTAACGTACATCCCTGATATTAATATTATCATTAGTATGGTATGATCCAGTATGGCATGTGTTGCGGTATCGTTTGGCATGGCACGGCATAGTATGGCAGGTTACGGGTGTGGCATGATATGGTGTGGAAGGGAATTGGTTGAGTATCTATACCGAACGTTTATATCGATCATCAGCACACAAATCCCCAAAAATAGAAGGGATGCGGGCAGACACACACCGACAGACAGACAGATTGTCGTACAAGTCTGCTCTTCTTGCCAAAATGAAGACCCAGTCTTACAAGCTGAGAATATTCCTCGTGTATAGTCTAGCGGTATGCATAGGAAGCACCCCTTGCGCAAAATGCCATCACCTCCCGAACAAAACGTGGGTAAAATGAGCATACATATTGCGAAAGCATAGAGTCAGAACAAAAGAAGTGTACTGAGCACTGCCCGGTCACTCTGACTCAAGCTTCGTTCCGAAAAATGTCTCAACAAGAGCCGAACGCTGTAAACACCCCTCCGCCGTACATTTGGTCAACAACTAAAAATACGTACGATTCCCACCGATCGATATAGTTTTAACAATGAATTTATGGATTTCCGTGACGACGCCAACGACTCGAATACTGACCGTTGCCGGCCTCTATCTGAGCCCCTTGTTCCGTACACCACGACCGCGGCAAACTATCAGTACGGGTCAGCCGCACAGTGATCAATCGACATATGGGAATGCCTTTACAGGATTCAAACACAACAAGGTGCACGTTTTATATGGTCATCTGCTGGCAGTTAAAAATTGTTGAGGTCCACGTACGCTCTCGGTAATGTCCCACGCGTATCCACAGCAGGTTCAGTTCAGAGGATGTGATGTTCTCCGACAGCAAGGCCACCATATTGAAGCTGCTGTGGAAAAGACAACCTTGACAGAGAAATAAATAAAAAATATGGAGCATTATAGTACGGCCGGCGCGGCCCGTTCACGGTTTGATGCACGGTGAAACCTAAAACGGGCACCACTTATCTCGATAGCACGCCCAATTGACTCACTCTTTAAGATAGCCCTTGACATCCTTTGGGCAGCTGGAGCCTTTCACGAGGTATTTGATACTTGACCAGACGCCGTTACATGCCTGCCAAACAAGGAGATGTAAAACATTGAGGGTGTAGAGAAAGTGTCCAAGAGCAAGCCATCACCGACTAGGAGTTATGTACCGCTGAGCTCGTCAAACTCGCTGGGGTCACTCACGTTTTCTGGTGTGGCGACAGCGGTGGCCTGGAGAAGACGGAATGATCCCTTTTGTGTTGTCGGAGAGCGCACGTTGGCAGTTTTTCCTCGCATTCATGATATACCAAAGGCAATGCAAGTGTCCCGTAGAAGAAGTCGATTTTTTTCCTATGATAGTGCACAATGAAGGGGGACGGGTACCGATTTAAAGAGGGGAGGGGAGATGTACTCATATTATGCATGCTGTAGCCGTAGTCGCATGACCATAGCTATTAGTCCCTCGCTCCCCTGTATTGCCGGGACGGAGCACGTCGGGTTTTCATCTACCACGCAGACATCGCGTGAACCATGCGCGAAGCGCCGTGAGGTGTTCTGCGCGTTGTCGAGAAGGGTGGGTGGGTACCGCACGAGTGTGCGCGGCGGAAAAAACTATATTTCTCTCGATCACACTGAACCTTTCAAAAAGCACGCACATCTGTGTTTGTCGAGTAAGTCGTGCGTTGTGCTTAGGCCTCAAACACTTCATTGACAAACGCGCTGCATGTACGTGGGGCCCGCCCAGTTCTTCAACGTAACGCATGAGGTTACACAGGAGGGACCCGTGCTTCCTGGCGGTTCTGTTCGCGAAGAAACAGACGTTTCGATCTGTCTCAGTGCAAACATACATGGGGCCGTTTTAATGCATTTTTTTTTAAGGTTGAAGAAAGACGCAAAATGATTGTGCTGTTTGTCACCTCATGTTGCAAGTTTCTAACCAACGGACGCCGTTTCAATGGAGCCATAGCCGGACTACTATCTAGGAGAGGCATCTACGCTCGCAGCTCGGGGACGTCATCTTATAACTAATTTTCAAGGACGTCAGCCGTGAGTTTGACGAATTTCAGGTCAATATCATCTTTGCAAGCTGCGTTGTTGGTACTCGTAATATACTACTCCGAGTATATGAGTGAGTTTTTATTGGGAGGTGTCTTATTTTTTGTCCACTATAATGGTAAGTATTGATATTTATACTTTAGGTGGGGAATTTTGAGCTAGGTAAAACATCACATACATCTATTTTATAAATTTATTACTGTAGTTTCCACTATATTATAAAAATTAAAATACACTCCAGCTGTGAGATCGAAGATTTCGTCGAAACTCATCTTTGCAAGCTGTGTGTGATACTCCGATCGCGCGCATTACGAGTTGTGTGTCCTCATTAAGGATATAGGTCGGCGACTCCCCTTACAGCTACAGTGTAGCTATCAGGGTCAACAGGATGATTTTAGTCAGTCTGTGCGCGGAAACTATAAAACCCGTTTCTGAGGGGGACAAAATCTGACAGCTGTGAAGGCAAAGGGGGGGCCTGGTTTTGATCAAAAGCGAGCGGGTTTGGAGGGGGGCGGGGGGGGGGGGGGGGGGGGGGAAAGGGGCAATTTGTGCATGTAAGCTATAAATCCTTTCGAGGGGATAAATCTGACGGTTTTGGCACCAGTATATTATTGGGGGCGGGGGGGGGGGGGGGGGGGGGGGGGGGGGGGGGGCAGCTCGATATGTGCCTGGAAACTATACATTATTTCGAGGGGACAAATGTGACATTTTTGGAAATAATACATCAGTTTATCGTGTATATTCTGGGGTAAGTCGTACAATCAGTGAGTAAAGAGAGGGTGGAGTGTTCGAGGGGGTGGGGTTGGGATGGGTTGGGGGGGGAGGGTGGGGGGTGGGGGCGGGGGCGGGGGGCGGGGGGGGGGGGGGAAAGGGCTTTAGGTGAGGGGTTTGTTATACGTGTGGTGCTAGGTCTAGGCGAAGGTGCGGGTGATGGGGAAGAAAGGGGCGTTATATATACTGCTTTATCATATGTATTATGGTAGGCGGTTTATTTTGTTTTTTCTCTCCCCCCGGGGGCTTTAATATCGGGAAGAGAACGAATACAGAATATTATAAGTTATCTATATGTTGCTCTTAATACAGCATTCAAGAATTAAAGTCATCTACTCCCACCCCCAAAAAGAAATAAAAACACTGTGGGACACGAACCCACGGTTTCAAATTTATACGCTGTCACTCTAATATTTAAATACATGTATTGGTATATATTTTCAGGACATCAGGTAGGTGTGAATTCGACGAATTTTGAATCTGCTTGCTGATACTTGTACTATGCTATGTGGGTGAAATGTTTTTGGGAGGGGTTCTTTTCTTTTGTAAACAAATGTTTTTCATCCATCGCTAACGCCTAGTTAGCGGCGATAGCGCCCAGACAGGACATACGACTGGCTGTCGAGCGTGTTTGGCGAGCCGAGCGCATCGCCTTGGCTCGCTCCTCGGTCAGGGCAAAATATGACAGTTTCAGCAACAACAGCACGCACAACACCACGGGTACGAGACACCGGCACAAGCTCATCGATACCTCCTCATGGCTTCGTTTATCGCATCGTGTCTCCTCGGTGCCATTGTGAGATATTCTGGCTGGACGCCGGGCGACTGTGGGCTTGTAGGCCACCGCTTTGTGTACAATACATGAGTCGGGTTCTGCGTGTATGTTTTGGGGTGGCAGTTGTACTCGCATATATATGTACAAATGCCGAGTATACGGCCCAGTTCTTTGCCGGAACTACAACGGAACTACAACCAACCGCGATTTCCGAGGACCAATGCCCGAATGGGTAGGGTGGACCGTAACTGGACCAAGTCCGGCGGAAGGCCATCTCCCATGGCCAGGGGTTTTGTTAGTGGGTGAGCTTGCGCAAGTCCCACACTACCCGGAAAGATGACATTCCGGGTGGCTATCTCCACCGAAACTGACCCTCAGGGGACAGGCCGGGTCGACATACACACGCATCCGTATACAACGGCAGCTTGCGCTGCCGGGGTTGTAACGAAGACCACTGACAGGGACAGCTTACGCTATACCTACAATGGGACCCGAAGGGTGCGCCAGCTAGCGTTGGGCTGCGAAAGCAACTGAGTTAAACCGACACACGACGCGTATGAAAATACGTGGAAGATGTGTGGTGAGCTAAAGCTTTATTTTTCCCCATCCGCCGGAGGATGAAAAAAAAAAAAAAAAAATTGACGACTTCCCCCGGGATCACTGCCTTCACAGAGCGAAACAGTATGAATACAGTATGTAGGACTGCCACCCACGATGTCGACAAGAAGTACATACCTCGTTGTTCACGTTTGCAGGTCGCGTTGCTGGGGGCATCTCGCCAAGAGGAGTGCCGATTACGTTATCCGGCGTTGTGCATTTCTCGCAGTACTTCTCGATCGCTTTCTCCGAGGATTTGCGGGGGCGCGACGCTACCGTCCCTGCATCCGTCCTGGGTGGGTTCCCTCGCACGTCTTTCCGAATCGTACACTTCTTGATGAAGCCGGCGAGCTCTTGCAGTCTCTTCCCCGACATGTTGCCGGATATAGTCTACATATACTACTTTTCCAAGGCAAGAAGAACTGCGGGCAGTGCACGAAAAAAAAAAGTGGCAACAGCAACAGCACAAAGGCAGGCCGCGGGTAAGACAACACACCATAGGAGTAGAGAGCTCAAGACGAAACAGGCCAGGGTTTTTACCCTGCTGAGCCATCTTAGAACCCGGGTTCTACTTGTTTTAGGCTAGATTTATTATACGCCAAAGGGTTTGTCCTACACCATATATAGACTAGACGGTGAAACAGCTGTTTCTTATTTCTGCCCTGTGTTTTTCAGGCCAAATTGAAGGGTGTCTCCTACACAAATAACTGCATGCAGTAAAACAGCTGTCGAATTTCTTAATTCTGATGGTGTCGAGCTGCACCGTGCTGCGCTGTGCTCTCCTTCGTACACGCAGCAGTACTAGGTATCATGCGAAGTACCAGGTACCATGCGAAGTGCCAGGTACCAAGTACCGGCATGTACATGTGTACCTGCGACGAGGTGACCACACCATACGTACTCGTCTTCGCTTTATTTATTTATTGTCTTCATTATTTATTATTATTCTTGTTTTTTCTCTTGTTTCGTAAAATACACCCATACTGCCGATCAGAACAGGACATCGCCAGCAACCACACAGCACAACATAGCACAGGGCATCAAGCTCTGCACAAGTACGTAGTTATTGTCATTTTCAGGTCTCTTTTTTCTGTCCCCCTTCATATTTTCTGGTTGTGTTCTAGTAGCCGCCCGCGGAGCGGATCCCTTGTAAATACGCGCATAGTCCTCTACTAGGCGGTTTGCTCCACAAAAATCAAGGGACCGCATCCTGCCGGAACAAAGATACAGCGGCGGTCAAACGGCGTGCGTCGTCTAGATCTGGACAGGGACTACTGCAGTTGTTGAGGCACCAGGAGAAATGCGGGTTATCAATTTATATTATAAAAAATGAAAATACACTCCAGCTGTGAGATCGAAGATTTCGTCGAAACTCATCTTTGCAAGCTGTGCGTGATAATCCGATCGCGCGTATTACGAGTTGTGTGTCCTCATTAAGGATATAGGTCGGCGACTCCCCTTACAACTACAGTGTAGCTATCAGGGTCAACAGGGTGATTTTAGTCAGTCTGTGCGCGGAAACTATAAAACCCTTTTCTGAGGGGGACAAAATCTGACAGCTGTGGAGGGAAATGTATCCTTTTTTTATCAAATGAATCCTGTAAGTCGAATAACCGGTGAGGGGGGGGGGGGGGGGAGTTTTGAAGGACGTGGGGGCCTGGTTTTGATCAAAAGCGAGCGGGGTTGGAAGGGGAGGGGGGGGGGGGTATATGCTCTAGCCAAGAGTCACGAGCGGTATGTTCGTAGAGTCCAAGCCTGGATGCCCTGACCGCCTCGCGGTCTGACGAGTGTTCTTATCTTCGTTGTATTACAGGATAGAGAGGAGAAAAGGAGCAGAGAGCGGAGCGCGGAGCTCTCCTCTCATGAGAGAAATTGCTGAGAAATTGCATAAAAACGCCGACGAATGTATACGCAACCCTCTACAACATTTGTGACCGTCGTGCTGTGACGATCCAAACTTTTAATAACACCCTCCCTGGCTCTTCACAGCAGTGACGAGACCGAACGGGCATCCAAAACAAAAAGCTAGGATCAACGAACAGCCAACGACAGTCCCGCAGGAGGAAACCCGGCCACCGGATCAAACCCCCCTGTATGTCTCATATCATCCAAACCATTGTGATTGTAACAATGGCCGCATTCAAACGATTACCATGGCCAGAAACTAAAATGCCAAGTAGCGCCCTACTCACCCATGCCCCTCGAAGTAGCGTGGGGTGGCGGCCTGACAAATTATTCCTCGCATGACTGAAACATGGTACGAATAATGCTCACTCCCCTTACTCATCACCCAACGGTAGGTTCAACAAAAACTTACGGTGAGATTTAAAAGGGGTCGCAGCAAGGGATTTCGTCAAAATATCCGCGTGCTGCTCTTCCGAAGCTACGAATTGAATGCCAATCTTCTTGGCACGAAGTAACTCTCGGACGAAATGGAACCGCACATCTATGTGCTTGCTCCGCGCAGAACTAAGAGGGTTCTCAGCCAGTGCTATGGCCCTCTGATTATCTTCAAAAACTCGGACACAAGATCCGGTGAGCTCTAGACAAATAAAAGATAATACTGCCCCCGTGAACAGAGCCTCCTTCACCGCTTCACCGAGGGCTACGTACTCTGCTTCTGCTGTAGACAACGTAACGCACCTCTGCGTGCTACTTGCCCAACTGACGGCAGCACCCCCCGAGGTAATTACCGTCCCCGACGCCGAGCGCCTGTCATTCGACTTATCAGCGTAGACAACATCGCTATATGCAGCCAGATCCAATCCCGAACCCCTTACAAAAGTCAAACCCATACCCCTTGTCCCGTGGAGGTATGCCATGATCTCCAGAACTGCTTTCCAGTGCCTATCGGTGGGGTTGTGAGAATGGCGCGCCACAGCACGCACCGCGTTCGAGATATCTGGCCGCGTCATGGTCGACAGCCACATCACACTGCCCACAGCCTCCCTGTACGGCCAGTCTCCCTTTGGTTCGCCCTCCTCTCTTGGACCTAGTTCAACGCCTGGGGTCGCGGGGATCTCAGGAACGAGTTCACACCAAACCGATTCAGCATGCTTTCAACGAAAGCCTTCTGCGTGATCTCCAACGTGCCCAATTCCCAGTTACGCTTGAAAGCACAACCAGTATACCAAGTTAACTCGCCTAGATTATTCGTGGGAAAATTAGTATTTAATGCGGCATGGAAATCTCTGCATGCCTCGTCCGATCCTGCAATCACAATGTCATCTACATAAACGGCCATAATTAGTTCTACCTTGCCATCCACAACCATACGAAAAACACAAGGATCAGTCCTACTCTTCTGAAAAACCACTCGGCATGCACACGTTTGACTCCCCTGTATTTTCTTCCGCAGCAGGTCCTGCGGCCATTATGGCCATTGCATCCTCCGTCGTCCAAGATGTAATTGTCAGTATACTCCCACACTCCGTCCACTTTTGCACTCTACCACAGACATCGCGTTCTCGATCACACGCTGACGTTGAGCAGATTCATCCTGCAGGCGGTGGCTCTGACCCCGGGTCCGGCCCATTACTGTCGGGGGTAGCCGTCCCCAGCTACTGAGCTCGTGAGCTGCCCTGCCCCACAGGACCGCGGGGGGACCTTCGCCGTTCCCTTGGTCGGTGCCAGAGGTTGCTGATGCGTCTGAGCCGCTTTCGGCCCTCCCTGCCGGGACCGAGGAGGCGTCCACCGCGCCCCCTTGAGACGAATCCATCGTCTCGAGGGAATCCGCTGTTCCTGTCGAGGTTGGCCCAGCAAGGCATCAGCCAGACCAGCCAAGAATGGCTGGAGAATGGGGGTCATACCCCGGCGGTGAGTTGGGAGTAGGATATGATATGTCTCTACCTAGAGTTGCTCTCAAACACACCGCTGTCCCACAATTTAGTGGGAAAAAGCCCGAATTCACTACCTGGACCAGAGACGCCAGGTACTACGCGAAAGGAGTAGGTTTCCTATCTGCGTTTGTGTCGGATCCACCCCAGTACGTTCCAGTAGGGGAATTAGACACCGAAAACTCGGTACTTGTCGAAAGGGGGTACCAGGTGGTCGCGGTCCAGGCTCTGGTGACCGCCGACGTTGTCGGGTTTGAAAACCGAGAGCGGGAGGCGGGGAAGGGGGTCGACGTGGATCTCGTTGGGCGCAAGTCCTGTGGAGACGTTGACGGAGTTGTTTTAGGCCGCCGACACGTGTGGTAGTAGCACGTCCAAGTCGGGTTGCTTTTAGTTGCCAACCATGGAGAGCATCTGGGCCAGTACATGGTTGACCCGCTCGACGCCGCCATCGGTGCAGGGGTGGTAGGCGTTGGTGTTGGCCTTGCGGATGCCAACGCGATCGTAGACGATGGTCGCCATCTTGGAGGTAAGTTGTTGACCATTGTCGGAGAGGAGCGTCACCGGGCACCCCCAGAGAGGGATGTACTTGTTGAGAAGGGTGTCGGCAGTTACGGCGACCGAGACAACGAACATATCGGCTCGGTGGCTGAAACGGTCGGTAAATAAAAGGATGTGCACGTTCCCGCGCGGTGTGAGGGGTAGGGGCCCGAAGTAGTCAACGCTGACGGTGATGCTAGGGCCGTTGGGTAAAGGGACGGAGAGAGTGGGCCAACGAATGGTGTGTCGGGAGGTCTTGCGCGCCTGACAACGAGGTCAGCGGCGGATCCACCAGTGGACGGAAACGTCCATGCCGATCCACCAGAAAAAACGCGCCAACATGCGAACCGTCCGGGTAACTCCCAGGTGTAGGGAGGTGTTGGCGTGGCATGTGTTCAGCACCCCAGGGGTGCATCAGCATTGGAGCGTTCGCGCGGGAAATAGGGGGCGGGAGGTTGGAGGCTGTTCCAGGGTTGGGATGTGGGCGGTCGTTGGGCCAGAAGGGCTGTTTCGTCGGCAGTGCGGTGGAGTCTGCTTTTGGCGGCAAGAGCAAGGACGCCAGAGAGCTGTGGGCGCTGGGAGGAGGGCATGAAATCCAAGAGTTCAGTCGGCAGTGGAGAAGGGGAGCCCAAAAATAGGAAAGGGGTGGCGTCGCAGCACACGGGCTCCGCTCTTTGTTCGCGCACCCAGTCTTTGGGGGCGTAGCGCTCGACGTGGGCGAGGAGGTGGGGGTCGTCGTTTTGATCGACAACGAGCTCCGGGAGCGGAAGCGTCGGTGTTGATGGGGACGGCAGAGAAGACGTCGAAGGAGGGGCCGGCCTTGGTAAGGTTGGCGCGAGTGATGCGGGTGGCGTGGGGGTGGTTGCTGGAGGCGTTGTCGTTTGAGAAAGGCTCGGCTGGGTCCCGGCCGGGGGCGTGGGCAGTCGACGGTTAGAATCTGGTGGACCACAGATGCTCGCGTAGTTGTTTGATCGCCCGGATGATTCTGCCGGCCTCAAGGTCGAGGGGTGTCCATGAATGTTCGGAGTCTAGGGTGGCGCGGCTGATGTAAGGATGGGGCGGACTGAGCCGTCGGGTTGTTCTTGCTCCAGGGTCGCTCCGAAGTCGTCGAGGCTGCCGTCGCAGTAAAGGTGGAACGGGCTGAAGTTTTCGGCGACCGCGTCCTAGTCGGAGTAGACAAGGATCGGTAGTTCGGCAAGTTCGTGGCAGGATGGCGCGGACTGTGGGTTCCATGGCGGGAGTGAAGTCGAAGTTGGCGCCCTGCTTGAGCAGAGCGTTGATAGGGCGAAGACGTCTGGAAATGTTTGGTAGGAACTTGCCGTAGTAGTTGATGCCTCCGAGGAGCGATCGCACCTGCTTCGTGTCTGTGGGCATGGATATTCTAGTGAGGGTGGCGACCTTGTCGGAGTTGGAGCTGTAGCCACCAGCGGACATGGTGTGCCCCAGGAAGTCGGCGGTAAAGGTGCCAATTTTGTCCTTGGCGGGAGAAAGTTTGAGGTGGTGCTTACGGAGGGGACCAAAAAGGGCTCGGTAGGAGGTGACATGGTCGGTGGGGTCGGGGTCGAAGACGATCATGTCGTCAAGGGCTGGCCTCGGCGATGTGCTTCTCGCCTGTTGCCGCAAGCGCTCGTTGTAGGTCCGGGTTCTGGATAAACTTGCAGAAGTTGGTGTTGAGGACGATGTCGCAACGGTGTCACTCCCAACACTCCTAATCGAATCCGGGCACGATTCGCTCTAGAGGTCTTTGCTCGGCGGGGCCAGAGGTGGTTCGGATGCAGAGCTCGGTCGCGGTGTCGCCGAAGATCGCAGCCTTCTGCACCATCATCATCTGCTCGGCGCAGTTATACGTGACGCCCTCGTACTCGATGTTGCACAGATACCACTGTGAGAAGACGGACGAGGATTTCCAGAGAAAATGGAAAGATTCCGAGGGGTTCGCGGTGTTGTGTGCTGGCGAGGGCGAGTCATTAGGCGGGGGTGGGGGGCGGGGGTTGTTGGTGGTATCGCCGTCTGACGTTGTGAGAGGTAGAGTCAGGTCCGACCGGGCGGCGCTGACTTGAACACTCTAGTTCGCGGGAGGATTGCTGGGCGAAGTCGAGATACCGGGGGAGAGTCCACGCGGTGGCGCATACGCTGGGCGGGAATACCCTAGGGGGGGCTGTATTCAGGCGTTTGGAGAGCAGGGCTGAAGTCGCTAGGGCATGCCGATCCTGTGGCCCGAGTCCACGCAATGCGCGAGGCCAGCGAGGATGACGGGGCAGGGTGCTCAGGGCATGTTCTGGTCGACTGTGATCGTGAGTCTTCCGTCTTTAGGACGGGATTGTACCTCGAATTCTGGGGCAGCGGTGCTGTCAACACCGTGGCAGCGAGGGAAAACCCGTCGTTCGCGAGCCCAACGCTGTCACTGGAAAAGCGCACGTCCTGAAACGAGCGGGTAAGGAGCCGCCAATCTGAGGTCGAGGCGGGCTCAGGGGGCGATGGCCCGGTGGACGAAACAGCAGTTTCGTGTGAACCGGAACCGCTGGTAGCCGTAATCATCGAGACGTCCGCCAGATGGGCAATGTCTGGAGCCTCGGCGATCGTCGGTAGGTAGCGTTTCCCATCGCGGGATGACGTCAAGTCTTGACCTCCTCCTGCCCACACCTCAAGTCAATTACTGGAGCAGGAGGATCAGCGCTTGAGCAAGTGGTTGGGAATTGGGCTGGGGTAGGGGGGGGGCGTTGGGGGGCAGGGCGCGGGGAGGCGTGGTGCACGTCGTGTAAGTGGGCGTCTTGAGATGCGGTGTTCGCAGCAAGTGCTGTTGGCGGAGATGCTGCAGTAACTGCACCACCGGCTCTTCAGTTGGTGGGGAAGGTGCCTGGCTGCCGTTGGCTGGGGTTGGTGGCGTTGTTATTGCCAATCCGCATGTTCGATGGAGGGGCGGGCCGTCGGGTCGTGCACCGTCATGACTGTAGACTGTGCCGCGGCCACGGAACGTTGTTGGAACTGCTGCCCTGGCGACTGTTGGTTGCCACTGTCGTAGGAGCGGCCGTTGTTGTTGTGGCGCCTGTTGTTGGAGCGCCCGCTGTTGCCTCGGTGATGGAGAGAGTGTCGTGGTTGGAGCGGTTGTTGCTGTTGCCACCACTGCGGTTGTTGCTGTGGTGGGTGCCCCGACGGGTGTCGTTACGGTGGGTGTGGCGGTTTAAATTTCGATCGACGTTGTGCTCGTACTGACCCTAGCGGTACGAGCGCATCCGTTGTTGCCACAAGTGGTAGGCGTGTCCTCCATTATCAAGTTGCCCAAGCGCCGGGTTGAGGATGCCCGACGTAGTAATGAATTCCTGGGAGTAGGTCTTCATGCCGTAGTCTGTTCCAGTGCAATTCAGGCAATGGCCACCGTGAGCGCGTAGGGCTCGAGCGCGGGCCGAATTCGTTAGGAGCGGGGTGAGCAGCATAGGGCCCTGCGTATTAAATGTGGTCGTAGCTATATACACCTCCTCGTAGTGTTGGAGGGGCCAGTCGGACTTGTCCTCTTAGAACGGGTCGCGATCGGCCTCAGCTACGTTCATGATTAGTGGGTTGGAAGCGGATCCCATTGCGTGCGAGCCACGCGTGTTGGGCTGCCGTGTAGGGGTGGTGTCAAGGCGGAGTACGTGAGATGTCCGTCGGCAAAGGTCGCGTGGTAGCGTTGGCCGTTGATCGCCGGGGTCTTGTTCGTCGCCAGCACTTCAAATGCCGACCACATCTCCGTAACCATGGTGAACGGCTGCAGGACCGTCATGAGGCGCCTAGAGTAGGGGGTTAGCATCAAGGACGGGTACTGGCTGCTCGTAACTCCGCGCACGATCTCGACGACTATGATGTCGCTAGGTTTGAAGATCCTCTCCGTGCTCTGCGCGAGTGAAACGCGTTCCTTGAACATTCACAGGAACGTGGAGAATTAGGTGGAGCTCGGCACGCCGAAGGCGTTCAGCTGTTCGAACGCGCGTCCCTGGTCGCCGTCGTCGAAGTGGTTAGTCAGTAGCTGCAGCAGCTTTTAAGATGCCGACGACCCGGTTTCGTCGATGCCAAGTTCTTGGCGGACTTGGACGAAGAAATCGTCGATGAGGCAGGCCGGAGGCGACGCCATGATCTGTGGGGACCCGAGGGCCTTGCGGAAGCACTTGTGGAGGGTTATCTCCCATCCTTTTACCCACGGAGGTGTATCGAGCGATTGTTTCACCCAGTCGTCGCAAATGGCGAGGATTTCCCTTATCGCCAGTTTTACGCTGGCGAGGAACATGCCCAGACATACGGCGGCGTCGATGTTCACCGGGCACGGGAGCCGTACGAGCGTAAATTTGCGCATGTCGACCACGTTGTAGAGGCCCAAAACGGAGTGACGTTCCTCCTTCGTCATAGGTTTCGTCGTGGCCGTCGTGGCCGTCGTTGTCCTGGTGGGGGGGGGAGGGAGGCACCGTTGCCAGTGTGAGCGTTGCCACGGTGGGATGGGGCGGCGTCGCCGCCGTGGGCGTGCCCGTCGTGGGGCGGGAGTTGGGGTGTGCAGCACCGTCGGGATGGTACTCTGTCGGGTTCCACACGGAGCCGCGGCCGGCGTTGGTGTGGAAGTGACGAAGGGCGTGTATCAGGGTGTTGGCAGCCCTGATAAACTCGTCGGATACACTAGCGGTGGCGACGCGGGTCTGGACGAACGCGACCGATGGGTCGCTATCAGGGGTGAACAAACCCCACTGTCGCCGTGTCCGAGTGGTTAAGGGAATAGATTGGAAATCCATTGTGATTTCACGCGCAGGTTCGAGTCCTGTTTACAACGCCAAGTGTAGAGGTAGGTGCCGTGGGTATGAGGGAAGGGACGCAGGGGTATCAGCTTCGCTTGGAGATAGCACCGGTTTCTTCTTGGTAGGTCTTATTTCGCAAAAAATGTTATCATTATCATTCGGCGTGGAGCGATAGAGAAGCTCGGACTGGAGTGAGAGAACGTGGGAACAGCGATTTCTCAAGAGCGCGGCTTCCACAACTAGCTCTCTTCTAAACTTTCTGCGGAACGCCCTACGAACGTTCTCATGGCTGACCAACTGTTCTGCTGGTGCTAGTGACGCTTACATTTATGGACTACCTTGCCCAGGGGAACGTTCCATCGCCGGGAGCGTTCCTGTGCAATAAGCTAGCTAGGTTCTACGGGTTATCTTCCCTACTCAGAATATTCCGTCAGGAGAATACTCTTGTGGCCAATAGACTGAAACACTGCGGGTAATTTTACCGAACCTATAGTCCGCTATACCGACGCTCTATTACAATAGGCGGCTGCTGCTACTACGGTTTTTAAATTATTTCTAAATGTTATTCCTGAGAATCAATGGCCAAGGAGGAACCAAACAAGTTTTGCTTGTGTAAGACCATGTAGACCTTACAGCGGACCCTTACAGCTAACTACGCAGGAACATGACAACGTAGTTTACTCACCTATCAATAAAATAGCGCCGAAAACTGCCTGCCTGCTAGTAACAACGCAGCCCTTCGGTCGGTCGGGGAATAGGCGACTGCTGTTAGTTATTTCAAACTAATACATACCTGAGAATTATCAGGGAAGACTATGGCCAAGAGGAAAAACAGCAAACAAACAAGCAACATAAATTCAAGCAGGTATTATCATCATGGTTCCTGCTCTCGAGTACGAGCGTAAATGCCGTTCCGATAGAAAGCGAATACCTGTCCGCATAGTGATTGTAGTATATCTATAATCCAGGTATACCTGCTGGTGTACCCAGCGTGCCCGTTCCCATAACACTTATATACGGGCCAGTAATACATATAGTAGTCGCTCCCGCTGCAGCACAAATCTCCAACTGTATCGATCGCCGTGGACACTTTTCCGCTGCTGATGAGCGTTTCCACCGCGCCAATCGTCAGCTTCACGCAAATCTCTACTACACATCCAGAATGTTCCCGCGGCAATAACCTCTCCGCCCTGCGGCTACTAGCCCCGTCTCTACCAACAACCGCCAGCGCGATCCAAACAACATAGCATCAGCAACAGCACACCCGTCGTTACCACCACAGCAACTCTAGGCCGCCGGCGCACCGGCAGCAGAGACCGACACCGCCGCAAAAAACATCGGGCATCAGCGACATCACCGACACAACCAGGGTCGCTAATCAGATTGCCGCGACCGCCTTCCCGCTCCCACAACGGATGACCATGACAACGACAACGGGAACGGAGATTGGTGATGAGGCCACAACCGGGGGAGTAACGACAAGCTCCCTCGATCCTTCCCCGGCCGAACAAGGTGCAGAAATCCGCCTCGCACGCGGTTTTTAAAATGGCGCAACTCATCCTTCATATGACTCGCCGAGCGCCACACGGCACTTCGCGCTTGGTGCAAGCAATGTCTGCCTGCACTGTGAAAAGTGGACGTGTTCCCGTCCCGGCAGTGAAGGGATGCGATCGTCGATAGTACAAAGGACCACGGCCATGAATGCATGGCATGGCATGACCCCCCTCCCACGAATTGCTCCGGCCCAGCATCGCAGGGATGCGAGGGTCATACCATATGGTCTTACGACTACGGCTATGCATGAACTGAGTACATCCCCCGGTCCCGCCACCTAAACCTCCTTCTCCCTGTTCTTCTCCCCGTTCCTCTCTTACGTTCACGCTACCGACCGCCGTCACCAGCGCCCTTCCCCCGCCGACGTGCAGCAAGCAGTCTACCCACACACATACAGTACAGGACACCTATTTATAAAAAGAACCAAGGTCATGAAAAAAACAGGTAGATATTATCAGGAACATACGAAACCCATGAGACGTTCCACTGAAGTCAGTGTAGGACGCACCCTCGCCCAAAACAAGAAACCCAGCCTGGGTCGGTGATTCTGTTTCCTATATGGCATCCTGTACTATTATCACGTACTGTAGCTCCTCGAACAATTCTGACTGTCTTGTCTTGAAACCTGCATCATCGCCAGCTGTACTGCGTGTTGACGTCTTTGCTGTTTTCGGTGGCGGGACTCACCCTGATAGGCCTTGAACAACACATCGGCCTCTCGCAATTTCGAAGAGGTAAAAGGGGTCAGTGCCCTCGACCACTGAACCAGCGCTCGCTTTGGAGTTGTTGCTTTCAGGGCTGTCCACGGGTCAGGTCAAACCTCACGGGTCGGGCTGACCCGACCCGACCCGCGAAACATTTGAGACGTCTTAACCCAACCCGACCCGACCCGCGAGCTTTTGGAACCCCCTGACCCGACCCGACCGGACCCGCGAGAATATAAAAATCACTTGACCTGACCCGACCCAACCTGTGTGATTTAAAAGGCCTCCTGACCTGACCCGACCCGACCCGCAAGATTTGAAAGCTTGTTGACCCGACCCGACCCAACCCGCCACACTCCGCATGACCCGTGAGGTACGGGTTTCATCCGAGTCGGGTCGACTGGACCCGTGATATATCTCACGGGTCGAGGTCGAAAAGTCGCGGGTTAAACATGTTTGGGTATGCACCTTGGTCGGTTGGATGGTCCTTGGCCCCTCGCACTTTTCCCAGGATGTCGTGCTCTCTGTTTTTTTTACCGATATTGTTTGCAGCAGTTATGTGGTATGCGCGCGGAAAATGATATAGACCTCAACCTACGCATCCGCACTTAGCTGTGCCCGTAGCGCTAGACCCCGGGCCGACCCGACGAGCAAGCTAGCTTACTATGCAGTCTCCCGCCCCGGCAAGCAGCCTAGCTGAGCCGCCTCCGGCAGCAAGCCCACCACTGGGGCGGTGAATCTGTCAGCAGGGGCTGCGATCCGCGAGGATCCGGGGTATGCCGATGGTGCTTGCTGCTTCCAGCGCTGCTGCTGCTGCTGTTTCGACGACAGCTGCTTCTGCCTTTGTACGTTTGGTCACATTTTGTACTGGTATGAAAATTCTTAACGGGTATTCAATGTGTACGTACGTCGTACACGAGTTCTTATACTGGCATGTGTTGTATTTATTGTTGCACCCTGCAATGCATGTTCCATTTTTCGTGGACTTGGATGGGGGACAATATGTATACCTCAACAATACCTACGGCTTCATCCGACACGGGATTTGCGTAGTAAAACGTTATGTCTGGAATGATTTTTCTGGACGCTATGATATCATACGATCGGAGTAACGGGACGAGAGAGGCTTTCGTGCAGGGATCGGCAAGTTTTTTTTTTATTCATTTTCGGACCCGCGGGTCGGATGCGCGGGTTCGGTCGGCGGGGCGCCGGCACGACAAGGACCCTCCGGCAGGTAGCAGCTAACTGTAGGTTAGAAAAAGGCGAATCCGCAGGCCAGATCCGCTGGTGCACCCCGCGGATCAGACAAAAACAACCCGCGGGTCATGGTGGCTTGACCCGGGAGTGACCCGTATCTCGCGGGTCATGACCCGACCGGACCCGCGAGATTTCCAAACCTCTTGATCCGACTCGACCCGGCCCGCGAGATTTCCAAACCTCTTGACCCGACCCGACCCAACCCACGAAATTTTTAAACATCTTGACCCGACCCGGCGACCCGACCCGACCGGCGAGATCTTGAACCCCCTTGACCCGTGAAAATCCCTGGTTATTTCCACTTCCACCCCTCGATTGCATCTTCTGCGACTAGTGCCACCCCTGCATGTACCTGCACCACCTTGAAACCCCAATGTAAATACTAGCCGGCCCCTACCGCAGTTACATACCGTCTAACAAGTATGCTTCCATACCAACATGCTTTACGAACCGTTGTAGTTCGTACATACATGCAGATAGATAGGATAGATAGGATAGATAGGATAGATAGGACAACAACAGCATTCGCCTCCTTTTTTTTGTGTTTTTTTTTTGCACACTTTCACTTTCCAGCTCCTGGACAAGCCGTGGTCACAGGTGTCATCCCTTCTCCTCCCCGGTTCTTGCTTTCGATTTTTATCGCGCATAGGGTTCAGCAATCCCACTGCTCGTCGATTGTTCATCGGGTGTTGCTAACTCACGCTCTCGCGCTTTCCGCAAGCCAATATGTCCACAAGAAAAAGTCCCAACGAATTTATACGAGTATGCGCTCGGCGGGGCTCGAACTCACGAAACTGACCTATACCAGGCTCGAGGATAACCTGATACGCCACCGGGGGCATACTTGGGTCTGTATGATTAAAACAAAACGGCCCGGTGCGAGGAGTGCGGTACGGCACCGCCATCAGCGTGTTTTAGGATAGCCATGTAGATTTAGGCACTTTATAGGGTGCTCGTCCACGTTTTTATGTTTCCTGCAAGTCGGGCTCGGTCCCACCCTTTCGTCGCCACCTTTGTTGGTATCGCCCGTTTCGTCGACCATCACCATTCACCACCATGCACCACAATTTTGGCGGTAGTAGCCGGGAAGGGAGGCTACCCTGTGCCCAAGCGGTTGATTTAGAGTATCGGTGGGCGGAGGCAGTTGCATTGAGTCCTCCTCTACAGATACCGTAGATGTTCCCCCCCTCGGCAAACATTCTTCTCTCGATGAGCGATGCCCATTATCGCCCATCATGTCGAAACGTTTTTGCAGATGTTTTCCTGGTACTGCGCTGTCTTGTGGTGCCGGTGGTTGTGCCCACTAGTGGCCTACCTTCCACAAGAAATTCACGTTTTGTCTGAATCACCCCTTGCTGGGCTGTTTAAGCGCATCGCTCTCATCGCAGAGAGACCCCATCTCGCACGCTCCATCTGTCTAGAAACCCAGTTGTCCAAGAAACCTAATGTTCTGTTGAGCACTGATGACGCTATTGGGGTGAAATGTCCGTACTCGAGCAGAGTGTGCTGAACTGATTGGTCGGTAACGTCGGGTAATGTATGGTATGAACGGCGCATGATACGAGGGACAGTGCTTCTCTCGCTTGCGACGCAGAACGACCGGTGGGGGAACTGTTACGAGAATGCAGGATGTGTGACGAGATGAGCACCGGACTACGGCGTGGTCTATTCGTTGGGAGTCCCGAGCTATGAGCATCGTTTTTTTGCAAGTCAGTGTCACCGTGGTGGAGGAACGAGGGTAATCACGGGTAATTGTGCATGTCATTATCATGTTGTTTGTGCTCGCCCTCCCCCCCCCCCGCCCCTTGGATGGTCACCACTCGAAAAAGATCATGAGGCATGGAGGCATGGCTTCGGGAGACGCTCGGAGCGGTGGATACATTGACGTTCAATTGGGAGGTGCCATTTTTTTTGGGGGGGGACGCGGCACTCACCGTGTTCTCCTCCAATCGGGGAAAACAGCCTTGCCGCTGGATGCCCTAAGGGCGAAACACGCGCGGCTGGTTTTCTGAGGTTGCAAAGGGTTGTCAAGGGGATAGAGGAAAGGGCAACAACCGCCGGTGCAGTTTGTTCACATCCACCCCTCCAGATGCTTGATGGAGATTGGAGTGATGGACAACAGACAGTAAAGCGTTGTGGCGCGTGAAGTTGACACTAGGCGTCTTTTTAAGCGTGAAAAAAACGTAGGACACCCCAGGCGGCGCTCAGAGGGGCATAAAACGTCAATCCGCACACGATGATAGCAAAAGGGGAACCAGGTTCCTGGCACGTGGTAACGGAGTATCGACGAGCACGACCTCGCTTGGAACACGCAACAACATTATTCCGCCGAACAACATACAGTCACTGCAGTGGCGACCTCAGCACATACATTGACGAGCCGCGTGTGCGTGAGGTCTACTGTGGAACTCCCTCTACCAACTTCCTCTACATGCCCTTACTTCTAGTGCAGGTGGGTGCTGAACAACACGATGTGGCCCACTTCACGCTATTCTAGAACCGCCAACGTGGCCAAGACGACGTGGGCCTCACGAACACGAAAACAACGCACTGGCAATTGGACTAGGTGGGGGATGATACATACTACGGTAGACTTGCACCGCTTTTGTTCTGCGACGCCCCGCTTCAGGAGATACAGCTCTATTGATAGTATAATATACCTCAAACCTCTCACCCAAAAGCTGATTGTCTAATAGAGTAAGCTATGAAAGTGCACCCCGATGAACAAAGCATCCGATATGACTACATGATAGGATATCCACCCCATGGCCTAGGTACACAAAACAAGCATTCGCAAAACAAGAATGATGCCCAATACTCCCACGATTTTAGATTAATTACTAGGCTCAGGAGCCCCTTCATCCAGGAAATATGTTGGCCTGGAAGTGGTATATCTCAATACCTCTATCGAAGCACGCGTCAAACGGATCATTTCCCAAGGTACCAGGCAGCCTCGGTCTACCCCTCCAGGGGTGTTTGGTCGCGCCAATTGGCCGTTCTCAAGAGACCATGCTCATCTCAGCCACAACGCTGTGAAAGCCTGCCGCGAGTGTCGCGCAGCTTGCGCAACAACAGCAGTTGAGCCCATGTGACGTTGAGACGCTCCTATCGCTTGAACCTTCTTGTGTATGCCTGGAACACCCACCATGAGGCGTCGAACCCGGCTGGCAGTAAGCTGTCCGAGAGCGGAGGGGAATGCAAGATATCATACGGTAAGTGGTGGTAATCGATCTAGACTATACAGGCCTAATGCCTACCGCAGGCATCCGTCAGTATGTCAATACTTGAATTTTGGAAGAACTTCCGTTTACACTAAGTCTGTGGTGCAGATAAAAATCGCCGTGCAGCGATGATCCGCAAGCTACTCGTAGTGCGAACGTTCGCAAGACGCGTCCGCCAAACGAAGCATTTTTGTTCAATTTCCGACCTATCTATATTTGCAGCAGTGTACCAGGCACATCGGTTTAGTGCATCTCTGGGTACTTCTACGAGTATTCACCTGCAAAACGCGAAAACAAATGGATACGCATTCACTGTCCACCCGTTGAGGACCATTGAGATCGTCGCCAAGAACCCAAGTAGATGCGCCAAAGCCGACACCACGTTTGCGTTATTCTGGTGAAACGTGAATCCGGAAAGAACTCCAGCTAGTTCGACCGCCACGCACAGTATTGCCAGCACCAGCAAAGCAGTCAACCTGTGAAAGCGGAGAGTGGAGAGAAATAAACAACAACAAGGTGGCAACAACAACCGCAACAGCATTAATTATTGACCTACCTGCGCTTATGTATAGTCTAGATCTACCTGGTATTATGTTGTGTTGTCGACCGCTGCCATGTGAAACCTCTTGCGGGTACCAACTATAGCAGTCGACAAAGTACAGACGAACCACCGAACATCGCTTTCTGCGTCAAGTAGTACGTACCGCTGCACTTCGAATACGGTACGATATGACACTTACCATGCGTCAATGCGGTCGTACTGCTCCTGCCGCTCGTCGCCAGACTTGTTGTGTGGATCTATCTCGATCTGAATGAGGGGTATCTTGCAATAGATCAGGGTGCACGTCGAGACCAAGTGCAACACAAGCACCAAAAACCTTGCGATGATGAGCTCCACCACACCGCCTACCATCTCTTAGATCTCAGCTGTGTGAATACCAAGCACAGAAATTCAGTATGTCAGTGTATATACGGCAAACGAGCTTACGCCGTACGAGCAACGCGATCACGCGATTACGAGTTGCTTCAAAAGCTTGCTCTTCTTCTTGCTGATCTTGCTGAAATGATACGGAAATATCTGTCTGGGCATGTAGTTCCAGCTTAGGGGGTCAATCTACCGGCTACCGGTTACAGGTACGTACGAGTACGAACATGCATAGTGTTATCGAATTATTGCACGGTTGTACTGGATTGAAGAGAGCCTCGCATTTCGTGTCTCGTGTCCCGTACCTCGCACGTGCCTGTGCACAAACTCGAGCCGAAAAAAAGTTGTCGTTTTGAAACCGACGAAATCGCCAAAAATGTCCCACGTCCCAACATGTACGGGTACGGGGAGTGATAATCTCGCAGACATAGGCGGAATCTAAACCTCGCCCACGGGAACATATAAAAATCATCCCCGGGTTTCCACCGTCGTATTATGGTTCGCTGTGTGCGAATCCGCGGGCATCAACGAGGGTGCTGGCACCGCCCCTACCGCACCATGGCCACCGAGATAGGCAGCAATATGACACCTGGACACCCCTGTACACTCAAGGCTCGACTTTCAGCCCCTGAAAGCTAGAAATTGGCGAAATCGATGACGATTTGCAGGTGCTGTTTAGGCCGCCACACCAGCAGTACGTAGTGCAGACCCACACACGTAGGTGCTGGCGTTGCTCCTACAGCCCCACGACCACCACTACATGCAGCAATATCACACCTAGACTACATACACCACACACTGAAGGCCGGACATCAGCCCCTACGAGTGAGAAATCGTCGAAATCGAGGACGATTTGCGCGTGCTGTGGACACCGCGACCGCTGCATGCATGCAGCAGGCAGTACATATGCTTACATACATGTGTACATGTACAGTGCACAGCAGTAGTGCAGCCTACACACATCACACACCCGCAGAGGGAAGAATATCCCACGCTTGCTCTCCGTAGGTGCCCAAGAATAGTGTCAGTCTGACGTGCCTGTTGTATCCAGGAACTATAAGAGGACAATGTGCAAGCGCACCCACAGCAGTATAGTCTATAACTTGAATATTACACAACCCACCCACAACAACAGCAGCAGTAGACAACAGCAGTGCATAATGGACGTGTGGAGGAAAAGAGGAACACGTTGCCAAATAGCTGCCTTACAGCTAGCTTTCGGCACCCATTTACAGTACAACTTCAGCCCACAACTTCCATCATTGAGGGAACCACAGCTGGCTGTCAATCAACCGTGAGATCTGGAAACTTTAGATGAGCAAGCATATGATATAAACTAAACGGTAGTTTGGTGCTAGTTTTAAGATACCGGCACTATTGTCGTACATTTTCTGTTGTCCCACCTGCCATTTCTGGTGGCCCACCATTTTTATGTCGAGATGGCATGTGGACACATATCATACATTCCATGTCGTGTGTGCATGCCTGTCACAGCCGTCACAAACCCGGCGTTTGAGATCCTTGTTTGAAAGGCAGTACAACTATTACTAGATGAGTATATATATGAAGAATATATATTCTGTTTTAGTATCAGCATCTTCTGCACTAGACAGCATAAGCTTTCCGGCGCTTTCTATGTATATTCCTGTGTTTTGTCCCACTACAAGAAGATATGTTCCCTGTATTCGGCACATACATACATACATCGTGCATTTTTAACTTTAAAACAGAGATAAGGCTTGCGCCCGGCGTTAAGATCCGGCCCCGAACAAAAATAAGGTACCTTTTAAATCAACCATGACCCAAGATAGGCTGCATTACAGTCTGCCAAACGCACCTTCTACACCTTTAGCCTCTCTCCAAGTACTCACTAACCTACTCTACCAAAGTACCTACTACGGTTTCCGTCATTTCCCCCTCCCCCCCCGTCCCCAACCAAAAAGCAAGACAAAAGCGAAGAACCCAGATGAGCATAAAATATTAGCACGCATATATACACTATATACGGCCCACTATATACATACATACATTGATAATGACAATACCGCACTTGCGGCGTGGCCCCGATCCTCCCATACAGGTACTCTCTATTTCAGACCGATTCCTGTTTGATTCTCTTGGATGGCCTTCCCTCACAGGCACCTCGTACCCTACTCTCTTTGCGATTCTTACTCACAGGGATAGGCGGGTTGCGCAGCCCCGATAAATTAAAAGGATCAGAAGGGCGGTCATCTGACTGCACCAGCGCCGCCATGTCGCGACAAAACCTATCAACAACTTCTTCGGCCTTAGCAAGGAAGTCTGGGTTTTTCCGATCCACGTTGTCGGTGCCCAACTTAACGCTAGCGGTGCACTTTGCCAACCAGTTCGCAAAGGCTCTACCACGAATAACAGAGACCAAGTTATCGGGTGCATCCCCTCCGTCACTTCCCTCACCGTCCCCAAAATCCATCTGCCTGTCGTCCGTGAACCCGCCACCTAACGGTCCACACCCTTCAGCATCTAATTCACGCAGTCCCCAAAGTTCTACACTCCAGGCGCCCGACGTGGCCCGCCAACGCGGGTGAATAGACATGCCACTAAACTCCGCCGGACGCCGTAAGCAGTAAAGAAGCACGGCCATCAGGTGTCTACACGGCAAACCCGTCCTGAGTATCTGCAAACACGAGCAGAGTTGAAAATTGTTCGGCCCAACGACAACGATGTGACCTACCTGTGGGTCCCTCATTTTGTACAAAACTTTAACCACCGTGTTGATCTCTACGCTCTCGACCAGCCTAGCAAAAACAAGCAATGAAGTTGTGCCATACATTGTGGTATCCGTGACGTCATCCTCGACAAGGCTCGTTACCACGCTTTCTGGCAGCTCACAACAAACATCTATGGCCTCGCCGTCCTCTTGGCGGGTCGCCAGCGAATTCAGGTAGTCGAGGGCACCAGCTCCTTCCGTCAAGATTTCAGTTGAATAGGCTGGGCTCGCGAAAATCTCGTTGATCACCTCCTGTACCAGGTGACGTAAACAACGGTCGTCGGAAGGAACATGGACGTTGAGCGTGAAGGGGGTGGTGGAGTCTTTCAACAGCAAGGCCTTAACTCAAACCAACCCCCCCCCCCGTTCCACCGCTATCGGTCCAGGCATCACGGGTCAACTCACCTCTTTGGCATACTTGCTGGCGTTGACTCGTTCTAGTTCTTTTTTTATTGGCTCCCCGGTCTTCATGGCATCAGCCTCCACGTGTTCTTTCCCGTAGAATGTCCGCCTTGTGCTATACCTGTAGACGAAAGAACGTGGAATAGCGTCGGTTACAACCTCGATACACGCATCGGTTTCATGTATCCACGAGTTGGATGCTTGGAGGAAAATTTGCCGACGCAGTGCTTCCGGGGGGCGGTCGGCTTTCGAAGGACCCATGGGGCCTGCACACCGCTATATTTCGAGCGTTCAACAGCACGAGCGAAGTACTGCGGCCAAATATCGCCACAATACAGCAACACTTACCACCGAGACTGCAGGGCCAATTTTTCCGCCACCCTTTCCGCCTCCTTCTTCACTGCCATTAGACTCGAGCGTTTGTTGACCATGCGTCCGTTCTTGATCACGCTGAAGCCTCCCTCCACACGCTGAGAAGCTGTCATGTTCAACGTGAGTGTCGTTGGATGATAGCAGCGTGCCCAATGCTTGCGGTTCCTGTGTTCGTAGTGGCACATCCGAGAGTGTAAGAGTGGCGCGCATGACGACGGCACAAGGGGAGAAGAGGGCGGCCGCACGTACGCAGGTACCCACTCCTTGGTACAGAGTGCACCGGACACGATCCAACCTTTTCGGCGCTCCTTATACTTGCAAAACACCGCCACAACAACTCACGTGTACACGTGACCGGTGATGTAACTTTCGCACTTGGTGCCCTTCACGAGATTCGAGACCTTCTCCCAAATCGCCTGAAACGCCTGTCAACGGAGTACGTGGCAGAGAAAGGACAACGATCAATGAGAGAGAGAGTACATGGATGTTGGAAGTAACTGCAGCAGCATGTGCAACATACGATGCCACCAAAAACGTATATGGCGCGGAGCAGCCAAGGTAACTCACAGTGTGTGATGAAGCGAAAGAAGCCGCACGGTACAGCCGAAGCAACTCGTTACACTTCTTTCCTTGCAGCGCCCCCTGACAGTTTTTCTTCAGGTTCTTGTTCATATGCCACGAGCAATGCAGGTGCGTTGTGTTGGGCAGACGAGTGCTTACCGCACTGGTCATGGCATGGTCGGCATCCGTTAATATCACCTGTGGAGCACCAACGTGCAGATATGGAACATGCATCTCGGTGTTTGTACACAGGAAATCGAAAACCAAATAGGCCGAGAAGTGGCCCGAGAAGTAGGAAAATGACCAGTCTGCCCATGCATGTACACTATTTCATAGCGCTTTCCATCAAAGCATACCAACACCATCGCACTTTAGAAGCAGTACAACGGGATTTCGAACACGATAGCGGCACAGGAGTAGGAGCCCACCTTAGGGTGCCCGCCACAAATCGCGATTAAATGGTCGATGGCAAATTCAAAAGACGGTATCTGCTCGTTGGCCAGCAGCCCTTGTGCGAAGATGGTCGTCTTGTTCTCCGAGTCGACGCCAACAAAAAGGCACAGGTTCATGTTGTACCTACCGGCAGGGGGGAATGGAAATATGATACGGTGATACACGGGTTGGCACAACCATCCTCCATCGCATACAGCCATGTGCCTACAGTTGGCACGTTGCCCGTGCCTCACCGAACCGCGACAACCTGGAAGGTAGTTTTGCTGCGGAATATAACAAAGAGGTTCAGCCCCCCCCGTCCTTGTCACGGGCAAAAAAAAAATGCAGCCTACTACTGAACGAGCCAGCATTTCGATGAACACATCATATCCAGGGTTAAGTAACCCCCCCCCCCCCAACGTATGTTGGTACTGTCGCTCGTCGCGTCACCACCGACCAGATGTCGGAGTTGAGCAAAAGTAGCCGTCATAACCACTGACAACGACCGCGGTGCTCACCTGTTCGTCAGACACGTGTTGTCTTGTATTACCACGCCGCCGAATTGTCTCGCCGAAATCTGTTGCTCGGCTGTGGACCACATCACCGCAGCCAGCTGGTTGAAGCTGTCCATTTTCCAGGTACACTTGCAAGTGGAGTCCTTCAGCAATGCCTCGATGAGCAAGACGGCATCCTTCGCCGTCCCCCACGAGTTGCGCCTCGCATTGGTGGACATATTCCTCACCTGCGACAAATGGTCACGGAGCAGGTACGCGCGGTCGTGAATGCCTGATATAGGAATTCTGTGCTTAGTATCCCCCCTCTCCCTCGGCGATGTAAGACTGGATCAGGAAATATTACAAAAAAGGTATGGCTATCGTGGGCGCAGCAACGGCGTTAGACGTCCAGAGAAGCTCTAGCAGGAAAACGAACACTGCGTCCCTTCCTGTAATACGAGAGCAGCGGTCAACGCTACGCGTACAGAGAATGCCCCTCTCCCCTGCTCGAAAGGATGCGGGGCCAGTGGTCACATTACTACGGCAAGCCACAGCTGTGTACAACACACAACAACAGGCACCTTGCGTCGGCCCGGCGGACCAAGCTTGAGGGGGGCGATTTCCAGCTCGATCAATCGGTGCATGTTTAGGACCCTCACTCCCCCTGATGTCCACGTCCTGATCTGACCCTCCCAGTCCCGTTGAATTGCCGCAACATCAATCAAGTTGTCCTGGTTCGCCCGCTGCGCAATTTTTGGCACCTCGCACTCCGGGTTCGTTTGATGGTCAAGAATGACCTGCGCAGGCAAATACAAATTCACATGATGCGGAGGTACAAATCAGGCCCGTTCGATCTGCGCTATAGGCATACAGGAGCCGCAGATATGATGCATTCAATAAAGATTGGTGGACGAACAACAGCGTGTGACTTGCGATGGCCTTGTAGCACCAGCCACATCTAAACCGTTGTTGCTCGTTCAGTACAACGCTCACCTTCGTTATGCGAGGCAGCGCATCCTTTGTCCACGAAACGCACACCTGGAATAGACAGCCGCACTGAAACAACGAACGAGCGCCCCGAACGTGCACCGAAGAGACGACATAGACGAAAGTAGGACGCTTCAGGCTGATGGAACCAAACTCTAACCTGCTGCACGCAGTGTTGTGCAACAACGCAAGTCTGGTACTACTTGGGCTTTACCTTGACAGACCACCCCTTCTTCGAGCCGGTGTTGGGTGGTGCCTTGCCGGCGCCTTGGCACTTGATCTCATATCGCCCAACCCGACTTGATCCCCCACCAACCTGATTCGGGATGACGCCGGCGTCGTGGGGGGTTAGCTTCGAACACCCGACCGGAAACAAAAACGGTGAAGAAATACGCCTCACCTGTGACCGAACTACAGAAATCCCCTCGACAGCAACGATGGGATACCCTAATCTACCTAGGGCTCCAACCACGGGCGCCCTGCAAAAACATACTCTCGTGCTCTATTTTGTTCACGTTGGTAGGCACCTTTTTGCCGGTTTTTCGGAACGTTGCACCCTTGTGGCCTGCACGATGCAAGGCTGCACGGATGCCGCCCAAAATCTTCTCCCACGTCTCCTCCGGAGTGTCGTTCTCATCAACGCTGAAAGAGAAATCTTTCACTAGGTCGACGTGAATGTGGTCCTTGTCGTCGTCGTCTTCTTTGTCTGCGTCTGGTATCAAGAAGTGTTGGGGTTCATTGAATTCCAATTATGCGCCGAAGATGGGGGGGAGTCGAACGACGATGCGGTATAGAAAACGTGTACCACTCCACAAATCTCAACAAAAAAGTTTGTTGAGAAAGAACCATAGGTGACTGGCTGGGCAGTAGGATAACACTTTATGCTACGACCGAGACGTCATCGACTTAGAGGGGGTTTTCGTCTGCGCGCCATGGTCACGGCTGCGGGGCATCCCCATTCCCGTCATCAAACCAAAGGGTAATTCCTGCGCTGGGACTCGTGGCTGTAGGGTCAATACTAAATGTCGTCGCTTACCTTCGTCGGAGAAGACATCGTCCTGGCTGTCCCAGCCGTCTGTGCCATCCGAGTCCACGTCTTCCTCGCTGCCGCTGCTGGTGTCATCGGAATTTCGATACAGCTGTGGCGAGTCGTGCAAAGAAGGGCAATGCAGGAAGGCAGAGCTCTAGTCATTATATATTAACGGCCAGCACGCCACCTTCATACCCATACCGCTCGAACCTATTTTTGAACAGCCAAAACCAAGCTGTTCGGGACATCCTCAGGAGCCTGCTTCCGACCAACGTAGTCCCCACGCTGCCAACAAAACGGGCACGTACCAGCGGGGATTCGACCACAGGCCACCAGCCACACACACCTTCTGCAGCGCTCGCTCTGCCTTCTTGAACTGTTTCCAGGCCCGCGCTGCAGCAACTCTCTGCTCGCCGCAGGCTTTCTCGCGATCGTTGGGGCCCTCAATGCCGTCGTCTGTCTCATCTACAGCCTGTTCGATAGCATGTAGAGAAAACGGCGCGAAGCACATCTTACACCCCACGATATATCGGTTGTGCGACCGACTCCCCGCCAACCAAGCACAGCACTACGGCCGGGCTCCCCTTTTTGCCTTTGCATTTTCAACCCCAACACACGTTGCTCACCGCGACCAGGCTGTTGAGCTTCTTCTTCGCCTCCTTCGCGGTGGTTCGGAGCGCCTGTACGTGACGTTCCTGCTCCTCGCGCCGCGCCATCCCTGCGGCCGATGGTCCAGGCAGGACGCTATCGTCTGAATCATATCCTGGCAACAAGTCAGGGTGAGGGCATATTGCGCGCGTTACTCTAGCCAGCGAGCTTTTATTGGTTTGAACAATGTGCTCACAGCACGAATTTTCTTTTCTCTTTGCCCCTTTCGTGTACCTTACCTCCGCCCATCGACAAGTCGTCGTCGCTGTTCCAGTTCCTGGCTGCCTTGCTGCTGGTCGTGCTGGAGTCGCTGTCCTCGTTACCTGGGTCAACCCCCCCCCCCTCCCCCCCGAACATCTGCAGCGCGCGCGTAGGACGGCGGCTAGCGGCGCTTTCATCGTAGGTGGTACAAAACATGGTTACCTCGCGCAGACCTACCTCTCTACTCGTAGATTGCTTATGAGCGAGCAAGCATACACCCAAGCTGCCTTCTCCCAGAAATATGAATAACAAGCCATGCGCAACGAACAGGTGCGCCTAGCGCTGGCACACGGCAATAATAAATGGGAACCTGCAATACCCGCCGAAACCCTTCAAACATACCGTATGCCAGCCAACTACAGTTTTCGCGAGGACATTTTATTGGCAACCACTACACCCACCTTCGCCATCCTCGTCTCGGTTCTTCTCAAATTTTTCCATGCCTTGTCGTACCCCCGCCGTGCTTTTGCCGCCGCCACTCGTTTGCGTAAAATCCGCCCGTCTGCGAGAGACGTATCCCCTACCCACTCGTGCTTGTTTCGCTCCACGTCGGCAACCCTTTGTCGATGGCCCTCTGTCACAGCCTGTGCGTAATTGATGGGGAGATATGCCATCGGATATCAATACAACTTGGTTCGAGTAACAACGGCGAACGGTGACCTGACAGGCCCAACAACAATTGAAATTGGTCTTTTTGAAACCAAGGCCCGGCAACTACAAAAATAAAACAGCAAATTTCGAGTAAGATCAAACGCCAGCACACGACAGCGGCAGTTAACAAACAACGCCCCATCACTCACCAGCTTCAGCTTGTGATACAGCGTCTTCGCCTTTTTTGCTCCCTCTCTGGCCTGCTCGGCCTTCTCACTAGCTGCTAGAAGCGCTTCTGCCGACTCCTGCCGAGCTTTCTCCACCGCTGCCTCTGCTGAATCGCCCCCGGTGGCCCCTCCGTCTCGCCCCTTCCCACCTTCGCCCCCCTCCTCCTTGTCGTCCTCCGCACCCTTCTGCTTGTCGTCCCCCTGCTTGGTGTTTGCTTTCGCCGCCGCGGCCGCCACGGCCGCCTCTTTACCGCCATCCGCATTTTGCCTCCGTTCCCACGCAGCTCGCTCAGCACGGGTCTTCTGTTCGGAAGCTTCGTCCTACACAAGACAAAACCAGCAAAGCAAACGGCGGCCAACAATACGAATTGGTGGTTAGTGCAACTATATTCTCCATTGTTTTGCCTTGATTCAAGGTACAGACCTACACGAGCCGAAGGATTGGTGACGTGAACAGCATGTGTCGCGGTGTTAAAGCAGGAAGGATAGTACTCTCAGCACACGCATTGCCGAGATTTCGACATAAACGCCGACGAGGTATGGTGCCACGTATGGTGTGATTTTTCGGCACCACACAAACTCACTTTGCACCGTCTCCCAGCCATGAACCATGGCAGATGAACGGTATTCGGATGACACTCACATGTTGCGAAAACATCGGCGGAGCAACTTCGTGCATCGGCAACGGTGGACGTCTGGCACGGTCCTTGCTCGCTATCGCCGCGAAGTGCACCCATGTGTCAACGCCGAAAGTTGAATCAGCATCAGTCGCGGCGATAGCGGCGAGCGCTTTCTCTTCGACGCTGTGTGCGCAGACGTCTGTCAGCACGATTGCGAGCTCTTCGACCACCACATCCCCTTCGCTGCCCATCCCACCACGTAAGGTGATGTTCGTACGGTCTGTTGGCTGGATCCACCGAGATTTGCGGTTGTCACCAAAATCGCAACCTTTCTTCCCCAGCCCCTTGGCTGGCTCCCCACTCGCCGGTCCCTTTGCCTTCACCTTCTCCCGCGCTAGTTTATCTGTCGGGACCACTAGTTTCACCGCTACACCAAGCGCCTCGGCAGCCAAAACAACACCAAGGTCGCCACACCACCTTTTGTTTCGGCAAAACCATCCTACGTTCTCCATGAGCATCCCAGCGTAGTTGTCACGCTCGTAGTTGGCGGTGCCGTACTTAGCGTGAATGTGGGCTGTGAAGTACAAAACGTTCAGATGAAGGGGGCTACCCTCTCCCACCAGGGCGTCGACGTTCACCGAGCTCCAACTGAGCACCACAAGCTTCAGCTGTCGCCAACACTTGTCTAAGCCCCACAGTGCCTTGCTCAATGCGCGCCAAAAACAGTTACCGTCTCCTGCAACCCATAACGCCGCAAACGTCTCTCGCAACTCAACCGGGAGGGTCATCGTTGCCCTGGCGTCGTATGCCTGCTCGCAATCCAGGATGCAAGGATGCCACGCCGTTTGTTGTGTGCGAAAACAAGGACGGAGCTATGTTGGATCTTTCCCACGAGAGGGTTTACTGGTCAACTAAATTCGAAACCGAACAATACCAAGCGCAATTAATTAGACACGTAAACATTCGGAGAAGTGAACCGCGTTTGTTTCTTACTTTTTATTTTGTTGTCTGTGACTAGCATAACAACACGGTATCAATTATGTCTCCGGATCGGTCCTTTCAAAGAAGTACGGAGTCGCCAAAACTTCCGCGAGACGATGGAGAATCGCAGGACTCTTGCGATCAATTCAGACACCAGGAGGGCACCATCGATACTTGTTTGATGACATCGTCGCGATCAGACACCGAACAACCACCGGACGAAGAATCGCATATTGCCGGGTCAGCTCGTCAAAACAAAAAGATGACCTGTGCAGGCAGGTCGAATCCTTCAAAGAAACACATCCCGAACACGAGATCATCAAGGACATCGGATCAGGGATCAAGTTCAAAAGAAAAGGCCTTCTGCGAATGTTTGACGCCGTCGTCGAAGGACGTGTCGAAGAAGTTGTTATCGCGCACAGGGATAGACTGTGTAGATTCGCTTTCGACTTTCTCGAATGGATCTGCAAGAGGGGGAACACACGAATCGTGGTTCAAGACCAGGTCATACTTTCTTCCGAGCAAGAGCTCACAGAAGATCTCGTGGCCATCATCCATGTGTTTTCCTGCAAGCTGCACGGAAGCAGGAGGTACAAGAACAAAGGCAAGAAAGATACGTCTCAAACCACAAAAGGAGCAGGAGAAAGTGCTTCGGGAAAGGATTAACTCTGCTCGACAAAACTACAACGAAGCCCTGCGACTCGTTAAGGCCAAGAAGGCCAAACCCAACCTACTTATGAATAAACTCGTCGTCACCTCCCGTGAAACGGACAAGAACTCGAGACTGGAAAGCATGAAATCGACACCGGCTGATGTGCGGAAGTCGGCTACCCGAGACCTTGTGAAGAACTTCAAGAGCGCTCGTGCTGCGTACAAAGCTCGGCTTCAGAAAGTCAGGTCGGGAAGGGTGAGGATGAAGAAGATGCGCAAGTCGGGGAAGTTCAACGGGAGACGCCGCTACAAGAAGAGGAAGCCGTTCGAGGTGAAGTTCAAGGCCAGGCGACTCACACCCGATTCCATTGAGGTCGAAAAGAAATCAATCTCTTTTGAGAGTAACATGGTTTCTTTTTTTGGAACAAGTAAGAAACACTCACTCGAAGTTCAAATGAGCGAGGTGTTCTCGGAAGAGTCTGGTCGGCACAAGCCGTCTCAAAGCTATAGGATAGCATACTGCTTTGGCAGGTGGTACATCATCATACCCGAACAAGTACAGGTCGACAAGGCGACCATCGACACATCTACTGAACCACGTGTCATCGGCATCGACCCTGGTCTTAGAACGGCTTTTACGTGTTCTTCTAGCTCGGGAGAAGTTCTGGAAGTTGGGATCGAAACCCGGAACCGCTTCGAGAGGGAACAATCGAAGAAGAACTCAATCACCAAGAAGATGAAAGATGCAGCGTGCTCCGAGAGAAAGAGAAAGCTACGGAAAGCTTGGTACCGCTGTCAGGCGAGAGCCAAGCATCTCGTGGCCGACCTGCACTGGAAAACCATCAAGCATCTTTTGGATAGATACGACGTCATCGTGGTTGGAAAGATTGGCACCCAATCTCTCGTGTCCAAGACAGGGCAGTCTGCCAGCAACAAGAGGATGTTCTCGTACTTGAGCCACTTCTCTTTCAGGCAACGGCTGAAGTACAAAGCTGGGCTTGTGAGCAAAGTGGTTGTTGAGCAGGATGAGTCGTACACTTCACAAGCGTGTTTCCGGTGTGGCCACCTTAAGAAGAATCTTGGTCCAGCAAAGACTTATTGCTGTAGAGCTGTAGAGAGTGTGGACTTGTGATAGATCGAGATGACAATGCTGGGTACAACATCATGGTGCGCTGTGCATCCGAGCACCATGCAACGGAAAGCATCGTTCTCGGCAAGCGCAAGTCTTAGATGTGCTAACACACAGGGCCTCGTATACGCTCTTTAAAGTAGCTTAAGCATGAATGTGCGTCCAGCGTAAGATCGAAGCTCTCCCGAGGCTTTAGAAGCAGAGGGGATGAGAATTTCTGGCGGTATCCAATTCGTTTTCAAATTTGGCCCGTTTTTAATAGGCTGTTTGACAAGGGTTGGCTACGTTTGGATTTAAAGCTGTATACGGCACACCGGTGATTCAGGCAAACCATACTGTAAATACATTGGGTTCAAAGGTGGGGTGTCCGTACAGACACCATCAATTACAGGAGTGTCCCTTCAGGGTTGGTTTGGGGGGCTCGGGTCACATCATGAATGGAAACTTGTTGTACGCCGGAGGGATATACAGGCAGCAACGCCGTCGCTAACGCTCTTCCCCTGGTTGCTAGCGCTGTTCCCCTTCTGAACAGAGTGACGAAAACTAATATCTACTCAGCATTGCCTACCTCATCTTCCATGGCAATGACCCCCGACAAAGCTGGCACCACGCCTCTGCGACAGCCGAAAACCTTTTGCCAAGAGCAACAAGTGCCGACGAACTCCTCCAGCGTCTTCATGGCGGGGCCGCCTTTCCCTTCCTGGCCCACCACGTTGGCGATCATGCTGTCAAGGCGATGGAGTAGTCTCCCTGCCTCCTCGTCTAACATCACATAACCAGCGGCCTGGACAAACACGGCAAGCAAACACGCCGCCAGTCATGGCACACAGGTCTTAGCGGATAGCAGTAGCAGCACCAAATGACTTTTTTCAACACAACCAAATGCCTATTCAAGTACTTACGATTCTCCATCCAAAACATGAGCCGCCTCTCCACGCGGCCAGCCATGGCACACAGGTCTTGGTGGATAGTAACAGCAGTGTAGCAACACCAAATGCCCTCTTTCAAGTCATTACGATTCCCCATCCAAAACATGAGCGGCCTCTCCATGTAACCTTGAATACGACCATAAACGGGTTTCATCTCTGCCAGGATTTTGAAATCACCCACAGGCTACAACAAGTGGCCGCCGTCCACGACGCAGCCCATATACAACAGCTCACCTCGTCCTGGGGGTTTGATGTTGGCACCGCGGCGTGACTGCTGCTTTCCCTGCCAGTATATCAGGCCCAGGATATCATGTTACAAGCCCAGTACGGCACAAGTCAGCATTGGTACCCGCTGTGGAGCACCACGGGACTACATGTACATACTCCAGTATGACGAGGAGGAGAGAGAGGCGCGGTATGTGTGAACCTACAGCAGTAGACATTTTGCATTGCAACGAACACCGTACCCGTATGTGTAATCAGGCCCGTGTAATCAAAACATGCGATGCGCTACTTTAGTCTGGCAGTACATGGCAGTACATGGCAGTACATGGCAGTACATGCGTGGCCTAGCGCTGCCCACACAAGCCTTGAATGAAGCGGGTTAGTGCGTGGAGAAAATGACTGCTAAATAGATGTACGTGGCATCATGTAGACTTCGTCGTACCGCAGTACAGAAGCAGCAGCAGTAGCAGTATTAGCAGTAGCAGTAGCCAGTAGTAGCAGCAGCAGTAGCATTAGTAGCAGCAGTAGCAGCAGTAGCAGCAGTAGCAGCAGTAGTAGTATAGCAGTAGTTGCAGTAGTAGAGTAGTATTATTAATAGTCGTACATACAGTGGTGGCAGTAGCAGCCGAGAGGTCTGCAGGGGTCTCATTCGAACGCCCCCAAAACGCGCCCGCGACCAAGACCTGGACGCATTTAGTACCTTCGCGTCTATTAATAGAACAAACTCTCTTGCTTTCGACAAATCACCGGAGACGATGCCGGCGTAGGGCGCGTGCTGTGTATGTTTTGGCGCGCGCAGGTACATACTGGGAGTCTACATCGACTACATGTAGATCTTCTATGTTGTTTTAGACAGGCACATGATATATTGTAAGTTATGTGGTCCGCCGAAGGAAGTATCCGGTGAGATCACACTACCAGATCATGACCAGAGCGTCTCTAGACACCAGACACCAGGGGGGGGGGGGGGCAAGACGGCTGTCGATGGAATCTTGTGTGGATCCAAGCGTGCAAGGCACACTTCTCCACACCCACCCTTGTTTGCTGCTGGGGACCTCCATCTCTCCGGCGGCGTGTGGAATGCTCCTCGATTTCTGGCTCCGGGACGCTTTAACTTCGACCTAGAAGGCGCGTACGACTCGGGTAGCTTTGCTGTCTATCCCCGTTGCTGGTCTACCGCTCCTTGTCGTGTGTGTGGCAGCAGCAGCCTGCAGCAGCAGCCAGCAGCCAGCACCAAGTTTTCAAACACAGCGAACCATAATACGACGGTGGAAAACCGGGGATTGTTCTTATATGTCCCCGTGGGCGAGGTTTAGATTCCGCCTATGTCAGCGAGATTATCACTCCCCTACGGGTACAGTACGAAAAAGCCTTCAGAAAAACATGAACTCCCGTAGCTAGCTAGAGGATGGGGTCGGATGAGATGAGAAAGCGCGACTCTCCCGCCGTGAGCGCGACAGGCACTGAGGCGCGATGGATATAGAGGAGATCATTGGCAAGCTGTCTAACCTCAGCCTTCGTGTTGGTCAAGCATCCGCGAAAGGGAATTCGAGTAACATTACGTACAACGACAAAGGTAAGACGCAAGCAAGAGCTGGACGCAGGACACCCAACCGCCACTTTTGTTCGAATACGTTCACAAATAATACAGCAGCATTAGCACACAGCAATTCGTATCAGGTAGCTGGTAGGGTTTAAGCGCATCCTCCCTCCCGTCTAGTGAAGTCGCTGGTATCGTGAGGCTAGGGTGCACTGCTTGACGAAACGAAGAAGGCACGCGAGTGCTAATTGGGTCACGCGTAACTTGCCGCCTGTCTGTTGCAGGTGAATACACTGTCCAGCAGGTGCGCTCGCACCTCAGGAGAGTGAGGCAGCATGTATCGAAGGCTGCCTCTCCCAAAAAGCTCCGAGAGATTGCCAAGCAAGAGGCAAAGGGGCTGCTGAGAATCGCTCAGACGGGGCTAAAGAACACCGCCGGGGGGCTTGGTGAGTGATCGCACGTGGCCTTGTGCAACGCTGTTGCTACTACTAGGGTTATATGACTGGCGGTCTGGCGTCGTGGCGGATGTCTGGGAATTTCAAAATAGACGGCGCTGCTGTGTTTTCCTATTAATATTAATAATAGCTATCTTACGCTCCGGCGCACCAACACTGCTGCATTGCGGGAGTACTCGCAGTCGTGTTAATAATGCGCTCAACAGCAGCAGCAGCAACAATAACAGCAGCAACAGCAACAATAACAGCAGCAGCGGCATTAGCAAGGCTCTACTCGTTGGTGTCATGCTAGTGCTACAGCTTTGTATGTGTAGCATGGGGCTTGCCCTGGCCAAACGATCTAGATGGTACCGACGAAATCACAACGTGTCCGGCCAATTCTATTCTTCCACCAGCCAGCCAGGTACAGTCGGGTCCGTGAGTCGAATAGGGCCTTTTCCGACTGATCTTTCTTGCGGCGGGATTATTTTTGGGGCTCCTTATCTGTTATCGTCAGTCGTCAGTCGAGTCGATGATATAGTTTTGTGCTCTTTCTGGAGGCGGGTGGTGTGAGGGAGTACTGCTGTACGGCAGTCTAAAGTCGGTTGGAAACGCTGTGCTTCGTGTGTTCTCCGCGAGCACCGCGTAACACGAGCCCTCGTCCAAGCCGGTTGGTGGCGTTAGACTTGGCCCAAAGCCGCCAAAGCTGCATGGTTCGTGGCGTTGCACTTAAAAACGAGAGCCACGAAAGCTACAGCAAGCGTATCATAGCTGTTGTTGGAAAAATGCCATCGATACCGCGCGGTGCTGCCATCTGCCATCGTATGATACGACTGTATAATCATTGGCTTCACACGCCAGGTAAATAGCTGGACATTTATTCCGTCTGCTCACCGCGCTGCGGTACGGGTAAAACTGCTACGTGTTGTGTTGCACCAGTTGCTTATAGGGCACCCCTGCGATAACCGCAGAGCCGTCCATGCCCCTTCGAGCCTCGTGTTGTCGTGTAGTTGTATTACAGCAATTGGATTACCCAAGGGCGAAGACGAACCCTTCAATCGATAACATACGAAGTATCACCACATCACCACGTTACAGGGAAAAGACAAAAACATAAGATGGCACGTACCCTCGTACAACACAACTCCAGGTATTTACAAGTACACGAGTACATCCAAGAAATGAAAGGCTTCCTGGAGTGACTTTGGCGTTCTGCTGTTCAAGTCGCATTTGGCCGATAACCCAACTATCATGTCAGCCAGTAGTCATGGAGCTGCGGAGTCCGCAGTAAAAGCTCGATCCGAAGGCGCAGGGCGTCGACTGTCAAAGGTTCTGTTTGACTAACGATTATTAGTGCCACTCGTTTGGATAGCACATCCTGTGCCCACAGCAAATATCCGCACGCGTTCCGAGTCGATCGTACTAGCCGTTACCCTCCCAGCCTCTACTGGCGCCTTTTCCCGTTCGAGAGCTACACCTGACTTTCTTGCTTTTTGCCCTATATATCATGGTAGGTTGTTGGTTTTTGTATGTGACGACGAGAACAACTTAGGAAAGACGTAACGCCAGTCCCCTTATTCAAGAAACTTTTTTTTTTTCCGACCCCCGTGTTATGGTGTACACATAACGCGCGGAAACGTTAAAACCATTTTCGGAACAACCCAGCCAATCACATTGCTCGGAGTTTCGAATACGTTGTTGACCTTCTTGTAGGTTACAACGAAACACAACACCGTTTCACCAATAGGTTGTTGTATCTCGACTGATGACGAAAACAAGATGTTGCCCATGTAGTTCTGGCATAAGCTGACGATACAACTCCGTTCTTTCGTCGATTTTGTTTTTGCCGAAGTACCGCTGCGACTAGCGTATGAGGCCATGCGAACCCTTTTGCCGCTTTCTCCCTTCGTGGGGACCAGCGATCTGACACTGGAGAAGCTGTGGTACCAGATTATCGCTCGCAGCGTCGACCTTGGCGAGTTCGTCCTAGGCCTCGCCGCCTCTGCTTCGCTCCAGGCATGCTTCAACGAACGCCGTGGAGGTGTGGCCGACGGAGTCGAAGAGGACTCAGAAGGAGCTGGGTTTCTCGTGGTTGTCGGGGAGGCGGAAGGGGAGGGGGAAGGGGAATCGTTGCGTCTTGGACCGTTCACATGTCCGGGAGCGACAAGTTCGATGGGTTTGGCCACGCTAGTGAGCGGTGCGAGCTTGAACGCGTGTCGGTGCTGCCTCGAGGTGGGCTCGATGCAGGCACTGGGGCTGATGACCGGGAAGCTCGGCCGGAGCGCGGAGGCGTGGATATACGTGGTCAGTGAGCTTGGCGATGGCGCCAAGGCTGGTGAGTCCCCCTTCCGAACTCCAAACTAAGCCGCACCACCATGTTTGGCAGTGGTGATACCTGGTAGAAAGCGTTTAATTGATTGTACATTTCTGTTTCGCCGTCCCTGCTGTGTTGAGAATTCTGGGTATGATGTGCACATGTGTACCCTGGTAAAAGCAGCCTATTTGATGCCCCTGTGCACGAAGAGTATCTCCACAAGGATGTGACTTATCTCCTACGGGTTTTAGCTCGTCCAAAGTACCGCTCTGCGCTCTGCCCCTAAATGTAAGGACCATTTGGTTTGATGTACGCATTATTACCCTCAAGTTATTCGTTTTTCCAGACAGAGTGGTACGACATAGGGGGCGATATATAACTTGCCTGTGTTTCACCACGGACTTGTCTCATTTGTAGTGTCCATGTAAACATGCCTCACAAACGCCACTCGACTGAAAACGTAACCATGTGTTGCGTTCGTGTGTTCCGCAACGCAGAGGCGTATCGAGATCATCTGTTTAAGCTGCTTTGGAGGGGTTGCTCCTGTTTGGAGCAGCAGCAGCACAAAAGTCTTAGTACGAAGCCGCGTCAGTGCTTGACTGGTCGGCAGACCGCTCTGAGAGTGCTGCTGCGAAAGGGGGACTCCTGGAGCGCTCACGTGTTTGTTGCCCACTCGCATCGCGCCGCGGTGGCACTGGAGCGCACCGCTAGCGGCAGCGCAGGTGCAGGAGAAGCGGCGGAGCTTTCGGCCTTCTGCCTCGAGGCGATCTCCGACCGCGAGGGCGCTCGTTGGCCGGCTGGGATTGAAGAAAGCCGCGGGGAGGTTGCTGATGGAGAGTTCCAATCCACCTGGGTGGACTGGCTTCAGCACTCCGCCGCGCTCCAAGAGAAGGTCGGCAACGGTGCGGAGGCTCAGCGGCTGCTGCAGCTCGCCTTCGATTACGCGGTGCGATGCTTGAAGCGATGGCAGGAGGGCGCAAGGGACCATGGTGCAGCCGAGTGCGCAGCGTACGCTGGCATGCTGAAGATGCACGCGGCGACTGCTCTATCGTCGCAGCACCCTCGTACGCGGGTGAGAGACCCTAGCGGTGCCACCAAAACTAACCCGCCTCCTGGGAAGCAAGCGGCGAAAAAGCGATCTGGAAAGAAGGCGACGGGGTGTCCGAGCCCGTCATCTGTTATTCGCGGCCATGCCTTGCGTGGTCTGGAAATTCTGGACGATGTGGTTGGTTGCCTTGGGGATTTGGCAACGGAGGTGGAGGGGTCGAAGAAGGCGGTAGGACCGAAGGCCGCCAGCTTCGTTGGAGCTGCTGTTAAGGCGTGGAGGTGGGCGCAGAGATGTTGCGGCGTGACAGCGCTGTGGGCAGATCAAGGAAGTGGCATAGGTGGGAGCTGTGACGGCGGTGGCAAAGCGAGCTCTGGTGAGCTCGAAGAAGCGGAGTGGCTCGACGTAAACTCGCGAGGGCTGCGCGTTCTTGCGGAACTAAGCCGAAACCTGTCGGCTGTCAGGAGAGTTTCGGTGGGCGGCCATCTAGAACGGATGCCCCCGGCTCGCTCGTTTAGTGAGGTGGCTGTCGAAAGTTACCTTCGCGGTGCCCACATCCACCTCGCGGCCTTGTCGAGCACGGCCAAATGTGTCCCTGCCGGGGCGGTCCGACGCCGGTCTAACGGAAGCATTGCCAAGGACAGTGCCATTCAAGCGTTAGCCGTGGTCGAAGAGATGTGTGAAGTCGACGGCAATTGTTTACCCTCCCAATTTATCAGGCGCTTGGGGGCAGGGTATTTTGGACTCGGCACGTCACTGCTCGATTGCTGTAAGCTGGACGCCGGCCTGGAAGCGCTCGCTCGAGGATGCCGCATTCTCGAAGGGTGGGTGAAATCGGAGGTGAATGTGTTGGGAGCAGGACTCGGTGCTGTCGACAGTTGTGAGGGTGATACTGCGGCAGGCACGGCAGAGATCTTGCGTACCGCGCAACTAGACCTTCGGCTGTCGAGGCTTAGCAAGGCGCTGCAGGACTCTGCAGAGACGAGCATGGCTGCTGTGGCGGCGGCCAGAGCGCTTGCCTTCTGCCCCGAGCTGTGGCGAGCGACGCCAGACGGACACCCGGACCCTCCTGGTAGTGCCCTGGCCTTGGTGGAGAGGTACGTGAGATGCAGGTTAAGATGTCGCCGTCCCGCCAGCGCCGGTGCGCGAGATCGCGACCCACCTTCCTGTAACTCTGGCCGGGTTTTGGGGATGGCGGGAACAAATCGAACAGCAGTGTCTGCGTACCTCTTGGGTGGCGAAGGCTTCACCGCTGCAGTCGGTGATGTCGAGGCGGTCGGTACTGTCCGTGCGAAAGATAGTATCGCTGAGGATCTGTCGACTATTTTGGCAAGGCATGGACTTCCTCTCGCGGCGATCGTGTGGGTGCTCCTCGAGGTTTGCCGAGTCTACCGCGTCCAATTGCCGTTGTGCGTCTCCGAGGGGGCAGGGGGGTCTGCTGTGGGCGACGACGGGTACGCCAGGTTAGCGTGCATAGAGGGGCATCGAGCGACGACAAAGGAAGTCCTCAAAGTCGGTCAGAGTCGTTTGAGAGAAAAACAAATTGCGGAGAAATGTCGGCAAGGGTTTCTTATGTGGGAAGCGCACGCCAGGGTTGCGGCTGCTAAGTTCGAGCACGATGTTTTCCTCGCTGGTGTCGCTGAGAGCGCTGCGGACACCGCTCAAAGGGTCATGGCCGACGTTCCCAGCAGTAATTGCCGCGCCACCGCCGGTTCAGCTGCTTCGACTTCGTCGAAATATGGCCCGGAGGGGTTCCCGTTTTCTTCTCCAGCTGCCGCCGCTGCTGCCGGCGTCTTGGCTTGCACCCGCGCCATGGTACTCCGCAATCTGACGGACCGTGATGGCGACGCGAAGGACGCCATGCGACGAGGGTTACAGTTCTTCGACGAGGCAGCCAGGGACTCGAACTGGAAACCGGAACGAGCGTGGCCCGCGAGCGCCAGGCCGACGGGAGAAGGGTCGGTCGTCGCCCATCTGCAGATGTTGGAGGCGCACTACACCTTGCACGAGGACGCGGCGCGGAGGGTGAAGGCAGCTGAGGTCAGGGTTGTGTTAGCCGATGCCGCCATATCAGAGGCGAAGGAAGATGGCTCGGAGCTGGAGGTGGCTTCCTCGGCAGCAGCACTGGGGAGTGTCGGCGCCGCCTTACAATCGGCGGGCCTTTCTGTCCTCGGGTCTGTCTACAGCGCCGTCGCGCTCGATAAGTTATGCCGGGTAGGTGGTTCGGGGGAGCATCAAGAAGGGGTGGGGACGGGGATGGGAGCAGGCGTGGGGACCAGCGTGGCATCCTCCAATGTTCAGGTAGAGGCTGCGCAAGTCGCAGCCGGCATTGTTCGCGGCCTGTGCCTGGCAGAGCGGAGGGGAAGCGAGCGCGACGGTGAGAGCGCTCTGCTGAACGCGAAAATCAGGGTTTCTGATCCTGTCTCGAGAGCGACGGCACAGCCGACGGCGGCGTACTTGGAGTGCATGGCGGGCATGGGGTTGGCGTGGACGTACGAGAGGAGCGGACGCCTGGTGGAGGCCATGAGGGAGTTGAGGCAAGTGTTGCGGCTGTGCCACGCCTGGGCTTCGGCCGGCGGTGCTCTTTCTGCGTCGGATAAGCAGGTCGTACCACTCTCTGCGGCAAAAGGCACGTCCATACTCGACGAATCGGCGGGTGGGGACGCTGCTGCCGCGGGCCCGGAAGAGGGCGTAGGCGAGGAAAGCGGGGATGTCGAGGAGGCAGCGGGAGGCGGGCGAGCGTGCCGGAATGGGCGGACAGGGGAGGGAGTGGCCCTGAGCTCGCAGTGGATACCGATCTACCTCGAGGGCTTAGCGAGCATGGGCCGGCTGTGGCGAGCAAGGGGGTTCGCGTCGAAGGCTAGCGGGTATTTGCGCCAAGGGTGTATCGCGAGCGAGCCCCTCCGTGCGGCCCGGTTCTTACGTCGCAGTCTTCTGGAGGAAGTGGAAGTCGCGGCAGGCATGCATAGGTTTGATCGCGCGGAACGGCTGCTTGGCGCCAGCCAAGATCTTCTGCGCCGAGAGCTGCAGGAGATGGGCGGAGTAGCTGGTAGCACTCCTCCTTTGGAGTGCGCAACCTGTAAGGGACTGCACACTTCGGATGGGGCTGTGGGGTTGGATCCTGCGCGAGGTGGGATTGCGGGGCCTGGGCCGGTCGCGGCGGCCGCGAAAGGGAAAGGTTCGAAGAGGGGAGTCAAGAAGGGCGTAGGTAACCCGAAGTGTCAACCGCTTGCAACGGTTGCGGTGTCCTCCTCGGTGCCGTGCGTTCGCTGCCGAGAAGTCGGTGTCAACGCTGCAGAGCTAGCCGCGGCTGAGGCGCTCCTCTTCCGCAAGCGAGGAAACTTTGAGGGGGCCGTAGCGGCCTGCGAGCGAGGGCTGGTTGCGTTTGCCTCTCTATTCAGAGCCGCGGAAAGCCCGGTTCAGCTACACGATTCCCTCTCTTTTGCTCGGGTGTCGTCGGCACACTTCCCGATGGGAAAGGGGGAAGGGGAGCAAGGCTTCGGCTCGCGTGCGATTAAAACCCTCGCCACACTCCGATTGCAGCAAGGACGCGCGGCGTGCCTCCTTGGAGATGTCACCGCGGGGAAAAAACTGCTTCAGGATTGTTCGGACTTGGACGGTGCCCCCGCTCTCGTGCGCGCGGCCGCACTTTATCGCCTAGGGCGCATATCCCTGGATGCCGGAGATGCGGCGCAAGCGATGGCGCCGTTAGAGACGGCGATGGTGTTGACGAGAGGGGCCGGGACTCCCAAGCTTGTCCGAAAGATTCGACGGGTGCTAGCGGTGGCGCGTACTGCTGAATGCGGCAGGGGAGAGGCGGAGAGTGTTGGTGTCGATGGGTCGTGGGGGGTGGCGGCGCTCGCCAGCCTCTCCATCGGGGTGACACATTGCAATCAGGTCACACACGCGACGGCTAAGCGTTCACGCAAGGGGGACTCGGGGCCCAACACTTCCGGAATTGTGGCAGGATTGAAACTGTTCGACGTTGTCGGTGGCAGCTGCGCGACTATGGGGGGGGCGACTGTCGATGAAGAAGCCCAGGAAAAGGGTGAGTGGGCGGAGAGTCGCCGCGTGTCTTGCAGTCAGCCCCCTTCAAGCATCGAATATGTATGCGCGTCACCGCCGCGGCGATTCGTTACCTGAAGCGGATTGTCTCGATCTTGCGCATTGCTGGGAGTAAGAGATTTTGTTGGTGACGACAGCAATGGCTCGCCGAACCGCAACGCTATTGATATGGGAGTACCAAATGTCAGGATTTTTACTGCGCTGTTACTTGATTGCATGACGGGTGTGTGGTTGAGCCCCGACGGGGGCTCATGGTGTACTTGGTTCCTGGTACTGGGGACACAAAATCAGCAATGAAGATAGAGGGCTTTTCTCCCATCGCTCGTCGCGCGTGCTGCCTTTCGCCATACCTGTCCGTGCTTTGCAGACATCAATTGGTGCTGCCTTTCGCCGCATATCTGTCCGTGCTTTTGCAGACATCAATTGGTTTGTGGAGTGATGCAGGATAATCCGGACACTATTAATAGGTCTTTTTTGAAGCAATCTAATTACGTGGTCATCACCTCCTGGGTTACCTGGACTGCAGGGGTTTAAAAGTGATCGAGTTGATTCTGTAGACCTTGAAGTTTAGAGTCGCCCGGCATACTTTGTCTGGATGTTCGCGTAGTGTCCCGCCGTTGCCACAAGATGCCTGGTAAGCGTTTTTCCTGGATCTCGTGATAATGAATGAGAGCGGGGTCGGACGATTTGACCGCCATGCTGTAACCTATTAACCCCGTTAGAACTCTGCACCCACATTGTTAGGGACATCCTACTTGGAATTAGTGTGTTTCTTTATGATAGTAAAATCGTTAGTAACCTCTTTCGTGTTGCCCTTCGCTTGCGGCGAGAAAATCGTTCCGAACTTGTTCTGGCGATGGTTTCCCACATGGACACTTTTTTCGCTCATGCTGGCTTAGGAAAGTGACAATTACGCAGACGGTCCACACTCGCAAACAACTAAATAAAGCAAAACGTATTTTTGTTCGAAAGCCTAAGCCGCACTTGGGTCAGGGTTAGCTCATTTCCGCCCCGCCTCCCTGCCCTCTCAGGACTGGACCATCTCCGTGGAGAGGACTGCCTTCAAGAGGCAGTGGCAAACGACCTCAGGCCCGACCTGCCGATCGTCAGCTTGTGCCTTGCTCCTGCGGGAGGGGGTTGCAGACGTCTGCTGGTGACACGTCTCGCGCGAGGGCGGCCACCGCTGACGGTATCCGTACCGCTAACGCCCGACGACACCCAGTTGCTGGAGCGGTGGAGAGAGGTAATGGAGGAGAACCGAGACACTCTCCGTGGTCACAGCGTGGAGGAGGCCGCGGCATGGGGCAATAAGGAAAAGGCTAGGTGGTGGGAGCGGCGGCTGGCCGTCGATGAGGGGGTCGGGGACTTGCTTGGGCAGCTGCAGGGGCGTTGGCTCGAGGCCCATGGCCTCGCCGCTGTTCTGCTAGGAGGCCTTGGGGGGGCGGGACTCGGGGCGGAGTTAGAAGGCGTTTTTCAGTTTTTAGTTGAACGGATTGTTGCTGCCCGTGGCGTCTGCGCTGGGGTGGCAGTGAAAGGGTCAGCTAGGGGGAAGGGGGGAAAGCGACCGCGTGGAGCTTCGAACCCTGCTAAATGTGCCGGTGATGGCAGTGGAGGTGGAGGTGGCGACGGTGGCTGTGCCGAGTCTGGAGAAGGGGGGGGGTTGTTGAATGGCTTGGCAGAGCTGCTTCGGGTGTGCGTGCATGGCGGGGACGCCATGAACGAAGAAGCTTGGCTTGCTATTGTACGGTTGGCGTTACCCGGACCTGGGAACGAGGGAGCAGTAGAAGAAATTTCTTGTCAAATTCATTCGAAAGTTTGCGCGGTTTTTGACGCGGACAGGGCGACAGATGAAAGCTGCCGTGAGGATCACCCGCCTTTTACTCCTATGATTGCTGCGGGCAGCCCGCGCCCGGTTCCGGACATCGAACGAGGTCGCAGCGTGAGCACCTCCAAACACGAGGAGGTGGCTGGGGCCGCCGTTGCTGTTAAGCCTGTGGCGTCTACCGTATCGCAGCCTTCTATCGATGCCGGAACGCTGTCGAAGATGAAGGTTGCCGAGTTGAGGCGAGAATTGTCGGCCCGAGGGGTGCCGATCGCAGGACTGAAGCTGAAGGCCAACCTGCTCGCCAGGCTGACGGAGGCGGTGCAACAAGAGGCCCGAGGGCCGGCAGGTATCGAAACATCGGCGTTGGGGTATGGCGGTTGTTCTGCTTTCCCAGAGGGAGAAAAGGGCCGGGATGACTGGAGCGTTTCTTGTAGCCCTCCCCCGCCAGATCGGGCAACCGTTTCGATGTCGGTGGAGCCAGCTCGGCGAGGTGGCAGACAGCCGGCGGCGGCACCACGATCACAATGTTCGGCGACGGATACAAACGATAGTAGTGCTTGCGGCGAGGAAGGTGGGGGCGGCACGAGGAAGGGCGGAAGTTGCGCTGAGCGGTACCCTGTGGTGCTCGTGTTGGATGAGGAGCTCCAAGCGATCCCGTGGGAGGGGCTGCCGTGCTTGCGTGGTCGCGCTGTCACGCGCGTTCCCGCTGTTCCGTTTGTCTTTTCGGCTCTCACGGCTCAATGGGAGGGGGGCAACGACACTCGATGCTCGCGAGGAACGAGCGACAGCAGCAGCAGCGAAGCAATATCAGCCAGAGACCAGCGACAGCAGACGTGGCTTCCATCACGAGACGGGGTTCGACTGAGACGAGGCTTTTACGTTTTAGATCCGGAGGCCAACCTTCCGCATACCCGCAAGCAGCTGGGACCGGTTTTCGATAAAATGGGAAGGCGATTAGGGTGGGTGGGGGTGCAAGGGAAAGCCCCGACCGAAGACAAAATGGCGAGCGTTTTGGAAGGCGTTGACATATTCGCTTATTGTGGACACGGTGCGGGAGAGTTGCTTGTGGGGAGGGAGGCGGTGGCGGGGTTGAAACGGTGCGCGGTAGCGGTGTTGATGGGATGCAGTAGCGGCCGGTTGAAAGGCTATGGGGATTTCGAGCCGTTAGGTATGGTGTCGAGCTACCTGGCTGGGGGTAGTCCGGCTGTGGTGGCAAACTTATGGGATGTCACCGACAGAGATATCGACCGATATAGCGTAGCTTTGCTGGAGGCATTTATGGGGGAGGGAGGGGGGAATAGAGCGCGTACCCTGGCACATGCTGTAGCCCAGGCGAGGTCTGAGTGTAAGATGCCGTTTATTATTGGGCATGCGCCAGTGTGTTACGGGATACCCGTGGTTGTTGCAGCGTCGCCACCAAGTCCGTGAATATGTTTTTATCGTGTTCGTGGAGGTGGCAAATTGTAAATTGGGCAATGAATAAAAACAGGAAATAGAGTGTTTTATATGTATTTTCAGCGTCGCCAACGGACTGCGTCATGACGTTGCAACACGGCAGGACCACAAGCTGCTGGGTGTTGTGCACTTGATGCTTCACAGCACTTTGATTTTACTGTGCTGCACGGTGGCGCCATCTTTTTTTCCGTGCAAAAAGGTACTGTAACTGCAGAGTAGAGCTATCATATGATAGTCCCGTAGCATAGTCACGGGGGGGTTACCGACATATCTGAGATTCTGTCACACGTTACACGCGATGGCCCCGAAACACACGCGATGACTTCGCAGCGCCCAAAGACCTTCTATCGCGTTCGTGAGTGTAATTAATCTCCGGGCATCTGCCGCACGTTACAACCGATGGCCCCGCAACGCTGCATCGACCTTCCATCCCTTGCAGTGGGGTGCAATTAATCTCTGAGCATCTGCCTCGCGCTACACAAGCGATGACCACGCAACGCTCTACCGCTTTCAGTGAAGCGGCCAGGCCACCGTGGAAGCTCCGGCGCAAAAATGAACTAATTTCCACACATCTCACTAATATAAACTTGCACAGGGTTACATAAGCGTATACACTACAACTTAGTAGTGGTCCCTCTATAGCGCCGGCATGTGCAGCATAGAGGGAATACCGGCAATATAGCGGCCACCGGCACTACTCCGCGTTCTGCTACTACTCGTTGTTCTCATCTGTGCCAAGCGATTTCACAGGCACTAAAGAGGGACTACCACTGTGTTTATACCGTATGATGCACAGAACGGTACTTAAGAAATACAAAGTCTGCTCCGCTATGCTTCCTCCATGTCGTCGTCGGCTTCTTCGTCCATGAGTGACTCGAACTCCCCCCCCTCACTCCAGCGGCACAACAGGGACATCTTGAAAGTCGCGATTTTCTTGTCGTACAGCGCCTGGAGACAAGAAAAAAAAAAAATCAAGGGCGATTGCGATTGATGCACTGCGATGTCAGCCTTCATCTCCATAACCAACTGAGCGGATAGCTGCAAATAAGTATCGAAGTAAGTCACATAGCACACTTGCCGATTGAAGTTCGTAAGGAATTGAGACTTCGACACAGCACGGGGAGACGAAAAGGGGCTTGGTCGGGAAAGCCTCCTCGTCCCACGGGCGATATACTGGTATACAACAACACAATAAACCCCATGCCCCCCCGCCAGACAACGCAAGGGTAACTCCGGCTTTCAAAATAGCAGGTATCGCTACAACACGAGGGGTGGCGTTACCGCTGTACGGGTCGAGTGTGAGATTAACAACGCGCATGCACCAAGCCTTGAGATAGTTTTCTTCCTTAATTTCCTCCTTTTCGAAAAATTTTGGGCCACTTTACTGTTTTTGCACTCTCGTTACGTAAAGGAACTTTTGCATGTGGTCTGCGGGAAACCGTGGGGTACTTGATTCGATACTCGATACCGGATATAGTACCCGGCACTCGATAAAGTTTCCCCAGGGACCAGGGACCCGCGGCGCCGCAAGATCTCAACAGACAGGCTTCCTAAGCTGTTCGTCGCACTCAAGTTGGCGAGTGCAACTGCAGTCTATCATATCGCCTCTGCTAATGCCACCACTCATGTCGCCTAAGCTTGCAACCGCCATGTGCATTGGTTGCACAACAGCCAGTTCAACCCACACACCAGGAGACATGTGTGCCCGATTCCTACACGCAGGGAAAAACAATGCCGAGAGGGTTCCCGCCCATCCCCACTGCTGTATAGTAGGCCCTCCTAAGCATGGACCAGACACAAGTGAAGCAATATATACGACATAGCAGTTTTCGTGGTAGCAGTATGAGCTCGACAACAAGAACACCTAATCAAATTCAAGCAAGAACTTGAAACCTTACCGCTGCTGCTGAGACGCCAACTTTGAGCAAACTGTGAGCATGTGAGCATAAACTATGACAAATAGGATAATAGTGTAGATCTCGCCGCTCAGCATCATTTATTATATAATATATATCATCTAAATTTGTTGCGTAGCGTCCCCCAAAACGTCGGCCTTTTGGACTCTTTCTGAATCGTGGACCCATACTGTCGTACTCACCAACAGCTTGGCGCCCTCCGGTGTGACTGGCTCCCCCGCGGTGCACATGTTTATCGCCTTGCGGTTCACCAGCACCCCATCCTCGACCTCCACTACCACTCCTAGCTTCCTGAACTGATCCATCATGGATACTGGCCACGTCCCCAGCGACCCGGTCGGCAGCTCGATCGTTTCGTCGTGGACAAAACCGGGCGGTGCGTGGTCGGCGACGGCGAGGGATCGGAAGTAAGTGCTGACTTCCTCCCGTGGCCTCTTGGTGAAGAGGAGCCCCACCTATAAGTACAGTGAACGGTGTGTCGGGATTGGGAGAGGGTTGGCTGGGGTAAGTGGCAGCATTGCACAGATACACACGAGTTATGAGCACCTTAAAAGAGTGACGAAAAACCGCCAAACCGGAAAACGGGAACGATTCGAAGTGCTCCACCCTATGAGTACCTGGTGCTATAGTGGGAATGAGGGTAGACTGTGATGATGCTGCAGCTGTTGTATACCCTGCAGGTACCACATGATATCAGGGATCACATATTGGTACAGAAGTAGAATAGCTGACCATTTAAGAAGTACGTAGCGCACAGGAGAAGGTGCAGATATATACCCTTCCACCTCCTTCCCCACTACGCGAACCATCGCCTAGACGTAGCACCACGTGTATAGCAAGTCCTTACATCTATGCGACCTGAAGCTGTTGGAAATCCCCCCCCCGCCCCCCCCCCGCCCCCCCCTTCCCCGAACCCCCCCTCCCCAACCCTTCGAACACTCCGCCCTCTCCTCACTGATTGTACCACTTACAGCATACACTTGATAAACTGATGCATTTCCTTCCACAGCTGTCAGATTTTGTCCCCTCAAAAACGCGTTTTATAGTTTCCGCGCACAGACTGACTAACATCACCCTGTTGACCCTGGTACAAGTTACACTGTAGTTCCAAGGGGAGTCGCCGACCTATATCCTTAATGAGGATACACCCAGCAACACACGCGCGATCGGAGCATCACACACAGCTTGCGAAGATGAGTTTCGACAAAATCTTCGATCTCACAGCTGGAGTGTATTTTATTTTTATATACCAAGGGTGTGTTTGGTACGGTACGTACCGAGGCGTTCCGGCGGTATATACCGCCGGTATTACCGGTACCGGACACTTCAGTAAGTTTGGTACAGCGTCAATACCGGTACCGGAAACTTCGGTAAGTTCGGTACGACATCAATACCGGTACCGGAAACTTGGAGTCGTCAAGTTCGTTGAGCAGCAAACCAAGGATTCTTCGCTTGATATCCAGGTAGCCTTCTCTCGTGTGGCTCTTTCTTGTAGATCTTTCAGGATCATAGCTGTCCTGGTCATCTTTGGGAAGCAGCTGTTTCGGTAAGTTCGGTACGACATCAATACCGGTAGCGACGGTGCCGGTACAGACTTTCGTACCGGTACCGGACATTTCGGTGACGGTGCGCTATCAACAACGGTACCGGAAACTTCGGTAAGTTCGGTACGACATCAATACCGGTACCGGTACCGGCGGTACCGGTATGCACGTATGTACCGGAGCCGGTACCGGTATCGGTACAACATCGATGCCGGTACCGGACACTTCGGTAAGATCGGCACAACGTCAACCCGGTACCGGACACTTCGGTACGTTTGGCACGATATCAACCCGATTCCACCACATTGTGACGCCACTCTGTGGAGCTTTGGCTCCAGGCGGCATTCCAAGCCATACACACCCCGGTTCCCGAGCATCTTCCAGTACGCTCGGTATACCGAGACTCTGAGCACGCATGAGCAATGACGCAACTTCCCAGAATGAGGTGGCCTCCAGCAATGCCACCGCTTCTGGTGGCGGGTCATCTTTGCCAGCTCCCACACACACCAGCGCCGGCGGCAAAACTTATCGACGTGGACGCGGAAAAGAAAGCCGTGATTTTGCCTGCTCCTGTGTACAACCCGCTCACGGGAGACGTGTACGAGTTGCCGGCGGAGACGATCAAAGCCGTCGATGGTTTCCCGGCGTGCCGGCCGGTTTTCGGGAGGAAGGGACGCGTGAAGCCTCGTTTATGTACTCGACTGGCGTGTACGTCGAAACGATCGACGAGAAGACGGGGCCCTGCTGGTGATTCAAAGGGTACCTTACCTTTTGAACAGCATATCAAGACAAAGATCAAATATGAAAAAAACATTGAAAATACAATAACCAATTATAACTCACTTCAATTACATACCTCAGCGGGTATCCCCGGCCAATACCCCAATACCGGATTTGCCCTGTACATGTACCGCCAGTTCATGTCCAGTTATATACCTAAGGGCAAGTGTGCGTCGGTACCTTGCCGGCGGCATATACCGCCGATACTGCCGGTATACGTGTTCAAGTGTGTGCCGGTACCGGTACCGGTACCGGTACAGACTTTCGTACCGGTGCCCGACGCTTCGGTAAGCTCGGTACATCAATACCGGTACCGTAAACTTTGGGAAGTTCGGTACTTTATCTATACCGGAACCGGAAACTTCGGTAAGTTCGGTACGACATCAATACCGGTACCGGAATATTCCGTAAGTTCGGTACATCAATACCGGTACCGGAAACATCGGTTAGTTCGGTATGACATCAATACCCGTACTGGCGGTACCGGTACATTCGTACCGGTGTCGGACACTTCGGTAAGTTCGGTACGACGTCAATATCGGTACCGGACATTTCGGTAAGTTCGGTACGACATCCATACCGGTACCGAGAATACCGGTACCGTACCGAACACACCCTTGTAATTCGTATGCCCTTGGGGGTCTACATACGTACGATCGCAGCTTCACCGCCGGGGGTTCGGGGCAGGCACAGCAACACCTATTAATAGCTAGACCTTACGCAGACTGCTATACTTCATCTTGCAAGTCATGCTGGCTGCACTACAACCACGTCGGCGTTAGATGGAGCCCTCATATCTTATCTTGATATCATCTCTGTCCACTCTCCTCACCTGTCCTTTCAAGCGCTTGCTTAGTTGTCGCAAGTTGTCCTGGTACTCGTCCTGCTCTGACTTCCCCAACGCCAGTATCATGACCTTGTTTTTCCCCATGAAGAACCGGCTGTCTTTTCTGAAGTCCATTCTAACCTCTTTCAACAGCTTGCTCCTCAAGTTCACGAAGGAGAACACGTACACAGTCGGGTACTCGTCAACGCATTTCCGTATCTCGGTCACAATACCCTGCTTTAGCTCCCGCCCCTTCTTGTTGGTCTTGGTCAAGGAGACCTTCTGATTTCGCTGTGATCGCGGCATTGCTACTACGAAAGCTACCGGCTATCGAGCCCTGTCGAGACCCAATAGAGTGGTTCTCTTCAACTGTCGAGGGAGGCTACCTCCGCACAGGAACCAGGCCGGTTGCAATCCGGTGGTGCTACCTCGGCAATATATTGGTGACCGCAGAGCTTCTTAGAGAACAGAAACGCTGACGTAGTGCGTCAGGGGAGGTTGCAAAGCTGCGTAGGGTTGGTGGTTGGTGGCTGAAGGCTGGAGAGGCTGATGGGGTTTCCATATAAATATTGCGGCGTTTTGGTTCTAGATTTGGCAACCCCTCCTTTTGTGTGGACGGTGGCCCGACCGACTCCCACTGCTCCCTCTCCTCGAGTCTCTGCACCATCTTAGCTACCATGCCGCCCGCAGTGAGTGTGTGTGTCTCTCGGTGTATGTTTCCTCGGCAGAGCCCTATTCTCTGCGGTGTGTCGTGCAGAGCTATCTTCTCTGCCGCACGAGGCTGCCCTCTTGCGGTGCTCTCGAATCTCGACCCTTCGCTCCCTGACGTCTGAAAGAATGAATGAAGGGGTTGGGAGAGAGGTGCACCGCAAGGTTGCAAATCCTCGTGCGCACGGGATGATGATCGCCTTGTTGACAACTGCAGAGCCAAATTCTCTGTGGTTATTGCACACTCGTGAAGCCGCGTTGGGTATTGGCATTTCAGTTTCGTGCATACTGCTGCTGTACGTACTCGTTCGAAGCTCGTTCTGGGCGAGGAAGAGAGGAAGCAGCCCTCTCGGCAGTTCTGCGATTTTGGCCATGTATAAGCTCAGCGACAACCCTTACCACCCCTCAAGATCAATTAGCTGGTCATGAGGCACTCATTGGTGGGCGTGCTTGGCGTGCACGTGTGCACCTGGGTCGCTTCGCATTGCCGTCGATTCGTTGCCTTTTCGTTATACCCCTCCCACGTCGTGCTGCCTATACCTGTACTCTCCCGTGTGTCTCAGCCTAAGTCGAAGAAGACCTCCAAGAAGCAAACTGTAAAGTTTGTGATCGACTGCCACATCCCCGTGGAGGACCGCGTCCTCGACCCGGCTTCTTTCGAGAAGTTCCTGCACGACCGTATCAAGGTCAACGGCAAGGCCGGACAGCTGGGCGATGTCATCACCATCGCCAGGGAGAAGGTGCGGAACAGCACCATAACGTTGTGGGGATTTTGAAGCACACGCACAGCATTTCCCGGTGACTTTGGTTCATGGTCTCCTTTGTCACCCGAGTTGAAATCCCCTCCTTGTCGAGTCTATTTTCAAGTCGCGGCACGATGTGGCTATATACAGGGCAGCAGAACACTACCGGCCCTCTCATAGGACAGAGCCCCGCACGAAACGTAGCCCAACAGATTACGGGGAATTGAGAAATTCGATTGCTCTCACGCTGAACTGTTGAGTTCGTAGAGACTCCTTTTCTCGACGTTGAAATCTATCGATAGCCTAGAAGCAACGTACCAGGAGGCCGGTACTGCAGTGCTCTGTGCTAGGACGTTACCCTGGAAGCTTTGTAAAAGCTTGAGGGATCCAATGTATCTGGTAGCTGGTATCATGGGTTTTACGAATATTAATATTATACGGGATACAGGGTTTCGCATGCCTTGGGAGCAGCGTGCATATACGGAGGAAAAGAGACTGACGAATTGAGGCAATATCGCAGCAAAGATGTCGGGTCACAGCACTTTCACCCTTTGACAGACAGCGTAAAGGCAATGCCTTGCCAGACAGCCTTGACAGCAAACACAGGAGACACGATAAGAAAAAACTCGGCTTTTAAAAAACGCCTAACCACATTATTGAAAATCTGTTTTGTGCGAAAAACAAAACAAAAAAATCAGTGTTTGAAAAAGAAAACTGCCTTCAGATCTGCGGCCGTGGTAAATATCGCAATTGAGCTACGTACAGCTGCCGCACAGGCGCAGGGGGCAGGGAGTAGGGCATGCCGAGCAGCACAGCAGCCGCAGTGGCCGCGGCAGCAGACCGCACCAGACATAAACAGTCAGCAGTCAGTGATTGGCACTAGCAACAGACCATCATGGATGCCTTTCTGGAGCTTGGAAACTTTATCTGCCGCCTTCCGGTGATGTCCTGCGCGGTTTCTTTGACGCAACTCTAGATCGTGGAAACCTACCAGCGCGCTCAAAGGGAAGTGCACGACTTGCCAGCACCGGATTACCCTGCGGCAGGACCTCATGTGTGCCCGCTACCTCGGATGTGCGGGCTCGAACATGTGCCCGAACCCTCCGCCCGATGCTTTTCCGCCAGCTGTGTAATAATTTTTTCCGCCAGCTGTGTATGCGCCAGCTGTGTAATATACACAGCTGGCGGAAAAGCATCGGGCGGAGGGTTCGGGCTCATGTTCGAGCCGCCGGCACATCCGAGGTAGTGGGCACACATGAGGTCCTACCGCAGGGTGATCCGGTGCTGGCAAGTCGTGCACTTTCCTTTGAGCGCGCTGGCAGGTTTGCCGCGATCTAGAGTTGCGTCAAAGAAACCGCGCAGAACATCACCGGAAGACAGGAGAGTAAAATTTCTCCAGAAAGGCATCGATGATAGTATGTTGCTGGTGTCAACCACTGACTGCTGGCAGCGTATGTCTGGTGCGGTCTGCTGCCGCGGCCACTGTGCTGCTCGGCAGCTTGCAGCACCCAAATAACACAAATAGGGGTTTCCGTACAGATCATGAGGCGTGTTTCTACCTGAGATAGGGGTCGTATGTCTAGACACGGAGATTGGCCTTGACAGACAGACAGCTTGACATCGACATGTCTCCCGACATGTTTGCCTGAAACTACAGATGAGCTATTATACGAGCCGGGCGAGGTCTCCCAGGCCAAGAAAAACAGCACATGCATTTGGTCATGATTCATAGAAACGACACCTCGTACATGCGTACACACTAGCACGTTTCATCCAGTCAGTGCTTGTAAGTTTATGGGCAGTGCGCTCTCAGCTGTGATCTGTGATCAGGCTTGGCAGTGATCTGTGATCAGGCTTGGCAGTGATCTGTGATCAGGCTTGGCAGCAGTGCACTGGGAAGGTGGCGTCCTTGACTGATATCACCCACATGAGCCCATCACAGTAGCTGCTCGCTGCTGTATAACGACGGCCATGAAGAAATGAACGTGCACGACCAGAAACGCCACTCTGGACGGTTATGTTAACGTTTGTTCATCGTAGTAATACCCCAACGGTTCTTACATTTGCGCCCAGATCACCGGTACATGGTGGGAAATTTAATAAACCGTTTGACTTTATTTTTAGTGCTCCAACGGTCTTATTATTTGGTTCGTAATACTAAAGCCGGTATGTCACCTGGTGCAGTAGCTGTGGTCCGGCGGTAGTGCAATAATCTTTAGTGCGGTGAAAATTGCTTGTCACGAACTCGTTGGTACGGGTACCGTTTTAGTGCAGGTATGGTCATGTGGCAAGGTACCGCACTAGTAGTGAGAGACCGCGACTGTACAGAGGAATCATTATGTACCAGGTACTTTGTACTCTGGTACCACAGTACAGATCCGCACACACCAGACACAAACAGCAGGAACGTTAGGGGCATCCAAGAAGGCGGTGAGTTCCCTGCTCTAGCTCGCAGTCGGACTTCGCATAGCTTCGTGTGGCGCTAAATTCAGCGTGGTGCAGTTGTCATAACACTACGAAGCATATTACGAATTGCAACAATCACCACCTTGGATGATGTACGTACCGTTGCTACCATTATTACTGTTGATAGTATACTGATAGTATATTGGTGCTGTTCACCCTAGCAAGATACTCCGAGTACATGGGATGCATACATGCATGTATCTTCGAAGAGTGATGTATCTGTATAATAACCGGTACAAATGTCCCAACACACTGCTTCTGAACACGTTGCTCTCGCTTGGCAACGTCATCCCGCCAATGAAACATGTTGCCAATGTCAGGGGAGGGCACAAAAACAGAAAAGTAGGCATGTTTCTGCGAAGGCCAATAAGAACCAAATTGGAGCGTTGCGACTTGTGTGCGAATCGAGAAAATGACGTTTTTCTCCCAACTTTTTTTTTCTTGTTTTAGCTGGCTCTTTGAAAAACTATTAATAGTGTGGGTAAGTTTTGTATCTTGTGCTCACCTGCTACAGTAGATAATTCGGCTCTCGCCCGGCAACATGATCTAAAGGACATGGAAATTATGTTGATGACGGATTTATGTGCCCTACGATACATGGATGACGAAGGGAGGGGTGTAGGTGTCATCTGTCCCTATTGTTATAAGACTTAGTTTGTGTAAGATGAGCAATTGGTTAAACGGACCATAGTAGTACTTGACTAATACCTTACCAAATGGCTTCGTCGACAGACCTGGGTTTTTTGGGTCGTGGGTCCGAATCCCAGCATCCACCATACTATTTTTTTTCAAACTTTACCCATGTCGATCTTAAAAATGGATATACCCGGTATACCTAGGCAATGAAACCGTTTGGATATTGACACGTCCGCCCGTATATCCGGCCGACCTGCTATCCCGCCGTTTCGGGGGGGGGGGGGGGGGAGTGTTATAAGCCTTAGTTTGGGTAACAAGCTATTGGTTAACCTTTTGCAAGTGGTCAAACGGGCTAATACCCCGCGAATTCCTCAACACTGTCCAACGTATGAAAAAGCGTTGTTCTAACAAGACAACCGCTGATAATGAAAGGGATCTCATCCGTCCGACGTGTGAAGCTGTTAACCATTGTTGTTCTCACCAGAAAACACGCTTCATCGTTTTCTTCCTCCCGTCGTTTTTGCAGGCGCGCATCACCGTAACCGCCCAGGCGCCGTTTTCGAAACGTTACCTGAAGTACCTCACCAAGAAGTACTTGAAGAAGCAGCAGCTGCGCGACTACCTCCACGTAATCGCCAGCAACAAGAACACCTACGAGCTGCGCTACTTCTCGATCATCAACAACGAGCCGGAGGCGGACGAGGAATAGACTTTTAATAGCTACTTTTCGTCACGCGGGTGCCGTGTTGATGTTTCATGACACCGGTGGCGTCTTGGTTCTCGTAGAGAACTTTGCAGCGGGGAGCAGGGGGCATTACTCTTTTTTGGGTGTTGTCTTCAGTTAATTACAACTACAAAAAAATCTGATGGCATGGCGAGCGCCTTGGTGTTAACCGAACTTTGTTCTTTGGGCCGGCAGCAACGGTGACGTTTGTCCGCCGTTTTGTCATTGCGGGGCTTTTTTTTGTGCCTTCAACAACGATGACCTTTGTTCGCTGTTGGTAGATCATTAAACTGCTGTGTTTTACTTGCTCGACGATTGTGGAATCACCGAGTCTTGAGATGAATTTTTTTTGGCGGTTTTCGCTTTGATGGTCATGCACGAAGCCGCGAAAGACGTGGCTTCTGAAAGGCGCCCTATGTCGTCATTCACGTCATCAACAAGTGCGCTCTTAGAGTCATGCCACGTGCTGCGTTCGTCCGACTCTGAAGCTTGCTCGTTGGACCCGACATATACCTAGATCAATCTTCCAAGCTCCTTCAAAGCTGAGTGGCGTTATCGATAGTTGGTTACCCATCCGACGAGTTCGGCTGACAATTTTGGGCATTAGGCATGATCATTTATGCCCGAACACAACATCGTCATTTTCGGGCCAGTATTTAGCCTACGGTGTCTCTCGATCAATATAGAGCCCCGACTTGAAAGTTTTTTTGCGAAACGCAGCCAGTATCGTTGGATTGTGTGGCGGTTGTCCCCAACATAAAATACTACAGCAAAAAGTACCAAATAATATATACTAGTACCTGGTAGTATGTTACACATCGGGTTCAAGAGAGCCCTACGAGCTGGTCCCGTTTTAAGTCAGACGCAACAGCGGAATGAGTTTTCACAGCTCAGTTATCCGAATTTCGACATGGAAATTTGCATGGAGATTAGAAACGGGTTGACACAAAATATGACGCGCTGACAAGAATAAAAATAAAACACTTGTGCCGAAATATCCAAGAAAGCAACTCTCGTTTTCCAGCGCATAAAGTCCTAGCACTAGGCGCTCCGAATCACGTGTCAAAATCTCAGGGAGAATAACAAATTGAGTTGCGAAAAACGATTCACGAATTTTGACGCCACGGGCAGGGTTTGAGGGAGAACACAGGATAAGTTGACGAAACTTGAAGGGCACATACTCTGTGCAATTGGACATGCTGTGTTTTTTTTTCAAATGCCCGATTTTGAGTAATAATTTTTTCGCTGCATTATTCAAAAAATGGTTTTAATTTATTTTCTTTTTCACGCAGCAAATGACATTATTTATGTTTGAGATTCAGAAGGTCGGAATGCACCGGCTCGGGTTGATAATGTCAGCTTTCCAACCGGACCAGTTCGTAAATGTTTCAATATCGGGGTAAGAGAGCGGTCGAAATGGCTTTTGCGTCGAAAAAAACTGGTACACTACCTGGAGGAAGCGCCGGGGAGAAGGGAAGACAATTGTTACCGTGGCTAGTCCAGAACGTCGTTGAGAGCAAAACCCCTGCGAGTTGAACTGGAACATGAAAAAATTTGAGAAACAACCCAAAACGTTTCACTGGATTCCCTCAACATCGCTCTTCATCGCTTTCTATCCGCGAAAACGAATCCACTTGTCATTTTTTCCAATAACTTTTTACCCCGAAACCGTAGATTGAGTTTTAAAGGGGTCAAAGTCGGGTTCGAAACGTCTCCCCACCACTAAAAAGAACCCCCCCCGGGCGATGGATAAATTATTTGGGGGGGAGTAGCCGACTTTCATTCTCGAATGCTGTATTAAGAGCAACATATAAGATAACTAATAATATTCTGTATTCGTACTCCTCCCGATATTAAAGCCGGGGGTGAGAAAAAAACAAAATAAACCGCTTACGATACATATGATGGAGAAGTATACTGGAAACTACAGTAATACACATCTATAGTAAAATAGATGTGATGTTAGATCTAGCTCAAAATTCCCCACCTAAAGTAAGAATACCAACACTTACCATTATAGTGAACAAGAAATAGGACCCCTCCTAATAAAAACTCGAGCACATATAGTATATTACAATTACCAACAACGCAGCTTGCAAATAAATATGAACATTGATGTTATAAGGCTTGGTTTGGGTAAGCTGTTGGTTAACCAGTTGCAAGTGGTCAAACAGACTCTAATACCCCACTAATTCCTTAACAAATGACGTCGTCGACAGACCATGGGTTTTTGGGTCGTGGGTTCGATCCCCACCATCCACAATAACAAACTTTTCAGATTTTCCCCATGTCGAACTTGAAAAATACTCTCCCTGGTATCCCCAGGAAATGAAACGTCTTGGATAATTGACAGGTCCGCCCGTATATCCACGGCCGACCTGCTATCCCGCCGTTTCAGGGGGGGAGAAGTGTTATAAGGCTTAGTTGGGGTAAGCTATTGGTTAACCAGTTGCAAGTGGTCAAACGGAGTACTAATACCCCACTAATACCTTAACATTGACCTGAAATTCGTCGAACTCACGGCTGACATCCCTGAAATGTTTTTTATAAATTATTAATAGTCCATGTACAGTCTAGACTATGATACTCGTATATATATGTGTGTTTGTTTTTAAACAAAACAATATGACCCCTCCCATTATGAAAAAACCCACCCCCACATAGTACCAACAACGCAGCTTGCAAAGATGAGTATTGACCCGAAATTCGTCGAACTCGCGGCTGACGTCCTCAAAATATTCTCATAAAAAATGAAAGTACGTGGGGCGGGCATTCAAATATTGACATGTAGTGTCATGAATCCCTCTCCCGGGGCATCCAAGCCCACCGAGTCAAATTCCCACTCACTCGGAAGAAATCCTAACCTGTGGTGATGAACGACGACCGTGTTTTGTTTGCCCAACTTAGCCAGTCTTCACTCCATAGACAATAATCCTCACTAATTTAAATTAGGTTGTCGTCAAGAATGTGGGTTCAGTTCTGAAGGCGGTCTTCAGAGGAAAAAAATGGCCATTCATTACCACATCCACAGCAAGAAACGCGACTATTCGTAGTCGGGAGATGATGCTTTGCATGTCGGAATCTAACGCAACAATAGACACACGTGTAGCACATGCATGCAGTATATATATGGTATATTGCACACATGCCGTCCTGTTTCTCTCTTCGTTTATTCATGTTTTCCCCTCTTTTTATCGTTCCCTGTTATTATTCCTTTTTGTTGCAAATAGTAATAGTCTGGTGTGCTGGGTTACATCCTTTTTTTTTGCCCGCGTGTTGCTTGGCCCTATCACGATGCTGTATTTGCAATGTGTATCTCTGTCTCGTACCAGTTTGTGACCACAGATCGTCTCTCAAGGAGGCACCAGCACGGACACTGGTTGTGCTGGACGTAGAAGGGTGGAAATATCTGTTCATTGTGAAGAACACACACACCAAGATGAGACCGCACTCATTCCTTCTATAGCTGTACACACGGGAAAGGAGCCTTACTTATTAATAGCAAGCTACAGTAAGATTAATATGCTGGGATCAAGGCAATCTGTGTGCAAAGAAAATAATAGGAGTAATATTTATCGACTTCGCCAACGGCGGTGTTTCCACTGTATGTATCATATCATACAGCACCAGTATAGCACGTTTTGAAGGTCGTATTAGGCGACAACTGTCAGGGAAGCTAACAAAGTCCTGTATCTTATGACCGAAAAAGTTTTATCGTTTTTAGGTATTAAGCAATACCTGCTGACTAGAGCCGCTCCCAAAGAAGTACACCAGGTGCTGTACACAATGTTTCATTGGTTGTACGCTCGTGCTTATCCTCTTTGGTATTATACACAAGGCAATGGTTAACCGTTTTAGTTCGTCGACTCTTCCCTACTTTAGCCTTGGTCACTGCCACTACCATCTACAAGTACCATCTACCATTATCATTTTCTTTCGTAATGGATCGTCATGGACTCGGAAGGTATACGCCGATTGCTGCGTAATAAAAGCTCATCGTTTCATGTATTTACTTCTACACAGAACCGGCAGAGTGGACCTATGTGCGGTCGATCGTCGGGGCGCTTCTCGCGGCCCTCCTTGAAGAATTGGCGTACGTGCACGGCAATGCAAAACCACAACATATATAGCAATTCGACGGGGGGTGGCGTTTGGAAGTTGAACTACCAAGCTAATATGGGTTGACTTGGAGTGTCGTCGTCATCCATGTGCTGCTAGAGGCTCGAGGGTGCCATCACAGCCAACAACAGCGTTGCAGTCTTAATGTTCGCACTTTTGAGGTGTAGCAATAGTACCAGGTAGTACTATATTTCGGATAACTTTTCAAACCCTCCTTCGATCTACCAGGTATTTCTTACCGAAGAAATGAGGGCTTCGACCCAACCCAACCTTAACCCTAACGTCAAACATGACTAAGGCTCCCACAGAAGCGCGGCTTCACCGCGCGTGCTGGAAAATCTGAGAAAAAATGTGCGGACCAGCAAAAACCAAAACGTGTTTGGTGCGTCGTCTTACGTAATTTGTGGAGCAAAAGAACATCGCTAAGGCTACTGTACGCCCCCAAGCACCAACGCATAGACAACAGCAAAACGAAAACAAGAGTGCAGGCGCAAAAACATTTCACGTTAACCCGTGCACATTGTATTCAATAGCCACAGCTCAACAATACACAGGATCGACGACGGCCAACATCGCCCCGTCTTGTCTCTTGCTTTCATCCTCTCTACGTCCACCACAAGCCCGTGCGCGGCCGCCAATATCAGCAGCCAGCGCACACGAAATAAAATCCTGCAGCCGCAAGGTTGAAGTAACGCATCATGCCATTCTAGACGTCTTGTTATCTTGAGCAGGTGAATCTTCTTCTATCAAGTCCAATAGCCCGCGAGTTTCCCCGGCCTTCTTTGCTGGCCGCAGCTCTCCTTCCCTGTTTGCGTGCGTGGACGTCATGTGTAAGACTGTGATATGCCATGTCACAGACTGTGGTATTGCCACGTACCAGAATGTGATCTGTGATGTCTGAAACTGTGATAACCATTTCTCAGGCTGTGGGATGCCATGCATCAGACTGCGATATGTCATGTTTCAAGAGATTCAAGACTGATGGTACATTGAGCACTGCAACTATGGAGTAACAAGGGGACCGCAACCACCAAGCTAACATTCAGCGCTGAGTTATAGCTTAGTGGCTACGGCATACCTCGAACAAAAGCCCAATCTGGAGTCTGTCTGGTTGCTAAGCCTGACCTCAGACCTACCCAAGGCATAGGGTTGCAATCACTATTGTCAGCGCTGACTAATAGCTCAGTATACCTGGCATTTCTCAACAGGCGAATGGGTGAGGCAAAGGCCGTACGAGCCTGACCTGGCAGATGTTGTTAACCACCACCAGTAAGTAAGAGCGCTTTTATGCTACCCAGGACTGCTCTATACTGCTCTATACAGCTCTATACAGCCGACTTAAAGGGTCGGTGATGCACCGTTTCACGTGAAACAATAGAAGATAACACGCAAGATCAGTCATGGCTCATACTTCAACTACTGGCGTGCCGCGGCAGCACCGCTGTCATTCATCATCGCAATTATCTCAGGTATACCAGAACAACGCAGTACTTGCACGTGTATAATGCTTCGGAGTATATTCAAGCGGGCTTACTTCAGCAGTGCTCGCTACTCAAGTCGCGGGAATCAAGTCGGGATTAGCCCAAATCCTTGAACGCACTGACTATGCAAGCGTTATAGCCCAGCAATGCCTTACGCTCGGGATCTCACCCGCAGCGGCGGACGACTCATGCTTGTGCACATCATTTGTGGGAAGAAAATGATATCTGGTACATCATAGGCGGGAAGGAATAGAGACTAAGTTGCTGTCGGATATCCACGGTTTCTACAACAAGAACGGCGTCCCGCAACCCGTTGACCACAGCAAAAGCTCGTCCTACCTTACAGTAATTCTGAAGTGGTGTATCCCTGAAAACGCCAGTGCAATTCGAAAGAGGTTACACGGCGATTTATCTATGTGGCAAGCCTGAGTTGGAGCACACGACTCGCCTGTCCACAAACTCTATGATGGCCATGTCTGCTTGGTCTCCTGTTCGCGGTCTCTGCAATTTCATGACGCGCGTGTAGCCTCCGGGCCGCTCCCTGAGAAAACGATGTAGGACAAGGGTGACCGTTAATTCACCCATGTACAGGAAGATACGAGTACACGACTAAGAAGTTCAAATAACAGGGAGGCACGCCTGACTGTGCACATAAGATATCACGATCCGCGAGCTTTCAACATTTATACCTCCGGCATCATATTAAAATGTCAAGAGCAAACGTTGCTTTCCGAGTGTCAAAATGTATCTTCGAACACTGCCAGGTACAGTGAGAGGCATGATCAAAAATCCACCGTATAAAATATCGACATTGGCAACAATTTCATCTGACCAATGAACAAATCATTCGTTTGCCATCCAGCACTCAACTAGCAAAATGTACTGGAAGACACTACCATTCTGCTATGCGCAAGCTGTGCAGCAGTAGTGCATCCTATCGCGGGAGGAGGAGGATTTAGCTGCTCTCAAGCTGAATATGATGCATCAGGCAGTTGACTTGTTGTAAATATATACCTACCTGGTACCAGGTATGATACATTTCAACCGCAGCTGAAATGCGGATATTTCCCGCCGCCGGCCACCTTTCTACGCGATTTTTTCGCCGGGGCGTACCCCTTCCCCGTGGGCACCCACCGGCGCCGCGGATCCGTCCGTACTGTCTGCACGCGCCCCGCGCGCGAACTCGACGTCGGAATTTTAGGATAATGCTGCGCTCTCTGCGATCTGAGGGGTGTTTCCCTCTCGCGCGAGACACAGGTCGTCTTTCCGTATGATTTCTTCGGGCGCATACTATCTGATCGCGAACCCACCCGAAAGCTCGGCCACCCCATCAGAATTGACCTCGTGAGGGCCCTTGGGTGCTCGAGATCTACGCCAGGAATTGCCCCCCCGACAAACAGCCATGTCATCCAGGTCTCACAGCGATGTCGTCAAAAAGTTTCTTACTATGTTTCTGTGTGGTAACGTACGACGTAGAGTCTTCAAACCACGAGCACGACGAAGGTCGAAGCCCCAGGCCATACAACATAGCGGTAACCACTTGTAACAGGGATGTTAAGGCAGGTTACATGGCACTCAGAATCCTGCTCGGTAGGTTTATGGCTGCCCTGCGCGTCGCAATATCTAACACATCCTTCCTTTGATACCCGAGAAGATCGATTACTCGGTCCAGCATCCAGAAAAAATGAGGGTTTCGACAAAACAAGTGTCTTGCAAACGGGGTTATAAGGGATTTTCCCGGGGGGGGGGGGGGGGGGGGGGGTTCTGGCGGAGTTAGGAGTAGGAGGAGGCGCGGAGATACAGCCCCAGCATACATAGATGCATCGGATATGTATTGACGATGCGTACGTATCCTGATTCAGTACACACAACAACAGTGCCCATCAACAGCTGCGAGCAGTGATACACTATGAAGGTTGACTTCGTGTGATCAGTATCCAAGATACACACACGCATCAGTACTACGGCAGTTAGTTATTGTTGTTGTCGTTGTTCGTCCATCTCGAAGGCGTATAGAAAGTGCGGTCGAGCCCCTCGCACGGAGTTGACAGAGCTGTGCAGCATAAAAATGCATGTGTCCGGTTTGTGACCAGGATTCGAGTACACACGTATGTGTACAGCAGCAGTATCGCATTTACTACGGCAGTCACTAGTATTCTCCGCGGGCAGTGTGTAGAGCGCTATCAACTGTCTGCCGTACGCCTGATCTGCATCCTTCTCCACAATGCTGTCAACGTGTGTAAAGCGGTCCAAACTCTTAGCACTACGCCTGCGCCCCATTCTTCGCCACAATGCGGATACCATTTTCGGCATCACGTGAGGCGACGACCGGCGGCCGTCCAGGCCGCCCGCGAAGCTCGTTCTACTGTACGATAAAGAGAAGCACATAATTTAAATTGTTGAACTAGGAGCACAAGAAAAAAGACATTGTTGACGCCATTATCATGCCAACATCTCATTAGCACTATGCATTATACCAGGGTATATGTGATATTGCTCTGTTCTACAGGGCTTACTTGTATCTTGGCCCCAGCACCTCGAAGAGTTTAACCACGGCTCCATTTTCTCTGATGACCGACTGTGCTTGCCGTTCGTGGTGCGGCGTACCTATAGAGCAGTATCAATAATTCGAGCGCAGTACAGGCGGTCCTCAGGCTCGAGGCTTGCTAACAACACGTGCTTCCGCATAGTTGCACATTGCAGATGGTATACGACAACACCGTCTGTTTCCAACGTTGGAGCAGTAATTGCCGGGGAGGTGATTTTACGGGGGCAATGCCAGCTTCATGCCAGCTTCATCGGTAGGATCCTTGCAAACGGCGAAAGTCGGCATTGGAACTATGTGTGCCGAATTTGGCCTGCTGATATGGGCAGCGAGGACGGCGACTTCGTATATGCGCAAGGGCTGGAAGTAGATTACTGCATGCAGCAGTCTGCCGCATTACTGCACCAGATTACTGCTGTGGTAAGGTCAACAAAATGGTCGGGCAACGGTTAAATTGTATCGAGGCACGGGGCGGGAGCACCAATGTTGTGGGTGCGAGTTTGCCTCGGAGCATCACGCCGCGGAGTCCTCGGCGGGTCCTGAACGACCTAACCACTCAGGACTGAAATATAAGGGCCTTTTTGTTGATCATATCAATACCCAAATTGCTTATATTTCCGTCCAGAGTGGTACCTGGTACTGGTGTTCAACATCCTGTTGAGTGCGCTCAGCGTTCGTGCTATGGGTTACAGTCACAGGAGGGCGCAGTTGCTTGGAGGGGCTTGGCTTTTGTACAGAGTATGAAGCACTAACCTTTCTTGGCTAGAGTGACCATGTTGTCTGCGAGTTTGCGGAGCTCCTTCGCTCTTGGCACCGTTGTTCGGATGCGTTCGTGGTAGATGAATGAGGTCACCATGTTCCTGAAAGTGCACAATAAGAAGAAACGATATCGGAAAAGACGCCAACGCGTGAAACAGCAGCAACGCCCAGCACAGGATGTTTATTGATAATAACAAATAGGGTACACTAATAAGAAATTCAGGGTGAAATTTACAGGAATACAATGAATCCGGCAGTCAAAATACAGCAGTGAGTGTAGAACGTTCCGTCTCGAAACCCAAAACAGCTTGGGTCAGTATTTATGTTTCGTATTACAGCAGTTGGTGTCTCGCAAGCAAGAGGTAAGATGGAGGATACGGTAGACAGTATACATCATTTACGTGACGAATGGTGAGACAGACTAAGCCGCACAGCAGTCTGATCACCAGGGTCTACTCCGATCTCTACCATGCACAGTCAGTACCGCTGCTGGTGTTGGTACAGCGCATGTGCCTCATGGTACACATCTCTTTTTCTCTTTTCCGTACTAAGTACCTTTTGGGCGGAAATATAAGTATCGTTGTATAATTCACATTCATATTAAACGGTCTTTACATTTCCGTCTATAGTGGTAAATCGTACCGCGTTGCCTTTCTATCTCACGAATGCAAGGTCTACTGGTTGATTACGTATCATAGTGCTCGTAATTCCCCACAGTGCCAGTTGGATCGTTCACTGCAAAGCGATCGACTGCAAGTTATTGCTCTGCCATAACTGCGCAACAGATCAGCACCAGCACTCCCGTTGCTCCAAGCATCGACGATCGACAAAGAAAGCAAACAATCCTCGTGAGGAACACCACTCACCTGAGCATTGCCAATCTATGACTCATGTCCCGCCCCAACCGATGCATGTTCACGCGCTTCCTCATGTTTAGGCACTGCTGCAAGAATAAAAGAGTGTGTGCTGCTGTCGGGTGACCACTGATACGATCAACGAGTCTTTCCAACGGCAGTACAGTAACGCAGGTGTTAGCAGAGAGAGGCAACCAACACTCCACGGGTTTCAATGAAAATTATTGGGATGTTTGAATAAGGGTGCTCGAGTGTTGTGGATCTACGAGATCTACGATCTACGCGATCTACAGCTTTTCATGCACATCCAGCAGTCCAGCACCATGTCAGCCCGTGGGAACATCCTATTCCCAACACTTGACTGCAAGGGGAAGGCGTGCAGATTATGTTGCTAGAGGGGGGAAGCCCAATGTATCGCGATCAAGGAGAGGGAAGTCGGTCGGCACAGCGTGGCACGCCGCAATTCGCGACCCAAAAAGCAGCATGCGATCTATTTCCTGGTGAATGCTAACGGTAAGGGTGGCGGTACAGATTACATACAGCAGTCTGGGTCGCCTTGTAGCTTCCTGGACGCGATGGGGGACATTACCCCGGAACACCCACACCACCTCTTTGTATACGACCCGTAGAGGTCTCACCGTCCGAGCCGTATAGCTTATCGGATTAGGAACCCTGGTTGTTGCGCTAGTTCGAAGTGGTATAGATGAGCTGCGTATACCGAACACGAGTTGAGGCTTATCGTGCTGCTTCTAGTAAGAAAGAGCGCACCCCCGTCGGCACCCGGCGTTTTAGACAACCCCCAACTAGGATAGAAATGCGCGGGGAGTGCTGCTGTAGATAGGGAAACGAGGAAGCGGTCGAGTCTGGTATTACTCTTGCAGAGGTACACCTAGAGTTACCATGGCAGAGACATACGCAGTGCTCCTCGCACAGCATCGGCCTGCCGACAACCATGCGTGTTGGCAAATATCAGGGTGTCTTAAGTCCCCCCAAAAAGCATTGGAACGCTTGGAACCTGGAACAGAATAATATCGGGCATGCTGCTCATTAGTAGTCAGACTGATCGAATAGGTTCCTAGCGTTCCCACCTGACCGGAGTTTTGGAAGAGGAAGAAGTCCCAAGAGTAGATCTTGTGCAGCAAAACTGAACGGCCCACTTGGAAAGATGTTTACGGCAAATAATTGGTGCTGTGAGTGCTGCTTCAAACGCTGGAAACCCACGAGGGTGCGGTTGAACACCCTCCCTGGCAATTCCGTGACCGTGAATTTTGGAGGAGGAAGGAAATATCCCAGAGTAGTTAATCTTGTGCAGCAAAACCGAACGGCCGACTTGGAACGAGTTTACGCCAACTGATTGCTGCTTGGAGTATTGCTTCGAACGCTGGAAGCCCACGACGGAATGGGTGCACATGGGATGACATAGGACTCACGGGGCGTACCATATATGGACGACGTAGGGCTCGCCCGCGGAAGGAGTCACGTGATATCGCCATGGCCTGACCAGGAGGCTCACGAGGCAAAAAAACGGGTTGCGAACGAGGCTCTGGCGATATATTTTCCGGCAAAAGTGTGGCACTGATTTTCGCAAAAGTTTCCGTAGTCCTCGTCGAGCCACGACGGCAATATCACAACTTGTAGTTTTTTTCCGAGTGTGCAACCTGGATGGCTAGCCGCGTCTTCTGCGAGACTTGCCATGCGGTGTAATTGCGTGCAAAGTCGTTTTCTGTGTCTGGAGCACTCGCCCCACGTGAGGGCACCCCTGCCCTAGAGTCGAGCTGCACGGTCCCGCGGTCCCGACGCAAAAGTCAGTTGAGTTGTTTTCTTGTCGGGCCGGTTGCGCAGGATTCACCAGTTCATATCTGACTCGAAACGTGTTTGGAATGGAACGAACGAATGCGAACAGCTTCCTTCCATTCCACCCGTTCCAACGAGATCGAGATCGGTTAAGACACGCCCTCATACCAGGCATATCTGGCGCCTCCAATTGAACGGCAATTCGTTGTGAAAGCGTTTCGATTGTGCAAGGGTTGGGCAAGTTATAAACTTAGGTCAGAGCGAGTGTTGGGACAGGACCGGGAAGCGGAATGCAACTTTAATGCATCTATCTGTAGCGTGAATTCGACTATATTGAACACTGCAAGGGAGACCTCTATCACGCGGAATTTATCCTCGAAAGTCAGCCCGTCCAACAGAAACTGGACGGCAACAACGAAAGACTCGCGAGCTATGCACACACGGGCATCGCTGTTATTACCCAAGCGATTCACCCAGCCAGCGTGGCCGCCGCGACCTCCGGGCCTGCCAGGTTTGGAGCCTTGTCGCCCTCGTTGTCCTTCCCCTTGATGGGGCGAGGAGCGCCGGGCTGGGGGGGCTTATTTTTCAAATTGGACGCGACGTCCAAGTTAGCGTCCAGCTCGAAATAAACGGCCCAGGCTGAAGGTTATTATTTTTCAGACCGTCTGGTGATGACTGCGCTCAACACAAGTCCCGTTAGACAAGGACAGGTGGTCTCAGACACTGGCCGCGCCCAGCTGTGGTCAGACAGCTCTCGCTACACTGATGATGATGTAAAACGTTAGTATCCTAGTTGTTAAGTGGCATTCTTCAGCCAAGAGACATATGTCTTCACGATGGAGTCTTGAGGAGTCAGGAGTGGGGCGGAAAAGGAAGAGGGGTAGGCCATGCCTGAGCACTCCCAGTTCCTCTGTCTCTTACGTCAACGTCTACTTCTTGCCATCTGCTTCTTACCGCAACGTTGTCAGCTGGCAATAACTGTCAATCTTTACTTCCATAGCGGCACAACTGCAGCTTGTCGAACCTACTTCGTTGAACCGCATTTGCTTGGAAGAGAAACTCCTGGGCTATTCGAGCAAAATATACGCACTCCATGCGGTCATATGCAATGCCAAGATACAGGCACAACGTACTCACACAGTTCGTCGTACAAGTTAGAGGTTGTTGCATAGCATTGACCTGATGGACCGCAGCATCTGCCATTCGTGATCCCTCCGCACGGCCCCTTGTAGGTAGAACCAACTTCGGTGGCACCGCGCACTTATGTCGAAACGTGACTCGGGACTATCCCAGGTGCGCACACCACGCAGAAGACCACGCAGAATCACATACAATATACTTGTACAGACATTTCGTGTTTGTATGATTCGTCATTGTACGATACCTTGATCGCTTCTGAAGAGCATCGACAGACTATACCATACAGCATGGAGCTGCTATATCGTCAGAGGCTCTCCGCCCCAACAAGGGAAAGGCCAAGGAGAACGACAAGATCCCAGGCCCAACAGACTCGGAGGTCGCTGCGGTCACGCCGGCGGAGGGTTCAGCAGGAGCAGCGATCGCAGCTGGCGCGGTCATCTCACGCTTGCGGGACTCAACCATGCTGCTGGCTTGTTCACGTGTGAGTCCCGGTCGTGGCATCATCGCTATCATATCTTGTATACACATTCACTCTTCACTCTTTCCCTTGCACCTGGAAGAGAACGGGGTCCTCAATCGAGGCAGGCACAGCCACCTGGACGCCCCTGCGGAGTCGTACGAAGATACAGCTACTCTGACGTGTTTTCCCTTTTCCTTTCCCTGCTTCCTCTACTTGTCTTTCTTTTCTCTTTTCTTTTCTTTTCTCTTTTCTTTTCTTTTCTCTTTTCTTTTCTTTTCTCTTTTCTTTTCTTTTCTCTTTTCTTTTCTTTTCTCTTTTCTTTTCTTTTCTCTTCTTTTCGTTTCGTTTCTTTTCTTTTCGTTTTTTTTCTTTTCGTTTCGTTTCATTTCTTTTTTTTCCTTTCCCTCTTTCGCTTTTTTTCTTTTCTTTTCTTTCCTTTCCTTTCTCTTCTCTTCATGTCTTTTCTTTGATTTGTCTCTCTTTTTCCAATTGACTTGAGTCTGACGTGCATATGCGTCGTGATAGATACTAGTGTAATATATACGTGGTAGTCTTTCCTGGGTGGCAAGCGGTATAGTCGGTTTTTTCAGGCGCGAGTAGTGAGACGTATGCACCAGTATGGACCTGGTACATCGTAGGGTGACTCCCGATTTCACTTTTTATATGTTCCTGGCGGAGGCATGAGTTGCATAAGCAGTGATATATGCGTGTACCACCTTTGGTTTGTGTTTTTTTTCTCTGGGGTATTCCTCAGCTCCAGATTGACTGGAGCCTGTCCTGTGACCACGGATTTGATTATGCGAGTCAATGTGAGAACAACAACAACAACAACAACAACAACAACGGCTACGTATGCGGGCTTGCGGTTTTCTTGGGAGAGTGGTGTGACCACTGTTGATCAGGAAACTTGAGGAGGTGTTTACGGAGTGCAGCCCCGTCCATCATGTGCGATTGAACGCACAATTGGGGAATGGTGGCAGAAAATTATGTGGATCGGTACGACCCCCAACTGTATGTTTGGTAGAGTTCATGCTCATATTGCACCGAAAAAAGCGATGCCCACTGGAACTTATTGCGGCAGGAGCAGCGATCTTGACTGACTCTACCATCCCCCGCAACCGGGGCTCAGCCATGCCGGTGGCAGCAATCGGCCAGCTATTTGCTGGTCGTGTTTGAGCTCCTGTTGTGTGGGTGTAGCCCATATCGCCAGCACAACCGGATCTCACGCATGAACAAGCCAATGGCGTGCCTAAGTCCTGCTTGTGGGAGATGGCCGCGCCAGCCCAAACCGTTGCTCTTGCTTTTTAATTGGTTGCGGTTGACACCGCTTCATTCGGTACAATACAACCATGCACAACCAAATATACAGTTGGGGACCCACCGCACTGACGTACATAATTTTTCCCGCCATGCCCAAATGGAATATCCAACTGTAGATTTCTCAAGGTAATTAACGGTACTCCTTGAAAGCCCCGCCGGGGTTTCGGGTCATCAGTGGTCAGACTGGGCTTCGAAGTAGCACCGAAAGTCAGCCTACGTGTAGCCACACCTCCGTTGGATGAACTGCGCCGGGCTTGTTGTACCCAACAATGCCTTGCATGCGTGCGCCCCCAGCGCTTTTGCGCCCTCAAGCAGGCGCACCCCGGCTGTATGGTGCCTTCTGTCCAGCACAACAACACAGGGCACCTAATAAGAATCATACATAACTCAGGCTATATTTGTTGTTTGGGAGGGGATACGTTCTACGTTCACTCCAGAATAACCCCCCCGATTTCTTAGCATCCTGTAACCATCACCCCCCCTTTCTTATTACCGCGTTTTGTACTACCTTTGAGTTGCACTATAGCCCGGTCGCTTGCAGTGGTTTTCGCACAATACTTCCCTGAATTCACGTGCTTCAATACGATCCAATTGTCCCTTCGGAAGTTACTAATTATTGTCACCATGATCGGGGCTCCCGGCTACACCATCGCCAGCACGTCCCTCATCATCTCGAATGCTGCTTGCTGTTCCTTGTCCAGGCCTAAGAAAGTCGAAATGCGTTCGTTCCTCCTAGGCGATGCGCCACTCTTGCCTCCTTGCACACGCCCAGCCAATAACCCAGTCCACGCGCATCCATATTATAGATATACGTAATAAAATTATTGTCGGGGGGCTTCTCCACCCGCACGGCATGTGCTACCGCCGCGTATATAGACGAATTTCTTTGTTTCGTTTTCTTACCACCCCCCCCCCCCGCCGACCGGCCCCTCTCTCTGTGAAACCCCAAGCTGCACAACTCCCCGTCAAGCAATGCTCAGGACGGATATTACATATCACCTGCCTGCGTCATCATATTTCCCCTCTTGACCGCTGGCGACAAACTAGGAGGAGGGGGAGGAAGCGACGGTGCGGCGAAGGGCGATGGAGATGAAGTCCCGCACGCTCAAAATGGACGCCAACCGCCATCGATCCTCTCTCAGTCCCTTAGGTAGGTTAGCGTTAGGCTATACGCACACGGGCGTAGAAAAGGTATTACTGCAGGCTCTTTCAGGCGTTGCTTGCTCTAAGTTGCCATCGGCACGTCAACGGGGTGACGTGGCTGAAATCTAAGTTAAGTGATTATCGGGGCGTCACCCATACACTCTGCATAAGGGGAACAGCTGGGGTACGGGGGGAAAGCAGTTATTAATGTACTTGAACGGTTTCAGTTGGGTTTCGCTGATGGGGTGGAGGCAGCCGCGTTACCGTCCACAGATGTTGCCGGCAGGTGTGACACCATCGCTGGCCGATCTGTTTTGGTTGTTTTGAGTGGTTCTTTTTTGGGAGTTCGATGGTGACGCAGGCCGGGGGGCACAAGCGCCGCTGGACCCCTTACGAGATGTTCAATCATAGTAGTATATCAACACTCTAGTTGTAGACGTAAAAATAGTAAGTATTAATAGCAGGAGGGGGGGCAGGGGGAGGAAGAGGTGGAGAAGGATGAGAAGGAGGAGGAGCAAGGAAGAAGTGAAGCAGTAGAGCAGTATACCGAGTAGTACAATTTTTACAGCTCTACACTGTTCATAAATAAATGGTGTGCTTATGGTTGTGTCCGATGAGAAAAATAGGCTTGGATATGGGTCGTCCGCGCATCGATCGCAATCAAAAACGGTAAAGCGTTTGACTCGTGCTCGCCGTTCGTCACGGTTTTTTATATTGGCGTGTCGCTCCTTTTCGTTTCCTCGTGGGTAGCCAAGGCAATGCACATGGTACTATGATAACGTACTGTTTTTTTTTGTTTCTTCAAGGATGCATTCGCATAACGTACAGCTTCATCCACGTTAGAAATAGGCGTTAACGCGGAGTTTTTTTAACGGACAGCGCATGGTGCATACCAGTACTAGATATCAAAGACAAGGCAAACAAACGGCGTGAACGCCTGTTGGCCATTATCTGGAAGACGGCTGTATAGTATAATATACCGACTAGTAGTGTAGTAGACGGTTTCACAGAAGAAAAGAACACGACCCCAACGAATATATTAATTGGGCTTGAAGCTACCTGTATGGGTGTGTTATGACTGTGTTGAAGAAACAAGAGAGGATCGCTCGTTGTTGGTGGCAGTTTTTGGGTGTAGGGCACCCTAGCCACTAGCCACCGCCTCTTCACTACACACCATATACCAATAACAATACCACAACGTAGCCGGCATCCCCGTAGATCTAGCAATAGGCATGTTAATAGCGATAACTCTCGTAACGACAGTGCGAAGCTCGATGTCGCCACTTCGAGCCCCCCAAGGGACTTTTTCTTGTGCAATAATTGACTTGCAGAAACCCTTATAGCGTGTGAATGTACACCCTTCGACGCGAGTCGACGAGGGAAGAAAAAGGAACCCGCCTTGCGATAAATATGAAGGCATGTGCCGTAGTGGGTCCCTCCAGTTTACCGGGGTCTCTACAAAACCAGGGATATTTTGTTGACAGTCCGTCAATCCGGCCTCCTTCATTCAGTGGCTTAGGAACAAGAACTCCATTGTATTCCAAAGTACCATGAACAACCAACGGAATCGGTAGCTCCCGGTCTATCGCGGTGCCAACTCCAACCTACGCGTAGCCCTCATCGGAAAGAGGCGAGCGCGGCACAGGTCGGTGTACCAATACACCGGTACCTGTTAGACTCCAATGTAGTGGTGCAAAGCTTCTCCGTGCATGCGCCCCATACGCAGTCAGTATAACATAGCAAGTCTCCCGAGTGCATACTCGCATACATTTGTAGGGACTTTTTCTTTTGCACAATTAGACTTGCGGAAAGCGCGAGAGCGTGAGTTAGCAACACTCGATGAAAAATCGACAAGCAATGGAATTGCTGAACCCTATGCGCGATAAAATTGAAGGCAAGAACCAGGGGGGAGAAGGGACGACACCTGTGACCACGGCTTGTCCAGAAGCTGGAAAGTAGAAGTGTGAAAAAAAGAATAAAAAACGATCCTCGGCCTTACCAAGCTACACATGTTTGTTAGCACACACTTGCTCGGATGTTTCGAGCATGGAAAGAAGCCTGCAACTCGTTGGCCTTTTCTAATCATCCGGCGTCAACGGGCACTGAGAAAACTACAACCTGAAATTCCGTGGTATTTCTTGCACAGAACAGTGCGTCCGCGCGTCGACGCTGATCCTGTTTTGTATTGTTCTTGAGGCCAATCCCCGTCAAATTCGTAATCAAGTCCTTGCTCGTATCTGGTTTCTCTATGTTGTGCAGAAGATTATTTTTTTATGCTTCGGCTATGTGTACAGAGTATTTCGTATGCGGCAAACAACCATGACCCCGTAGCGCTGCCGTCGACGTGCTGGCAGGGCTGACAAGATCGATGTTAAATGTGCCTGAAATTGTCATGGCGAGTTCTTGGAGGCTACCAGGGTGTTGACCTATTTGACTCGACGGTGGGATTGAGAGCACTTTAACATACTGTTGCATGACACGTTGGTCCACAAAAAAACATTCTGGTTCTTCACGGGCTAGGTTTAGACTCAAATGTCTGGGAAGGGGCATGTAACCAATCTCTCCAAACTGAAACAATCACTGGTCACAAAAGACCTATGCGTTTCCCTACGTACACGCGGACAGCAGTTCCATGATCGTAACAACAGAGTTGAACAAATCGCCTCAGGGAAAGATTATCCCTTCGTATGAGATATACCGCCGTGTTCGCTCCGGATCGCCGATTAATGTTTTCACCACTAGAAAAATATCCTACCCTATTTCCAAGTTATGTACCCCTAAACATGGGTGCAGATCTCTAAAGGAATAAACATTTGATCCGTCCCGACGTCCCGACTACATGTGACTGACGGAACAAATGTGCCTTTTCACATACTAATACCTGGAATATGCAGGAAGGGACGCATTCAACGGGGAGGCTAAGACTGTAGTGCCGTCGTTACGTAAAAAATAACCTTGAGTCGCCAGAAACCGCTCGAGGCGACACTACCCCTCTGACAAAGACAACCTTGCTGTCGTTCGCTCGGTTCTGTTTTTCTGGACAACGTCCACGCGCTAGCTTCATTCATGTGGCGACGACCTAGCATTATCTCTAGGTCATCGACGTGCCCGCAATGTTCGAACCACTTCTCGGTTCGTTTATCGGGGGAGTGGTATATCGGGAGTTGCTTATCTAAAGCGGGTATATGATTTGCCCATGTTAGGTTGCATCCACTGCGGTTGGTTTCATAGGAGGAGTGACAGATCGGGCGCTTGCGTACCTAAGAACGGGTATATGCTGTCCACATCGGCAGCAATCAAACACACGTTTGCAACCGAGGCTTGCAGCATCCATCTTTTTGGTGGGGGTTGAGCACAAACACCACCCTCATCCTGTGCGTTTGCATCTAAATGTGGACGCGTTGTACCGCGGTTTGTCTACGAAACAGTAGGACGGCATCCGGTGAAAAGCATCTAACCTTGATGCGAGACAAGAAGCAGTGTGTGCACACGCTCTTTTTCGTTTCATTGGTTCGAGCAAAGTGATCAAAGCTGCATACATCAACGCAAAGCCGGTGCCGCGTGGGTGTGTTGCGTTGTCAAATATTTCCTAGCGGCATGTCGTACTGACACATATTGCGATGCGCGGCGATATGGCAAGCGCAATAACAATAATAATCATGTGACTGATGTCCCTGTTGCTCAAGCCTCGGTCACCATCACGGTGGAAGACGAGCGGGAGCAGAAAACACGAGACTCAATTTGACTATAGTTGTTCTTCTGCCGAGACATGCAGTTCCTTAGGCATCAACGAATCGAGCCTTCCTGATCGTCGAATGAGGGGCGAATGAGAACACAAGAGATTAATGGACAACGAGCGATGCCGTAAACTTGCACATCCATAACAGCAAAGTGTAGATGTAAATTCGACTAAACAGCACGCTCGTAGAGCCCAGTAGGGCTTTGGAAACAAAACGATCGAGCACAGTTTAATCGTAATGAAAACATCACAAGAAATGGTCCAACGCAAGGGCCGGAAGCCTCGTGGCCCCGTTTCGACCACGCCTGCTCCTACCCCAAAAAGAGGGGAACATCACAGGTGATTACATTTGCCCTACGGACCATGCACACGAGCCTCGGGTTGAACCGCATAAAAAATGGAGGGAACGCCAGCCCCCCACGCAACATGTGCGCTGTTCTCGACGAACGAGCATTCGGTTAAACATTGAGAATCCCAGGTATGCCATTATCAAGGGTCCACGATGCCCGCCATATATAAATAACAAATACAAAAACGTGTGATACCCTGTACCGCATAGAGCTCTACATCTTTCCTGCTTTGTGTCACGGGCAACTCTATTTACCTTCCCTGTGCTGTATCCTACTCGTAATAATTCATCATCGACATTGCTTCCCCAACGCTTTCATACTCTCATCCACATTGGCGGGTATTTATCTACACAACACAGGACGCATTGCCGCGCACTCTACACCAAAGTTCCACGAATCTCGTAAACGTATCGCTTGGAAATCGACTGGTCGGCTACAAACAACCCTGAAACCAACCAAACCAGCAACTCTCTGCAGACGAACCGCGGTACATAAGGCTTTATTGCACCGTAACATGACGGGCAGGCGTGACGTTAACTGCAACTGCAACAACGTCAGTCAACTGCTATTCCGTAGCAGTCGTAGCGCCAGAGATACTAGAGGCACTACGTGGTGGTCAACCGACAAAGAGGGAAACGCATGCTCCCACTGCCTCATCTAGGCATGCCGACCAAGACCAGAGCTAAGACCAAACACTGCAACAACTACAACGGAAACGGTCCCAGCGAATAGACCCACTCTGTAGTCGTACCGCAGTTGTTGGCAGGGGTATTTGGTCTCATCACAGGGAGGCCATATCTGCAACTGCTGCAACGACGTCAGTCAACTACTACTTACTACTTAGCACTTCAGTTGTAGAGTTACAGGTACGAGAGGCACTAACGGCAAACTTGTCATCGCGACTAAGAGGCACACGCATGCTCTCACTATCTCACGTAGACACGCCTGAGACACGCCAACCAAGAGCAAATGCGTAAGCACTCCCAGCGAGTTGAAGTCTTAAAACAGGTACCACTATGGACGGCAATATAGTACCAGTTTCATTTTTAATAAGGAATTAAAACAGCCCTTAATTTTCCGTCCAGAGTGGTATAACAGAACAGGTACACCAGACTACATAATTAAGGAAGCAGCATGGGTACACTACATGAGAAGTACCTCCATGCATTGCTCTCTCTCCGCCTGTCCCTTGTTTCTGCATTCCTGCGGCAACAACCCTCAGCCCGCGTAGCCCTCATTCTCCGACCTCCGCCACTACCTCCTCCACTGCCGCCTCCTCATCCACCCCCTCCCCGTCCCCCTTCCCGAGAAACTTAGCAACGACAGGCGTCAGCGCCACCGTCGGCGGAAACCTAATAGGCGAAGCCGCCTTGTGGATGGCATAAGCCACCGCAAGAGTCCCGGTCGTTTCTGCTGAGGTGCTTGTTTGGATGCCCACCTTGCTCAAGAGAGCTGCCATGTCCACGCCGTTCGACACCGCCACGTAGCAGATGCTGAAGGAGATTAACGCGAAGGTGATAGACGTGATGAGGTACGCCGAGCCGTACTGCTTGAGCAGATCCTTCGCGGTCGTTGCCACCTCTCCTGTCCCCTCCCCCTCCTCCCCTCCCTCCTTCTGACCCTCCTTGAGTGCTTGGAAGAGCCCTGCCTCGAGACCGTATTTCTTGACAGTCTCGTCAGGACCCAGGTCTGTCTTCATGCCGAGAGGGCATGGCTGTACCCGTGCCGGGCGAGCTTTGGAATCACTCTGGAAGACGGACGGGATACTACGAGCGAGAGACCCGCATCGCACACCGGGGTGCACAAAGCTTGAACATGACTCCACAAGCCATGCAAATATGAGCGCGCGGACGCCGAGCGAAAACATTACGAGCACCGTGCGCCACAGGAATATCACAAACACACGCACTGCAGCACAGGCAGCTTCCGATGGTATCAACAGCCGGCGACCAAACGCTCCAGCGTCTTGCGTTGGTAGGTGATGCACTCGTAGGAGCTAGTGACGCCTCAATCTGATTGAACATGTTGCTATATGCTATAAAGAGATAGGAGTTCCATTATTTTTAGGCGTACTCAGGAAGGGGAAGTATGAGCCTCCCGAATACGTGGGCTCGTGGGCTCTGGCATGCTGGGCCATCCCTGTTTCCCTGCCTCTCAGCTTACGTGACTGACGTTCATCGGACAGTGTCAACGCCTGATGTGAACCGTTGGTGCGTGCACCGCGATGAACAGTGTACTATTGCACGGGATCCGTCGACCGAACGCGGTCGTTCTGTCAAGCACGTCGTTCTATGCCCGAGCGGTACGACTGCACTCCTCAGAGCCGGAGCCAGTAGCCGAGGAAGAACACCACACTGTCGCAGGGGGGCACCCTGCTGCTTTCAGCAGCGACCACGTACCCCCACCGCGACCATCACAGCGGAATGCCGACGCAAGTGCTTACGGTGCCAATGGCAACGCACCGCCCCGGCTTCCTTGGGAAAACGTAGCTTCCAAGCTGCCCCCAAAAGCGAATGGGAATCACGGGAATCTGGAGGCGCTGCCTCGATTTAGGGCCGCAGGAGGAAGCTTGGGCACTGCTGCGTCAGTCCAGTTCCCGCGGGATACCCTCGGTACCACGCAACGAACCCCTGCATCGAGGCTCAATGGAAACAGTAGTATACCTAAAGCGTTTGCCAAGGAGGGGGAGATGGCAACAGCTTCTTTTCGAGATTTGGCACGACCAGGTTCTCAACAGCCGCCAGTTTCTCAAGGCCTTTCTCTCCACTCCCAAGGACAGAACAACCGCCAGAACAACAGCCAGGCGAAGGCTCGCCTGCCATGGGAACGTATGCTAGACGTGCTGCCACCGAAATCACAGGCTGGAGCGAATGGCTTGGCGCAGAGCAAAGCTAGCCAGGACCGGAGCCAGCCAAGCAAGCTGGAAGAGCTCGCGAATGGCTTTGGTAGACCGGTCCCCAAGGTGGAGCCGAGTTTGAATGGCAGCAGCGTCGGCGTGAGCGTCAGCAGACAACAACCGCAGGTGGGTTGCGAGAGGAGTGCTGATCTTTTGCTCGGCGGTTTGCCTGCTTTCTCGCGATATACCGGTCACTCCCTGCGTTCCACCGCGCGGGGTGACCGAGCGCTCGTGAACTGCTGTGCCAACTGACGTCTCTGTGCTCTCTTCTCTTGAAGATGGTGTCGACTGGCACACTTGCACACTGGTTTACAAGTATACCGGTTTAAACGGCATAGCCTCATAGTAATCGTTCTACTACTGCTGTGTGTTAAGTACGTACTCGTGTATTCGTATCAAAATCGTACAGGTACCTGGTATGATACAGCAGTTACACGTGACTTCAACTAATAATGTCAATAATGGCTTATTATTAATAACAGCTGTAGTGCGAACTGGTAGTGCGAACTGCGGTAGTGCGGTACTGCTGTACCAGGTAACTGGTAACAACGGCCGGAACTGACGACTGGTGACGGTCGCGGTTCTTTTTTATTTATTTTTTACACGAGTATCACTTTTACTCTCCAGCTCAACTCGGAAGAGGTTTTGCCCTCAGCAACCTTCTGGACAAGGTCATGGTCATGGTCATTTTAACCCTCAGCAACCTTCTGGACAAGGTCATGGTCATGGTCATGGCCACAGGTGTCTTTTCTTCCCCCCGGTAATTGCTTTTAACGCGCATAGAGTTCAGCATTCCCACTTTTCAGTTCTTTTTATGCCGTCGGTTTGCATGGAATTTCACCAACGCACGCTCTCACGGTTTCGGCCCGTCGATTGTAAGAGTCCCTTTCGAGTTTCGAACCTATGGACTCAACCTCAATAGTTTCGCGGCATACTCGTATCCGGTATTCGGTACGCTACGTAGCATTTCACTTGCTTTACCTTGATTAACTGCGATTGCTTCGTTTACTCTGTCACACACAGAGTCTGTGACCACAGAACATGTATCTCTCTAGGATGGAGAATCAGCACGGAAACTGGGTATACTGATGTCGTTGGGTATGTAGCATGTAGAAAGAACGGTTTAACGTGAAGACAACACAGGCACAAACACTGCTGTCAGACCACCGGGGACACCGGCTCTCTAAACAGCATGATATGGCATGCGAACAGAGAGCAGGAACACGTTGAGCAGAAATTGGTTGCGATTGATGTTGCGTGCCTTGCGGGTGTCGGATTCGAGCGAATTTGAGCGGGCGTGCTTGGAAGATAAACGATACTGACTTGCGTGCAGAAATCTGCTCCAAATTCCCAATTGCAGTTCATTCGAAATCGATACTCGTTTAGACTTGCTTTTCGCTGACTTTTTCCTGAGTGGGCTCGGTTGGTACATCCCTGGCCTCTCAAGACCTGCCACTTTAACACCGGCTCTTTAACACCGGCTCCTTCCATTATTTGCGGAATGGTTCAGCTTTTCTTCGATTTCTTCTTTCACCTTTTTTTTTTTGTTGCACGAAGTATCATCACGCCAGGTCCCAGCTGAGCTCAGCTTGGCTCATCAGCTCAGCTCAACTCAACAGCGCACCACAGCGCTAGCTCAGCAGCGCAGCGCCGCTCGGTGCCATGCGGTGCCGTACCCTGCCGTTCGGTGCGGTACTGTGCTGTGCCGTGCTGCGTGCTTTGTTGTACTTACTCTTTCGTACATGCCAGGTATCATTCGAATTATGATATCATACCTGGTACCGGTACTATTAATACTACACACGAGGTTTACGTACTGCGTTGTTGAATCGCAAAAAATGCACTATCGGCTCAGCAGTGCAACCGCTCAGCAGCTCAACGCGGCGCCGTACGGTGCCGTGCGGTGCCGCGCCTTGCCGTGAGGTGCGGTGCTGTGTCGTGCTGCGATGTGCTGTATATCGAACATACAGCAGTACAAGGTATGATGCAATGTACCAGGTATTATATACCAGGTATAATACCAGTATGTACGTGTGCGCTCGTCTTTTTGCCTTTTTCATTTGATTGCCCTCTCTCGGTCCTCTTCATGTTTCCCCCCCCCCCGCAAAAACAAACGGCATAAGCCGCCCGCGGAGCGGAGCCCTTGTGTATCATACTCGGAGTCTTGTGCAGCAGCAGTACCAGGCGCAGCTGGTACTGCACCTAGCGGGTACTGCACCTGGTGCTTCGCTGTACCTGGTCCAGCAGCACCAAGTCAGTTTTTCCATACTCAGGGCCGTTCTTATCGGAGATGTGAATTTTCTAAATTTCCTCTTTTTTTCAGGGTTTCCATGAAAAAACGTCTGCATTATTATCGAGCGCGGGGTTGTTTGTCTTTTTTTTTATGATTTTTGAAAGCCGAGCCATAAAGCAAGACCGCCACCACCCACACCAGCAGTCACGCGCGTCGTCACAGAGCAAGCATGGGCGAACATCCCCGAAGACCGCAGAGGAAAGCACCCAGGCCGAGTAGATTCGTGCAATCCGGCGACAGCAGCCCCTCCCTGGTGTCAGGAACATGCCGAGCACGACGAGGACACCAGCGATAGCCTTCTTCATGTTTTTGCGGCTCGTGTCTCGATAATTGGGAAGGCTGAGTTATTGTTTCGTCCGACTCGAGGATGAGTCCTCCGGAGGCCCAGGCCGCTTCCTTCCATCGGCCATAATGTTGGACCACCCTGTTGAACGTTTAAAGCTACCCGCTGGTCCCAGCGTTGAGCCACGGCGCTTGTCGGAGCACTGCCTTCGAAATATGGAAATCGACGACAGAATTTCCTAATTTGTGATTGTTAACTTTTCCATATTTTTTGGGGCTGAAGAATTTCACGAATTATGCCAGAACGCCTCCGTATTTTAAGACACATTTCACAAAAATGGAAATTTAGGAAATTTAGGAGATTTACGACAAAAAGGTCTCCGATAAGAACGGCCCTCAGTGTGACGTTATACGACCATTCGTACCTACCAGGTGCAACGTAGATAGGACGATGAAGATACCAAGCGGGTTGCATCAATCGTGAACATGATTCTGCCTTGCTATCTTGTAGCCATAGCGTTCCTTTTCTTCAAGAATACAGCATACCCTCTGGTACAGCAGTTGTTCGTACAGCAGTAGTACGACATGATGGGCTGTGCGAGCCAGGACTTATTCGTCAGGCAAAGCCCGTCCCAAGTTATTCGCGCGCACATGAATTTTCAGTGATTCTCGGGGTTGGAGTTTGCCCAAACGTGAACCTCCTCCACGGTGAACGTAAGTTACAGTTTTTAGGCCATTGCGGGTTTCCACATGGAACTGGCATTGGTGGACGCGTTTTTTAGTTCGCAGAATGGTTGGTGCAAATAACGGAATTATACGTGTATGCATTAGACTGCCGGGCAGTGTTGTTTTGTTAGTCTCCACTCGCACATGGCAGGGCAGTCAATGAGCTACGAGAGCATCGGAGTAGACGAAGGAGATAGCTGGCTCTTCAGTGGTAGCGGGTCTTGGTACAAAGATATCGCAGCTTGTGCGTGGTAGAAGACAGCGAAAGCATTTCATTTGATCGACTTTGGGTTTTCGACGCCCAGCGGCCAGATCTTCGCCTGTTCTTGCAGTGACGATCCAAGCATGGAGGACCGCGGCCCGGCAGAGGGCCCATTTGACGTCGAGGGTGGTGCACTTCCAGAGGTTGAAGCGGGCGTCGTCCTCTTGCGGGCAAAGCAGTCGTCGCCCCGCCTGCCGAGGAACTCCCTGCGAAGAACCCGATGACCCTGCCCCCCCCGGTGGGACACAACGTGGGCGGCGAGGCTCCGGGTGCAGGGCCACCTGGCCTTGCCGATGTGCTACAGCACTTGCTGGTGCTGGCGGCCGGCCAACAAGCCCTCGTGACCTGCATGTCGGATATGGAGAATAACCAGAGGCCACAGCAGGCACAGCTGCATCCACCACCTCAGGTCGTTTGCCAACCCGCGGGAGGAGTACTTCCGGGGGGTCAGCTGCTGCTGGGAAGCCCCGAGGTGGTGGGGGAACGGCCGCCACCGGCGCTCCACGGAACCAGCCAGCTGGCCGCCGTCAACGCGGCGGCCAAGGTCAAAATTGCCATGCAGGCAGTGGACCTGTTTGTGGAGGTCTCGCGGAGGTGCTTCTTGGCGTGCGGACGCTTCCACGTGCGGGGGGAGATGTCGAACAGTCAACTGCGCCTGATATTTTGAAAGACAGTCGGCGTTTCCGAGGCCGTGGTGCAGCAACTGTTGTTCCTGGCGGAGTTCGACTTGCAAGCATACTACCCACCGGCAGCAGCGGAAGTGTCATCCAGGGCCATGCATCCACGGCCTTGGCAGCTGTGATTTATTTTCGCGCCTTTGTGGCCGCGTTCGTGGCAGCACTCGGGATACATAAAATGCGACGAACGAAAAGATGTGCGGCCGTAACTGGCGTGACCGTGTCTTTTGTCGCCGCGTTTGTGGCCGAATTTGAGTACGGAATGGAAAGCACTACTCCCCTGTGCAAGAATAGGGTGGAGGGCCTATGTCAGAGCCCCTGTACCCTGTTCTTGCATCGAGGTGACGTGCTCTCCATTCCGTTTCGTACTCGGGTATGACCATGAACGCGGCGACAAACGACACAGTCAAGCTAAGCGATTGATATTTCCGCACATATCCATCGTGTTAGTCGCGTTATATGGATCCCAACAAGGTTGGCAGTGCTCTATGTACTGGTACTGTTTTACGGTGTAGCGTCGACGCGCCGGCCCAGGGAAAAATTAAGTTAGTTCATTTAATCTCCGTTGCGGCAAAAAGCAGCTTGCACGAAGATTAAGGCGCCCCATCTCTGGCTCGTCGCTTATGTCTTGTTTTCGAAAGCTTGATTACTAGCTATTGACCCCCTTGGAACTACAGCGCGTTTTGTACACAAACTACTTGGAACTAGTGTGGGAAGAAGGTAAAGATTGGACTAGACTTGATACCATTATTTTCGTTGTGGCCCTCCCGTTTTCTAACTTCTTCGACCTTCGACCCTGGTATAGCAGGCAGCACGTTTATCAGCCAAGCGCACTCACGAGAGGACGCATGAGGAGCGGGATATGCGCTCGGAGTCAGCGAGCCAGCTCTCGTCGAGGCCGAAGCCGCGGCCTGCTATAAACGGCAGTGCAGGTGGAGGCGCCGCGATGCCGTGGATGTTGCCGGCAAAGCAAGACAGCGGCGACGTGCAGAAGCAACGCGAAGCCCTGGACAAAATGATGACAGGGGGCAGGTGAGACTCCATTATAGGTAACGTGGTCCAATTGTGAGGAACACTCAGGAGCAACCCGCGTTAAACAGTGCCCAGCTGGCAATGGTCGACACATGCTGTGCACCCTCGATCCGGCGACGTTGCTTCGCTAATATGCCTTGCTCTTGCTCGATTACAGGAGCAGAAGGGACTAGAATTCGGGCTTTGAGTATCTTAATACCATGGTATTGTCTACATCAACGGTAACCAAGTTGACTCGTCATCGTAATTGTTTCGTTTTACAGCTAATAATTTGAACCTTAATAGGTTACAGTAGGCTTCTCCCAGGAAGGCGTTGGAGTGTCACAGCAATATCAAGCCGCCTCATTCATTCCAGGCTATGAGTGCAATTCCCAGTAGCGCCAAGCGCTTTTGACCGCTTTACATTGAGATGCAGCCTTGCGCAGAGCGCATTATTGAGGAACCCCGACTGTAGAAGAATTTTGTGATGCTGCTGTCATGCTGTTTTGATGCTGCTGTCTTGTGTGATGGTGTTAACTTTTGTGATGCTGCTGTCTCGTTGAGATAGACGCAGTGTTGAACGCTGTTCGCGCTGCTGGTATGTTTTTTCATTTCGGAGAACTGGACCTTTGTTCAGCCCAGTAGAGTTTTGAAAATGTGGCACATGGCGCTTCTGGCATGATACTTGTTTGACAAGCCTCGACCGTGTGCTTCGCGACGCGTCTGTACCTGGACGCTACATACCGTCTCCCCGTAATGTATAAATGTAATGGCTACCGCTGTCGCTATTTCTACGTATGGACCGGTGAACCGCAACCTGTATCACACTTTGGCCAGGTATGGGGGATCACATGCATCACACAGGGGAGAGCAGGGGGCAAGCCGGAAGAGGCGGGAGGTCAAAGTCGTGTCCAAGGAAGTGCAGGTACTAATACTAGACCGCTGTCACGTGGGGAAAATCCTTGTCAGCTATTACTTGACTCTTCCGACGGTATTTTTTTACCTTTATACTGACGGAACCTCTAACCCACATCCCGTTTTTCATAAACGCTGGACGCGTCGCGCTATGCAAGCTGTCAATCACGATGGTTAAGAAACTAAATACTGTTTTAATATGCCCCCGCACAATGTTGCCCCCCTGGGCCAGTTGCTGAATCTCCGGAAGCCCCTCCGATTATTGATGATGACAATCTCGCATGACCCAAGTGGCAACCGTCTCTCTCGCCTGCTCCCAGATCCCTGCTGTGCCGGTTCCTGTTCGCGAGCTGGCTATGGCCATGTCGAAGAAAGCGTCGGAGGTCGTGAACATGCTTCGGCAGATGGGAGAGGGTAGGGTCTCTCCCTCCTCCATGGTAGAGCCGGATATCGGACATATGGTAGCCAAAGAGTTCGGCCTACGCACGAAGCTTCTCAAGCTGCGAGACAGGTAAGCGATCCCCCATCGGCGAACAGCACACAGCACTAACTTTTCCTATCCCTAACTCCAACTCGAAACGTTAGGCCTGAACCCGGGGGTGGTTGCTAAATGTTACCGTAGGTTCACAACCGGATAATTTACAGCACTACCCCTGCCCCCTAACCCCAATCCGAAATGCAAAGCCTTAAACCTCGGGATGGCTCCTAAATGCCCTCATAGTCTTCATTTTTATCCCAGCGACGCAGGCGTGATGATGAGTTTGTCCGACTGGACTGCTTTGTGGGTGCTTGTCACAGTAGGGGTTTCTGCGTTTCTGTCCTTGTGTTGGAACCTGGTACCTGGTACCTGGTACCAAGTACCTGGCGAACACGAAGGTCAGAACAGTTTGGCTTCGACGCTTATGGAGCTGGCCTCGGATTGGTTGTCCCTGCATTTTACAGAGACGGCCTGAAAATCTTGAAAGAGGAAGCACGGAGGTAACAAGAGGGCAATCGGGAAGGTGCCTGGTCAGTGCATCGCAGCTCTGCTTAATCTCAAAGATAGTTTTGCACACAGTAGTGCTACGATACGGAATATCTGATGACGTGAATCCTAGTGCTGCCCACCGTCACGTACCCTACTCCTTCACCTGCCTCAATTCGGTCTTGTGTTGCCTTCCTTGGGCTTCCATAGCTGCCACCGTACCGCACATGCCGATCCCATGGCATGCCATCTCACCCTAACCCATCCCGTCGCATGCATCCTGTCCCATTCAATGCCATCCTATGTCATATCACCCTACCCCATCCCACCCCATTCTACTGCACTCCATTCCATCCCAACCCAGCCCATTCCATCCCATTCTACTGCACTCCATTCCATCCCAACCTAGCCCACTCCATGTCACCGCATCCCGTTCTATCCCATCCCATCCCTACCGACAACCGCTTCCCGTTGAAAACAGCCATCTGACTCGAACAGCGGTAACGGAGGCATCTTTCGACAGCCTGACGCCGCGACCGCCAGTGGTGAGCGTGATGGGACACGTCGATCACGGAAAAACTACCCTCTTGGATGCGCTTCGAACCAACAAGCTCGCGGGAACGGAGGCTGCGGGCATCACGCAGAAAATAGGGGCGTTTGCGGTGAGCAGGCCATTTCACCATACTTACTGACATATAGCCATGTAGCGCCGTATGATAGCATGTTGTGCGTTAGTTTGCAGCGTCGTCATTGGCGCGTGTTTTAGGAGGCCATTCAGCCACATGATGCCTTATTGCCTTACAGCGTCTTTTTATAGCATGTGGTGCGTTCTTTGTCCTCTTTTTCAGCGGGTGCTTTTTCGTTGTTCTTTTTAGCTTAGCGTTGTGGTACCGGGCGTGTTGATGGAGCTTCCAGCACTGTAATATTTTCGACGTCTGCCTCCTTGAAACTTTTGTTTGATCTGACGATGTATTGCTGTTGTGGCTGTGGCTGCCCTTATCGGCGTGCTTGGCCGTTCGTTCATCAGGTGAACGTGAAGGACACTTCCGTGACGTTCTTCGACACCCCCGGGCACGCTGCCTTTAAATCGATGCGTCACGCAACGTCGCGCCTTACGGACATTGTCGTTGTCGTTGTTGCGGCAGACGACGGTGTCAAGTCCCAGACCATCGAGGTAACGGTTCGTGTGTTGCGTGGTGTGTGACATGTGGTGTGTGGTGTGGCGGAGGGGGGTTACTTGTCGCCGCCGATTTGGCGTCTTCGCACTAAGACGTGTATGATCTCTTCTCCTGCGACCGACCGTTACGAAGGGTCAACATTGACGCCGTACCGAAGTAAATGCGTGTGCTCTCTGCCTTATCACGCGACTGTCAATTGGTCCTTTTGGCACCGCTCTCCTTTATGAGGGCGAGATAGTTGGAATTAGATGAGGATCATTTTACCACTTGGACAAGGGTTAAGGAGGGTTTACATGCCAATATTTTCAAGTTTTAGGGTGACTCTTTGATGATGGCCAACCCCCCACACCGCCCCCCCCGGCCCTGCTCACCATTCATGCGACTAGTCGAACACCTCACGGCGCTGCGCGCTTGGTGTGCGCGATGGCTGACTAGTCGGTAAAAACCCGACGTGCTCCGTCCCGGCATGGTGGGGATGCGAGGGTCATACCACATACCACATACCACACTAGTCTGAAGACTACGGTTACGCAGGAAATGAGTGCCCCCCTGCTGACGATTGCACCATCATACAGTCTTACCTGCTGTATTTCCCGGCGCCCGCTGTTTGGCCTTGTGTGTTTTAGGTGTTTCAGCTGCTGAAGGAGTTCCCCAACCTAGCGCCAGTGGTGGCTGTCACCAAGGTCAGCTGTCTCGCCCCGCGTTGTATGATGCGTTTACGTTGACGGCTGAATTCGTGCTTTTTTCGTAATATGGTGTGATAGAAGTGGGCCATCGAGCCTGTCAAACGTGAATGGCCTTTCACCACCCACGTTTTCATATTTTCCGCAAAACATGCTTCCAAGTGTGTATTTTGTGTCCCTGTAGCTGTGGTTGTGGCTGTTTCTGTTTCTGTAGCTGTAGGTGCAGTCGTAAATGCAATTGCACTGCAGTAGCTGCATCATCGTAACTCCTTTGCAAGTGCAACTACTTTTGGTACAACGTGACAAGCGCAGGGTTGATGTTTTCAGTAGTGGTGACTATTGCTGATGCGCTCCCTTGGCGTTCAGGTCTGTCGCCCTTGCAAGCTGCGAAGACGCTATCGTACGACCAATTTGTTTCATCCTATTTCAATAGTGTCTGAACCCCTTTCCACCTTGGGTGCATGTTTTCTGTGTGCTGATGCAGGTAGATCGCTACGGCGTGGACGCGGACAAGGCGGTCGAAAATATATCCCGTCAGCTGCTGGAGCACGAGATCATTACGGAGGGATACGGGGGGGAAGTGCCGATAGTGCCGGTGAGAATAGCAAGCCGAACAAGCGTCCTCATCGACCTGCACTGCTGCAGTCTGTCCTCGCTGACCTTCTTCATTCTAATAAAATATCAAAACTAGTCAACTCATCTTCTCCGTTGTGTATTACCAGGTACTGATTTTCCTGCTGCGTTTTTTGTGTAGGATAAGAGATGAGGGTGTTCCATAAGACACGCCATACAAGAGCGAGCCTATTCTGGCGGGCATGGCAAATCTTATTCATCTTGGTGTGGTTTTTGTGTGCCGTTTGCGCTTTTTTTGTGTGTTTTGTGTGTATTGAGCAGGTGCCCGCCGTGCCTATTCTGATGAGCATGGCAATCTTATCCAACTCCTCGTCCTTTTTGTGTACCGTTCGCCTTTTATGTGCATTTGGAGCAGGTGTCCGCCGTGACGCAGGAGGGCATGGATGACTTATTGGAGACGTTAGTCCTTCAAGCCGAAGTATTGGAGCTCCGAGCAGATGGCGAGGTAACTTCTCCTAGCGCTGAATTCGTTTCCTTGTATCGTAAGTGTTTCGCAATGCGCTATTTTTTCCAGTACGCCTAGTAGCAGATGCCTTGGTATTCATACTGCAGCTTGAGTACCGCGGTGTTTTCGAGATACCCCACGAGTACAACTGGTACCAGGTATTTCACACTGCTGTAGATTGACCCCTGCTGATTTAGACTACCGAGCTCATGGACGAGGCAGGACAGCCCGGCGTTCGACAAGGGCTACGTGCAGTGGGACCAGCAACCAACAGTCCCGGAGGCTAAACCAACCAATGTAGCCAGCAGTATCTAGCTGTAACCCAACGGCAGCCAGCTGTAACTAGCTGTAACCCAGCGGCAGCCGAAGGTAACATGCGGTATGGTGCTGTATCTAGCGGTAAACAGCGTTTACCAGCAGTAGCCAGTGACGACCAGTAGTATTTGGCGGTACCCAACGGTGACCAGCGCAACATGTTGGTGCGAAACGTGGGAAACGAGGCTGTGGTTACATCGACTTTTATGAGCGATGCGTACCATTTCGTTGCCCGCAGTTTGCTGAGCACGTTATCGTTACACTCCTCGTCGTACGCCATCGACTTGTTTGCGTTCTTGGCGATTGATTAATCGCTCCGTGTCTTTGCCTCGCTGCGTTCCTCCCCTCTTTGATTGATTGTCTGGCCGTTCTGTGTGGCTGCGTTGCCCGGTGTTTTTTTCCTGTTTTTGGTGGGCTCGCAGACAGCTGCAGAGGGAATTGTAGTGGACAGCGCGGTGGTGCGGGGGAAGGGGGCTGTGGCCGATGTCCTGGTGACGTGGGGCAGGCTGAAGCCTCGGGATGTGGTCGTCGCCGGAACGGAGTACGGCAAAGTGCGCATGTGAGACCAAAATCCGATTATTAATGATCGTTTGTCCGATTTTCGACCGATTCGTTCAATTATGGACAAAGGAGTCGCTAGGCGATTCCGACCCATTTGTTAATCAGTTCGGCCGGTTGAACTGGTCGGAAAGGAGGGACTCGCTCGCTGGTATCCGACCGACTCGACGGGCGGGGGAATGAATATTTTTTTCTCGGCGAGTTCGACAGACTCGACGGATTTGACCTGTCGGAAAATAGGGGTTCGCTCGCCGATATTGGACCGATCTGGGCGTTGCAACAGATTCAATTGGTTCAACCGACCGGATGAAAGGAAATGGCGCGGCATCTTTCGATATTTTTGACCGAACGAAAAAGGGGAGACGCTCGGCGATGTTCGTCCGATCTCACCGATTCGACCGATTCAACCGATTCGACCGGTCGGAGAAAAGGGAGTCGCTCGACCAGGCGGGGATGGTTTCTTGCAGCCGTGTAGTAGAGCTACTGCTGTACCTCAGGAATCAGGAGGGAGGGAGGGATAGGGAAGCAGAGAGGGAGGATGCGATGTGGCGTTTTGCGTGCTCTGCATGTGTCTTGTTGTGCCGCAATGGGCCTAACCGATTGAATGTTACACCTTGCACACATCCGACAGATGATATGAGACCCCTGTTGATGATCTGTGATATAAATATATATGATACACCTATTTCAGGGCAGACAGACCCCTGGTCTGTATAATCCCGGACAACATATTTTATCGCCAAAGTTAGGATTTAGATTTCTAGATGATCTATACTAGGTAGCATCATACGTCCGTCTTGTAAACGGTTTACACTTTAGAGATCGGGCGTGGGGCGTAGGTCGGCGGCAGTCAGGCACGGCTCGCCGTCGCGGTAGCAATAATTAGCGGAGAAGCGAACGGATTGGTGCCAAGGGTCGGGCGCTTTTTCCGGGTATTTGGTGCGCTTTGCTCGAATTTTTCGCCTTCTACTGCGTTTGCTACAGCTTTGTGTGTTGGTGTCACGACTGCTTTTAACATGCAACATTTTAACTGGTACCCCTTCGTCGTGTCCCACGGCACGCGTGGGGTGCCCCACCTCGCGTGTGAGCGAAGAACGGAATGATGACGGCGATTTTTTGCGGGATGTTGATGTTATGTCTGGTAATGCAATGCGCCTGTTCTCCAGGTTGATGACGAGCTGCGGGAAAACGGTAACGGACGCGTGCGCGGCGCAACCTGTTCGCATCGTGGGTATGAAAGGTGGGCACACACTCTACTCTAGTTGCTCCAAGCTACACGAGCGATTGTGCGGTGGTGCTGTTTTTTCGGTATGGCGTTCAGCGCTTGAGCTTTCCAACCCTACGTGGCGTTGGCGTGTACATTGTAACTTGGTGTAATGTTTGGTACAATGCTGCAGTGCAGAATGAACAGCGTGCGTCGTTTGTCTTGTCCTCTGCAGCGTGTTTACTTTTTCTTAGCGTTTGCACCGTGCTTACTTTGCCCTGTTTACGATTATGGCATTGAGTGGGGCAAAAAGCTTCCGGCGTGACAGTTTTTAAGAATACACATGAGACATTTTTAATTCAAAAGAGTGTTCGCAGTTCAATAAACCTTTTACACAAGACTAAATATCACAGCGTTTTGGAGTAAAGCTTTTAGCACCTCAAGAGACCTTTCCATAAAAGACTCGAGGTGAGAACGCTTTTAAGCGATCCATCCTTTGTACAAGAAGAGCCCTTTTACCTTGAACTAAACGCTTGGAATGACCTCGGTTCTGACGATCTTTCTACTTCCTGCTTGTTCGTGGACCGCTCAATTTTACCCTGACAGGACTACCTCGAATGGGAGACGAGGTGTTGGTAGTGGAATCGGAATCCGAAGCACGCGCTATCGTAGCCGAACGAAAGAAGCAGCAGCACTTGAAGCAGCTCGAAGAGCACGTGAGAGCTTGGGATTTGCTACCATTGGTCGACGCGACTACGATTTGCCTCCGTTTTTTATGCGGGCATTTCTGTTTAGTTTTTGGCGTTCAGCAAGGGCTCGACTACTGCGTCACTCTTGTTCTGCCGTGCACATGTTTGTGTCGACAAGTCTTTCTGCTGTAGCTGACTGCTCTTTGATAGTGTGTTATTTTTCTAGGCATGTTCGTGCTGAGTGCGCTTTGATCGTTCGTGTTGTAATGAGACATTTCGCGTTGATCGTTGTGCCTACAGTCTAAACTTTGTAACCTATATGTTGGCCAATTTTCGTTTGACGGACGACGTGGCAGGCGGAGAGTCTGGGCGACAAGCGGTTGAGCGAGCAAGCGGTGAAGCGACTCAAAGACGCTGCGCAAGCAGCCGTGAGAAGACGAGAAAAAGCGCTTTACGAAGCGAGGGAGGCTGTGGTGAGGTCATCGCTACTTAGGTTTTATATTTTCTACACGAATCCGCTCTACAGTAGTGCTCTAGTCTTGGCTCTACTCTTTCCGCCTACGACTAGTCTCGTGAAGCTTATGCTATTCATGTATACAATGTATCAAAATTTAATGTTATGATAAATATCAGCTACGCTACTCAGCTCTAGCCCACTAATAGCTGTAATCTAAATCGCGCCGTCCCTGTCGATCCGGTCGTTCCTTCGCGGCGCACCCATGACGGGAAATACGCCAAAATACTCGACACGAAACAAAATCTACCTCGCAGCGGACAATGAAGTCTAGGCGCGACGACTCGTCGAAGGCAGCCGCTAAAGCCGCCGAAGAGTGGGCCAGCAAGGCCATGAAGGAGGCAGAGGACGCCATTAAACGGGCGGAGGTGCAGGACGACGACGAGGATCACGGACCCGCTCAGTGCTTCGCAATTTTCAAGGCCGAGGGGTTCGGGATGCTGGAGGCCATGTCTCAGGTGCGCGATGGATGTCGATCTGGCTTATATAGTCGTCTTGACGTTCAGGGAAATGAGTGTTAGGTTTGAGTCACTCGTACCCGCTCTGCATGGCTTGATGGCTCCTTTGGTGAAGAGTCTGAGGGCTAAGCTACGCCGACCCAATGAGCACCTTCCCCGGCTGAGGGTGATAAGCTTGCGGCGACTGCAGTACGTTTCTACTTGGAGTCGGGGTCAACGTTAGTGCGGTGTCTTGCCAGATGGCAACACCCGTATTACACTGGAAACCCGAACTATCGCGGGACGGTACGATACGCTGTAAGATTTTGTCGTGACGAGCGATTTTCACCAGACTTAACTGGGGTCCCGCACTCAAGGATGCGTAGCTATCGCGGGACCACGGCTGTATATGCTGATAAGTCCTTTTCTGCGTCGTCTTTTTTTGACCGGCCGCTCGTGCCCGTTGCGTCCGATAAGGTTATCACCGAGGTTCCGCAAGAGGAGGTTGTGTTGACGCTGGTGAGAGCAGAGCTGGGGGCGGTGACGCAGTCCGATGTGGAGGCAGCCGCCCTTGCGAAAGCACCCATCTTCGCCTTTAACGTCGGAAATGTGCCGCCCCAAGTCAAGGTAAGCAACTGCACTGCGGATCAGAGCTATGAGTACAGAATAATAGTGGATCGCTTTGAAAGTAACTCCCTTAGACCTGCACCCGCGTTTTTGGGACAACTACTTGAAATTTCGAGCGTACTGCGGGATTATTTCCGCGGAACTGCAAGGGTTAAGGTAGAAAGTGAACGACGGAGCTGGAAATCATTGTATTTGGTGTTTCGTTGGTTACGATGGCAGATTTTGTCTGTCCTAAAAGTGGTAATTGTAGCCGTTGATCCGTCCAATGGGCAAGCCCCTTGGCGAGCTGGAGTCAACTTGTTTGGTGTTGCGTCGCCATGCGTTGGTTAGCGTGGTGACGTTTTTCTTTCGTATAGTCGGCAATTGTAACCGTCGATCCACCCAATGGGGGCCCTTCTTGGCAGGCGATGGCACAGAAGGAAGGTGTGCAGATCTACAGCCACGACGTGATCTACCGGTTCCTGGACGATGTGAAGACGGTCATGTCCGAGTTCTTGCAGGTGGAGGCGACGGAAACTGTCCTCGGTGAAGCCAAAACTTTGCAGGTTAGTGTGTTGTTAAAAAATAGAAAGGACTCCTCAGCTGTGACATCGAGGATTTCACTGAATCTGGTCTTTGCGTGCAAGCTTCGTGTAACAAATTGTTCTCCTGTGGGTCGCTCTATTGTTGTCATTGTATTTGTGCTGTCCTACTCGAACTGTTTTGATGGTGTTGTAATGTTAGTCTAGTATTGCAGCAATGCGGCATTTTTTCAATGGCCTTGGATATTGCCCTCAGAGCATCCCTCCGCTATTAACTACTAATTCATGACCCCTGCTCGCAGAGATCTCGGAACGCCGGAGGTAATGGCAGAACCGATCGGGCTTGGTCATGATGCGCCCTGTGCTTAGTACTTCGATGAAACGTTGAATGTACCAACACCGAAACTGAAAGAGATTATGTTTTTGTTTGCTTTTATGGAGATTTTTTTAGAAAAATGCTGCGAAAATTGCGTAGGGACAGCCGTCTGATTTATTTTCCCTCACAGCGTCCATGCCTTGGCGAGCGTTGTGTGGCGTCTGGGCCATAGTTGTTTGCCGTGTGCGCGACGTATATCATCAGTTGTCATATTTCGAGTCTCGACGTTGGAAGAAGTTTGTTCACCGTATGAACTCTCCTTGCGTACACGCTGTAAAATATCGCTGGGTTCACCATGTTAAATATCCCTGAGTTCCCCGTGTTTTGCATCTACCTGGGTTCGCCATGTTGTAGCGGCTGGAGCCTTTGGACCATAAAACGATGCATGATCGTACTCCCGCGACTCATCTCACCTCGCTGTCTTGGGTTCGTTGATAGGATTGGTGGAGCATTCCCAAGAGTAGCTCCTAAATACACCCAATGGCCAGAATCTCTTTGATTTCTAGTATTCCAGTGGCTAGAGCCGGCAACGCGGTTGATGAAGGAGGCACGGAGCACGAACGCTACGTAACCACTGCAGGTGGGGCTTGTTCAAAAGCACATCGCCATTTTTATGTGCTGATTTGATTTTTTTTGTCAGGTGCAAGTCTAACTGCGCTGCTATCGTGTTGCCTTGGTATCTCCGCTGTGCTGGTGTGGTGTCGTGTTGTGTGGTACCGTTACCATGCCGCATAAGGTGTTCCAAACGACGGGCAAGAATAAGGAAAGCGTCACGGTTGCCGGCCTCACCGTGTCCTCCGGAAAGCTCAGCCGCACACACCTCTTTCGAGTGTTGCGCGACGATGTAGTCGTGGCGGAAGGCAGCAAGGCGGCCTCGATGAGACGCCATAAGGATCGGGTCAGCGAGGTCACCAAGGACAAGGTGAGCTGCTGCTGTATTATACAGTTGCTGCACAGGCAGTATTGACCCTGTTCTAACTCTGTTGGACGGGAGGGTGTCTTTTCCGGCCCTTGGTTTGGAGTCTGGGTCCGATGGCACCATGATACACAGCTCTGGTGGTTATAGTGATGGAAGGCAGTTTGATCGCACTTGTGATGACGATGATGATATGCTCACATTAACAATCACTCAGTTCCCTGATATCTAGCTTTGGTCGCAAAAACAGTCTAAATGGCGTCCGGCTAGAAGAAAGAAGGGCCCGTATGATACGCGGCGGGCGATGTGTGTGCTATGTGACGCGCTGCTGAAAGATCGATATGTTGATATACGATACGTAGTCAAGGCAGATGTGCGGTTGTTCGTCCCCTCCGACCACGAAGAGCCCGATGCAGCTGCTGCGTTTCGGCTACCTCGTACCTGGTGTATACCTAATATGTTGCGGTTTACGACATTGCTAGTGGACTGTCTCTGATCGTCCCCCCCACACACAACTATTTGTTGTTGGAGCATGTCATGGTTGGTTTTAGGTGTGTGTTGTGTTGTACTATTTTTTTATTTAGCTTGTACTGTGCTTGGTATATGTCGGGTGTCCTGTCCGAGGTGCTGTCATATTAGCTCCAAGCGCTGCGTTGGACTGGCCCGTCGGCTTCGGGTATTTTGTGACACCCTCTACACCTGTAGAACAGTGGCATGTTGAAAACAATCACCCGCTCACACACCAGTCGCTCCCGTTGTACCGTTTATGCTTGTAGGAATGCGGTGTGGCTCTGGAAGACTTCAACGACTTCCTAGAGGGAGACGTGGTTCAGTGCTACAAGGTCGATGAGGTTAAGCGGCAGCTGTGATCTATCATCAGTTACAGGTCACAATCAGAGGCGCTTGATGCGGTTGCCGTTGTGAGCACGCGCTCTGCCCGCTGGATAATCAGCGCCCGGCGGGGGCAAAAGAGAGATCGGACGCTGCTTGGTTTTTTATGGGATGTTTGCCTTAGCCGGACTTGAACAGCTTTTTCGTGGCCTTTGGTTTTTGGACATACACAGTACGTGCGGCTAAAGGTTGCATTGCTGGACTGCTTGAATTGGTTGGCGTAATGCATGGAGTGATTGGTTGTCGGGTGATGCGGTGTGTTAGGCGGCTTTGCGGCTCTTGGGGAAATTTTACTCCCGCGTCTCAGAGTGTCGTCAATTTTCCTGCCAAATGTTTGGGTTTTCTGTCTGTCGGACCTCGTGTCTTAATTTCCTGTAGGAGATTGTTGTATGATTCCTGGGGTACGGACATCCCCGTCATGCCTGGGCGCTGCTGGTGGGGGGTAGTATTAGTATGATACGCATGTCTTCATGTTGGAGGGAGCTGTACTTGCGTTGGGAACGCCGAAAGTCTGGCCACTATATATCCGTGGGGCAAAGTGAGCAATTTTGTCTGTCGCCATCTGTTCGCCTTCCGCTTCAATGTGGAAACGGGCATATGTGTATTGATATTATTAGAGAGGAGGTTCGGTGTGTTACGCACCGACCTGTTGGTTTGCTGCTGCTGTAGTGGTACGCTTGCTTAGAACCAGACACTTGTTTTTCAAGCGCTCAACGCTCCATCAAGGAAAACATTAGTGTGGTTGGGGAGAAGTTGGCATTGTGATATCAGTGCAGGATGTGCATGAGTGAATGTGTGCGCCTTGTGATCTGGCAGGGCCTTGTGATCGGGGACATCGGCCAGTCAGAGGTTGTAGACGGATCAATGTGCGCACAGACGCAAAATGGCAAATGTTTTGCACCATTTAACCGTTTAGCATTCGCGGCTACGATTTTTAAAACTCCTGTGCCCGCACGAGGTGTATACCGGCAGATGTTCACCACTCTCGAAATTCGTCTTCGCAATATTAATATTAATAGTATTCTTAGACGAAGGTGTTCGTGTTTTCGCCACCTGCCAAGGTGCGTTTGTCAATGTGACAGCAGTAGATGATGACTCGTCGTCGTGGGCTCGCGTGCTCATGGCGATGAATGGCGATTGTGACTGCCAGGTACAAGTTTATTCCTGCATTGTACGGCCATCGCTTGCTTTTCGAATGCGTACGTAGGCGATATTATATATCTATCAACAATGCCAGACGCAGTGTAGGGTCCGCCGCGGTTGTGTGAAGGACGGCGGGGGTAATAAACATAACATGCCTGCGTACCCGCACCGTGCGAACGTTTTGCGACCAAACATCATCGCATCAAACTCCAGGCCGGTCTCGAACTCCAGTGGAGCCACGACGCCGAAGTTTAACATGCTCCTTACTATGTTTAGGCCTCAAGCCGACCCCACTAGAGCTTACTGCATTTGCTGGCTTGTAAGCGCCGCTCTCCTCCACCTTTTCTCTCCGCGTTTTATCACTAGCTACACCCCCCCCCTTTTTCTTCTTCGAGGGCTCTCCGGCACGCCGATCAACATGGGCAGCAGCATCTTTCGTTTTTCCTTCCCGCTTCTCAGCTTCGCGAAGCCGCCCAAACGCTTCTCCCATTTGAGGGTGGCATCGGTGCGTGTCCGCCTCCACTGCGACCTGCAAAATATGCAAGATCGATACAACGCCCCTCACCAGCTTAGATGCGGCCTCTCGAGTTGCGTTGGTTCCCGCCGTTCGAGAAGTGCTGGCGCTAGAACCTTCAATTTCCAGCATTTTGCGCACGTTGTCTAAGAGCAAACGCGCGCAAAGCTTTACAGACTTGACAGCTCCCTCGAAACGCACCATGGTTTGCTCCGCGAGTGTGTCGAGAAGGTAATTAATGGAGTATTCAGCGTGGTCACCAACATCTCTCTCCTCCAGGAACTCCAATGTCTCGGGTGACAGATCATCCCGAGACAGCAAACTTTGTAGTACGCTTAACAATCTGTGTGCGTGGTACATTCGCCCAGCTGGACCCCTTAGCATGCGCATGGTAGCAGCCGCGACAGATGCGTCTTCTTCTCGAGAACGTCCGGCACGCTCCGGCGAACTGTCTCGCGCTGTGTGGGGCCACGTCTTGTCCGTGTCAGTACCGGGTACTACGGGGGTGCCCCCGTCGTCCGGCGCTACTATCCGTAGATCGCGAAGATGCTGAAACAAGCGGTACGCTTCAAGATACTCTAGCTTGTCCACGCTATCCAGCACTAACCGTCTTGTGTGTTGTAGATGTCGCTCTGCACTGCCAGATTCCAATAGCTCGGAATTCCGCGTGGAAAACTTATTGGCTGCACTCGACGCGGAATACGCACAATCGTAGAGCAAGGTGGCTTCTAAACGGTCATCATGTTCCCCGCCTTGTTCTACATCCGATGTCAGAACGAACCGAATCGAGAGCGGTATGATCGCCCCCCCTCCGACCAAAATAGGATAGTACACCAGCGCTTCTAGAACGATTTCACCGGGCGCGAGCTGAGATAACTCGCCCTCAACTTCTCGCGGCTCAGCTAACAACTCATCAAGCGGATACCGATATTTCGATTTTGCGGCGCGAGACGATATGTTGCCGTGAGCGTGGGTTGTTACGGTCAGGCCAATAATCAGCAAAGAGGAGGTTTCATGCGCTGTGATTGCACAGTGGACAGCGTGTCGGGACAGCTTTTCTTCCGGCGTTGCGCTGGCGTGCAAGTCGTAGCCGTACACGCAAGATACGACAACGTTCACCTCGGACGGCACGTTGGGGTAGCTGTGCGACCCATGTTGCTGTGCGCATCCGCAAATGCCGACCGCAACACCAACGTCGCTGCCACCCTCGGGACAATCTAACACCCAGCTAGCGATAGGGGGTAGGACGCGAAACAAGCTAAGCGTGAAGTCGGCGTCAACGCCCACCAGCGCGGGCTTCGACCCGAAGACCGAAATACCCGTTTCCGTACCCCTCGCTCCGAAGTAGTCTTTTCTTCGATCTCGAGCAGCTGGTCGCTCGTCAGAAACTTTCCTACACGCTTTCAGAGCCGGCAGTCGGCTGATACCGTCGACGTCTACGCCGTGGAGAATATGGGCCATCGAAGCCAAGGCCAGGCTAGCTGTTAGCGCCGGAAACGGGTTCGGCGCAAGCACCGACGTGAGCAGTTCGCTGATGCTATCGTTGAGAGACAGATCAATCCGGTTGTCGGTCATGTACTTCATCAGGGTGATCTCATGGGCGTAAGCTTCTGGGACAACGTCTTCCCGAAGAGTTCGAACGACCGCGAGGGGAACGTTAAACCTCTCGAGGGTTTTTGCCGAGTCGGGTGCAATAGGAGCCGGGTGGTACCGTATTCCCTTCGCCAACGCAGCTTCCAACGCGCTGGCGGTAGCACCAGCGGCGGCCTTACCATGGTTTGATCTCCCGCGGCCCTTGCCTATCGCCTCGTTTTCACGGACATGCGTCATCGCCGCGTCGTCATCGAGCCAAGCCCGCTGTAACAGAAGGAGACCCCCAGCGGTTGGCAATGTTTCCGAGTTGCTGCGTTCTTGTGCCGCGTGGGGCTTGTTGTGCCCCATTAAGAGCGGCCAATGACCGGTACGCGCGACGCTTTTGTTGTTCTTGCTCCGTAGCTGGAGATGCTGATAATGCACCCGTTCACACACCTTGGCGGCATCCCATGCGAGCGACAAGTCCAGACAGTGGAGCCATCCTCGCAAATAGTCTAACCGCACGCATATCGTTTCTGACTCTCTCAAAAAAGCATCCTTGCCTTCGGCGATGGAGCGGCCGTGATCATGCCACCGCAGCATTGGCAGCCGTACGCCCATGCGAGCGATGCTGGAGACATCTTCAATCCAAGACCGCACTTTGTCCTTTATTACAGTAACATCAGAGTGGTGGTCTGCATCGAGATACAGCAATACATTACGCCTCCACTCCCAAAACAGGAGGTTGGCGGTTCGGAGCCACGATTGGAAGATATCTTTCGCGGACCGGCATCGTCCCTTGGGGTTCACATACCCGTCACCGCCGCTGTGACCCTTTTTGCCGAATTCGGGTTCCTCGTCGTCGTTGGTGGTGCCATCTTCCCATTTTAAGATCGGTTCCGTTCCCTCCAGCCACCCGACCAACATTCCCAAAATGCACCGAATGGAATCGCACAACTGCCGCAGGGAGCGATGACGCACCGCGGCGCTCTTGGTCACCCGTGAGGCGTCAACGACCGCTCGCAGAGCTATCTCACTGTCACCGTTGACTGCTGATATCAGCGCCAGAGGCAACAGACATGTGTGGACTGACAAGAAATCCCCGACTTCCTTCGCGCGCTCGACGTCCGAAGCCATGCAATCCCTGGCCCTGGCAACACCTTCAGTACCGAAAGACAACCCCTGGGTTCGAAAAACCTCCCCGTAGTTGTTTGCCTCGGCGCGAGAGAAGAACACGCCGGAGTAAAGCGCGCCGAAGGGGGTTTTCGTGAACGACACAATCTTCTTGGTGCTGGTTCGGTGGTGCATTGTGTAGCTCCGATGTACGGATATGATCGGGCCGCCTATTGTTTGACTGGCCTCTTTCGGAGAGACGAAGAGGTAATGCATCGTGATCGAAGGCCGCAGCGGCACGCTGAGCTTCAATTCGGAGAGAAATGCGTCGGGGTCGTCGTGCAGCTGTCGGGGTGTCCACGACGTGTGGTGGCCCTCGGCAGCGCCCCTCAACCTATATATAGGGACGCGGTTTATGGGCGACGTTGCGAAATACGGCGTCAGGCAGCTCGGATGCTCGTCGCGAAATCTGCGTCAGTCCGAGGACCTACCCATGCATACATAGTCTACAAATACCATGGTGGCACGGGTATACCTGGTATATATGTTGCCAACATATGTATTCGAGCTCGAGTACAAATATAACAAGGCACCTCAGCAGTGAGATCGAGGATTTACGTGCGTCTCAAATGACGCTACTCGTAACGGTTTTTCGCATTCGTTTGGTGGCAGCTTCGCGCGGTGTCTGATACGACAGGCTTTGATGCAGGTACTCACCCAAAGGGATATGCGATCTCGAGAGACCGAAGCAGCAAACGGTTGCTTCCTTGGCATCCCCGCGCGTCCTTCAGAATTGTCTCGGCGAACAAGTCCACGGCTCGGTCGAATTTTTTCGTAACAATCTCCATGTTCACCGCCAAGTTCATTTCTGCCCAGAACCCGCTGCTTGGAACGTTGAACGTTGGGCCGCGTACAGGCGACGGAGAGCAGGATGAACCGGATACGATCGGCGCATCTATTTTGTTTGGTAGATGATATATATATATATCCGTATCGCGGGGGGGTTATGATTTCACAAGGTTTGCGTGATCCGCGGTTGACTGCAGTGACGATGTGAAAACAAACAAAAGAGTTCGGATGCCTCCTCAATATCAAGAATACTACCAACAAAGCATTAGACTGGACTCCTACTATGTATGATAGCAGTGTCATATAGCAAATATTTAGACACTCTGTTATTTCGTACCATGTTTCATACAGTTAAATATCGCATTGTTTTTGCATGCACCAGTTCCCCTAGTACCTGTACAACCTTCCCGCGAGTACCGCGGGACCGGTCAGTGCGACCCACACATTGACGACGTATTTCTTGCCCTGGAAAACATGCCTTCGGCCGTTCAAAAAGTCCTCGTTGGCTGCAACCAATGCTTTCATTTTCTCAAGGTGTCCGCTGTCAACGATCTGGAGGATGTGAGGCAACCCCCAAACTCCGCGCGAGTCTTGCACGTACGTCACCCCGGACAGTTCGGGAGACACGGCGACGTTGTTCCTCGTACTTTCGCACCTCATGGCGTCGTCTTCGATGGACGAGAACAAGCCTTGGAGGAAGGCGGGAAACATGTTATTCGTGTTTAGCCTTGCCGCACGACTTGCGAGTTCAACACATGAAACTTGTAAAAAACAAAAACTGTGAAGTACTTGTGGTGCATCCGTTTTACGGGGAGGGTGCGGACGGTTATCCTGTTGTTGTTCGGCCTCGAAGTGACTGCCTCGCGCGCAACAGTCGTTTTTCCCATTTGTATTTCAACGGTAGATGACATATCAGGTACAAGTCATCCTTTGGTGACATGGTACCATGGCACGGTACACGAAACAAAAAGGTTGGGCCCACCAGGGCCCACGACCTACGGCACGAAAAAAACGAGCTTGCGCATTCTTCGCAGAATATAAAACGGTTTTCACCTTGGGCGCTCTCGGCGATTCTAAATCTTTGAACGAGGTCGGGATAAGGACTAACCGGCAGTTCCTCTTGCTTGAACATATCGTCGAAGAAGCCTCGAACCAGCTCAGGCAGGCCTTTCTTCTGCATCACGCCGAGAAGCACAGCATCGTCCGGCATTCGGTGTCGGCAGTAAGATGGGGAGGTGCTAAAGGGCGTTGGATAGGGTGGCTACAGACAGCATTTGGTTCATACCACTGATGACACGGCGTGAGAGAGCGGGACGGGTTGTGCAGATAATGTTTTTTAGGCGGATCCAGGATTTATACCTCGAGATAGCTTCGAGCGCGCTTAGATGCATCCTGCGGGGATGCTTTCTTTCTTCTCTCCTTTTTGTCAGGGCGTGGGTCCATGGCAACTCTGCGGGGCCCAAGCGACTGTGCCAGCGCACTGCACATGTGGAGCAGAAAGGATTTGATGGGGGGGGTGCAGAGATTTCCCCCTGATCCGAACGCACCCAAATAAAAATGGAACACCCTCTGTCCGCATTTGCTGCTAAAAAGCTAGCACCGTCTCGCTACTTCTGACAGAGGAGTCGGTTGCGTAGTGTTTCTGGTGTGAGCCTTCTAGGTCGAACCCAGGACCACGACGAACCGATACGTCCTCGTAACCCGCTGCCATGGCCTCTCTTTCTTCTCAAGACGAGTCGGCAATTTCACTGGATTCGCCGGATCCTTCGTTAGATGCGGTGTTGCAGCAACTTGAACCGGATGACCCTCTGAGCCATGCTAAAGCCACAGCAAACGAGCACACGACGGCAGTGTACAAGCTTGTCTTGACCGGAGGACCATGTGCTGGCAAGACGACTGCCCTCAAGAGAATGGGGGAGTTCTTTCGGGCAAAGGGGTGAGACTGGTGACGACATGCCCGCCTTTTGTTCTGTTGTTGCTTTATTTATTCGATTTGTCAATCAATTTGAATCCTAGTCCTCGCACATAGATGCAAAGGCTCCGATCCGCGGGCGGCTGACGCCACCCGATTCGCTCGCGCAAGGAAGAATGCAACTAAAACATGTAAAGGGGGCAGAAAGAAGAGGCCCATGATTTGGTGCAACTACCGAGTTCATAATGCCAAGAGTTGCTCGTGCAGAGCTATTTATTGTTGCCCTGTGTTGTACACTGCTTGTGCTGTGTGTTTGTGAGCGATGTCACATTCTGATCGGCAGTGTGGGTATTTTTTGCGGAGGGAAAAAACATACGAAGTGCGGACCGAGAGAGGACACTCAACTTTAAAGAAAGCTATTTTATATACGAAGTAATATTTTAATACGGCCATTTCTTAGGCCATTTCTTACACAGTCGGATTTTTCAGTCGAAAGCGGCCTTTTTCGACTGAAGCCCAAATCGGGGGCTTTCTTACACAGTCGAAAAAGGGCTTTTTCGACTCAACTTTCCCCACTGAGTTTTCCGACTGGGGGATCCCGTCGACAATCTTGACATTTTCGACTGGATCTGCCAGTCGAAAAACTCAGTCGGAAAAGTTTTGCACCTGATTTTTGAGCCCATCGCATCGCTCATCCCACCACAAAGCACACACCCACACGCCCACACACCCATACCAGGTATCACACAGCAGTATTATACAACGGCGCTGACGCGGCCTTGGCTATCACTACTGTTACTTCTCGCCGCAAGTCAGCGTGGCGCACTCCTAGCCGCTCGCCAGCAGCGTGTGTCACACGACAGCAGTAGCGCGCGTTATCGATGCCATTTTGCCTACAACGGTTACGCCTGCTGTAGCTATGGCGGCTCTCGGCTGAGTGCAACGCCACGGACGCAGCTTTGGCGGCTTTCGGCTAAGCCCAACGCCACCGACCCGCTTGGACGAAGGTTCGTCGCGCGCGAAGCACGCGTTGCTCGCGAAGAACGCGCGAAGCACAGCCGACAGGGAGGGCGTCCTGCCCAAGAGACTGAAGTCTGAGTCTGGCCATCATCGTCTTGAAGATTGTGGGCTTTCCAATGGCCGTCACAAGTTAGCGTAAGGCCGCCCTGACTTCTTCGCCTTGTTGCGTGCTCTCCCCAGTGCCGTTGATGCACCTGATACCCTCTATGATCCCAGTGCGTCTTCAGTCAGTTCCTAGGGTCTGCTGGTATGACGTTTTTTCTCTCTTCCTTTCCTTGCTTCCTCTTCTTGTCTTGTCTTTTCTTGCTTTTCTTGTACAATCTTTTCTTTCTTTTCCTTTGTCTTATCTTATTTTCTTTGTTTCTTTTCTCCAATGGACTTGCGTCTGACGTGCGTATGCGTAGTGATAGGTACTGCGTGTAATATATACGTGGTTGTCTTTCCTGGGTGGCAAGCGGTGTAGTCGGTTTTTCCAGGCGCGAGTAGTGAGACGTATGCACCAGTAAGGACCTGGCACATCGTAGGCTGACTCCCGATTTCGCTTTTTACATGTTTCTGGCGGAGGCATGGATTGCGTCAGCTGTGACACACGTATGCGTGTACCACCTTTGGTTTGTTTGTGTTTTTTCCCTGGGGTATTCCTCAGCTCCAGAGTGACTGGAGCCTGTCCTGTGACCACGGACTTGATTATGCGAGTTACTGTGAGAACAACAACAACAATACCTGGTACGCTGTTTTCATATTCCGAGCTTCAAGAGCACAGCAGCAGTGAATAATGTTGGCTAGCACCACAGGCAACACCTCTCTGGGCAACGCCGGCGTCAACCACCGTAATAGCATACCAGGTACCGGTATACAATTTCGGGGGTTGCAATCTCTACGCAACGATCCTATTTTCTTTTGCTGTTCTTGTTCTTGTTCTTGTTCTTGTTCTTGTTGTTGTTGTTGTTGTTGTTGTTGTTGTTGTTGTTGTTGTTTTTCTTGTGTTTTTCTTGTGTGTGTTTTTGTTGTTGTTGTTCTCACAATAACTCGCATAATCAAGTCAGTGGTCACAGGACAGGCTCCAGTCACTCTGGAGCTGAGGAATGCCCCAGGGAAAAAACCTAAACAAACCAAAGGTGGTACGTACACGCATATGTATGTCACAGCTGACGCAATTGATGCCTCCGCCAGAAATATATAAAACATTATATTGTCAGCCGGTCGCCCTGGTGGTCTAGTTGTAACCCTCGAATACTACTATTAATAGCGTTGGTTCTTGAGTTCGATTCCTATCGTGATGATATTTGACTTTTTTATTTGCTAAAATGCACAAAAAGGGTATCAACTGCCTAGAGCACCTAGCAGCGTGGGTCAATTCGACGCGAGTCGAAGAGGAAAGAAAATGCTGACTTCTTCTCGCGATAAAAATGAAGGCACGCACCGTGGTGGGGAGGGGGGAGAAGAGCCCGCTATGTGACCCCGGATCTGAAATACTACTGGGAGGGAGGGCGAGAGTAGTGCGAGGATAATAAACGGGATGAAGAAAAAAAAAAAGTTGCGATGGCATATGACTATTAATACCACACACAGCATCCCTACCCTGAAATTTTTAATTTTTGTTTGTCCATTCTTCTCTACGCAAAGACCATTTACATATTAGTTATTTGGTGCAGTAGTACATCCTGAAAGAAGACTCTAGAGTGTCTCCGCCTATTTTTTTTCTGAAGTTGGATTTCCCGTCGGAAAGATAAGCATAACTGAAAACCTTTCGCTATGCGCATAGTCCGAATTGAAGAATACTAAATATTATTAGTCTCTTAGTAGAGAATGCACACGGCACTGTCAGCAGTCGTCATGATAGACACTCCGCATATTATTTATTGAGGGGACGCGTCCGATTTCGAAAGCGTGAAAGCACGCGCGAAGCAAAAGACAGCAGATACACATATCCCGCCTTCCCGAGTAAAAACAGAGAAGCACTACGCCAACCTCCCGCACGCGAGCAAAGCCACCCCCGCATCTATCTTAGACAGCGCCGCCGCAACGAGAAGATCGCTCTCCTCTTTCCGCTCCGCGGGCGGCGGACGCCGCGCGCTACGCTCGCGCGAAGAATACAACTAAATGTGGACGGGGCAGAAAGAAGAGGCCCATGGCTTTGTGCAACTAGCGATTTGATAATGCCAAGAGCTACTTGTGCAGAGCTGATTGCCCTGCGCTGTGCTGTATGCTTGCTGGCGATGGCACGTTCTGATCGGCAGTACGGTTGTAATTTGCGAAAAGATGAACGAAAAGTAGAAACAAAAAACGTAAAGAAGAAACCCAATAAAAAAAGCAAGAGGAAAAGACAAGGTCGTAGTGTGGGTAGGTACATGGTACACTTCGCATGATACCTGGTAGTCATAACTTGGTTGGGCAGTGTAATGCTGGTGGCTTGAGTGTGTGCTGTACAGTAGTGAAGCTTGTTGTATGTATGATGCCTCGTATGATGAGAGCATAACATAGGAAGTTGAACGCGGAACAAGAAGTTTTGATTTTTGCGCAGAAGAAAGTTGAAAACAGAAAAAACCCGTGAAATGTGTGCTCTTATTCATACATCAGTGTTAAGTGTTAATAGTGTGTGACTACAAAGGTCCCCATTTCGAGGAGAGTGTCGCGCTTCAAGCTCCAGCTTAGGGATCGCCATGAAGCGAGAAGGAGCAGGGGTGGGGGGGTGACAGACCCACACCGATGGCGTGGGGATGGAGCTTGAATGCGGCACCAAGATTTAAGAATAGGGCGTAAATAACACGTATGTACTGAGAATGAGGGAGCAAGGACGATGAATGGAGTACTACTGTAGATATAGCTTGAGAGGGAAGTAGGCATAGAACGCAGTTAGACTTGGTGCATAGGTTTCCTTCTAGTTTGAGGCTTTCTTCTTGGGGAATGCCATGACTCATCAACGTGGAAACTGCACATTGTCGAATGGCACTCATAATAGTATAATAGTAATACCGGTACAGCAGCAGTATGAATACCTGCACTGTCATATTCATACTTGTACGTCTGAAGTACTTGCACGTATATTTATGGTGACTTTTTTTTATACCGGCCGTGAAATGCCCGGCGTCGTCTTCGTGATGTGTGCAAAAAAAGAACAAGGTTACCAAAAAACAGTGTTCAAATATCTACCAGGTATATACCAACGCGAACAGAACAGCAGTATGACCATATTATACGTACCGCACGAATTACGAAAAAAAAAACGGAAGCAGATGGAGAAACACAAGTATTAGCTTGCTTTGGAATGGGCGGGGCGATGATGGTGCGGACCGCGTGCTGTGCTGTGCTGCGGCTGTGTCTGTGTTGGTGTTGTCTCGTCCTCGTGTGCTCGTGTACTCGCCAATTTTAGTGAGCCCTTGCGACCGGCTAGTTCTTATGTAGTTTGGTTGTGGGTTGGTGACGTGTGTTTGTTTATTTTATGGTGACGTATGTGCTTGCTTGTTGTGGTGGTGTTGTTCGTTCGATCATCGGAAAAACTAAGGTCGACTAAACAGTAGGAGCAAGCGGGTCAGTCGCGCGAGCGGGAGGCCTCTCGCCGCGGCTCGGCGTGTTCGTGCTACATCGAGTGGCTTGCTGCTGCTGCTGCTGCTGTATCTGTGTGTCAGGGCTGCCTCGTGTGCTCGTGTGTGCTCGAGTGTATGTGGTTCACAAATTAATAAATATACAAAACGTACGACAATCACCGACTTACCGTCAACAAATGAATCTAATCTGCACCAAAGAACTCGAGAACCGATCCGGAAAAATCTATTTTCCTCTCGGCAATTAAGAGCTAAGGATGGGTCAGAGGCAGGAGAATATGCCCAAGGCGACCTCCGGAGTGGAGCAAGAGTCCGTAAGTATTTTTAAACAAAGAGTTTATTTTGAGACTTGAGACTAGACTTGAGACTTGAGACCTTATCTATCAGATATGTTCCACATGGATACCTAACAGCGACAGCTGTTGATCGTAGTGCGATCTTCCCCAGCATGTATTGATAGTTTGAGCGTACAGCAGTGGTTGTATCAGCATATCAGCATATCACCATTCTGCGCGCGAGTTGTGGACCTGGTACGTACAGGTCACCTCAGCGCATTGCACTGTAGTTCGGACGCACCCAGTAGACAGGGTTGTGTGGTGTCGTCGATGCTATATATAATTTATGGAATCGTTTAGTAGTATTAATAATAGGTAAGCCCCATTCGACGCGAGTCGACGAGGAAAGAAAGTGCAGAATACTTCCCTCGATAACAAGGAAGGCGTGTACCGTAGTGGGGAGGGGGGAGAAGAGCCTGCTTAGTGACCCCGGATCGGAGTTATACTACTACTGGGAGGGAGAACGAGAAAGAGTAAGTGTGAAGATGATCGTGGATGGAATGAGAAAACAAACAAAAAAGGGCAAGACTAGTCTAACCGTTTAATAGTGTAATCTTCGGTCGCTCCCCGCCCCCGCCCCCCGGCATGTTTTCACTCTCCTTTCACAGCACGGCGCAGCGATCGCTCCCATTTCCCAATTCATTGTTCCATGTTGCTCGTATTCGTTTGATTTTGCGCAGATTCCGTGTGTTCACGGTGCCCGAAGCTGCAACGTGCATGTTCACCAACGGACTCACCTTGGCAGACGCCGGTACGCCGGCAAATCGATTCGCGTTCCAATGGGGCATTTTATCGTGAGTACACACCTGCTGCCAATATTCTGCGCCAACCGCGTGCTTTTGTTCTGGAGTGCAGCCGTTTTCTATATGCATATGCAGCATCAATGAGACCCAGAGAAAGACAACTACTCGTAAAAAGAGATCTGGCTGTTACGAAAAAGCCATGACATCATTCGCCATCTTAAACCGTCGTCGACAAGACAATGCAGCGTCCAACGTCCAAAATAACAAGCCTTCGACCATGAAGCGACGTCTGTAATCCCTAATCCTGACGTCGTGGTTTTGCCCTTGGCGACATCGTACGTGTTGGGTTTGTCGGGTGGCCAGGCTTCAAATCACGCAGGAGGACGGTTTCGAACGGTTCGCTTACGTTAACGGCCAAGCATCGATATTGCTCTCGGATCGAGGACTAATGGACGGATCGGTCTACATGCCGCCGGAAGAATGGACTAGCCTTGTAAGTTCGCCGAAACGCTTCTAAAATATAAAAATGTGCAAAAATCTTGCCTATGTTTTCTCTTTCTCTTTCTCTCCTGCAATGTCTGCCTGGTGTGCTAGCTTGCGTATGGTCCACTTTTTCGCATCCAGTACGTATGGCATTGCATTGCATGGCCAATTCTCCTTTCTGTGTTTGCGATCTACCAAGTATATCTATGTGTCGCAGGTTGTGGCCACGTAGCCATTCTCTCTGTGTACTACGAAGGTGAACAATCGGCAAAGACACAGGATGTAACGGACGTGGATGGGTAGAAATACCGGCTTCACGTGAAGGACGCACGCACGCAGGTGCATACGATATTCCAATTGCAATATAACTGGGACCTTGCAGACTTGCAAAATGCACGTTTCGCGGATTTTATTTGTTCTAAAGCAGAGTTCAACAAATGATCATTCAAGCTTCGCTGGTCGCTCGGCAAGCAAGACTTCTCAAGTACCTTGGCAGCAGCAGCAGTGCAGTAGTGGTGTAGTGATGTAGTGGTGTGGTGGTGTAGTGGTGTCGTGTAGTGGTGTCGTGGTGTCGTGGTGTGGTGGTGTGGTGGTGTGGTGGTGTAGTGGTGTCGTGTACCAACTACGGGGAGGGAACATTTCCACACACCAGCCACCTTTCCCGCCGTGCCTAGGGGTGCGCTTAACTTTCCAGAGAGTGTCTTTTATAATGCCGATCCTGTCCAGCTCGGCTGTCCCGACAACAACGTTGTCAAAAAGAAAAACTAGCAATGCTCTTGGGACGATATGTATCGAGCATGACAAGGACTATTGCGGTCCTGATTAAAGTGCTTAAGAATGTCTTGTAGCAGCACGAAAGTCGTAACCCTAAGGCATGCTGCATGCGTGTCGTCCAGTGCAGGTCCTTCCATTGCAAAGCGGACGCTGCCCCTACCCAAGCAGCCCCGGCTGCTCTGTTTGGTCGGTGCTGCAATCAGTTTTTTTTCTTTCTGAAGCCCACAGGGGTTGACTAGGAGTACGATGAATAGGAGTAAGACGATGAATAGGTGCCTTTGCGTGTCCCAGGGGGCGAAGCATCTTGTTTCTCACATGCGAAAAGTGGTCCGCCTCCCTCCATTCGCAGGTGAAAGCAAATGGCATGGACGAGGTATCCTTGCGCGATGGTCGCTACGACGGCATCCTCCACCTTGTGACGGCAGCCTCTGGAGCGGAAAAGCACTACTCGCTGGACAACAACGAAGCAAGGAGCGAGTCTGTCGAGGCGGCCATAAATGTGCGTGTGACATACGAAAGGCCATATGATATGATATGATATGATATGATATGATATATCACATACTACTTGTGGGATGCGATATAATAAAAGTAAGTACATATGAAGTACCATATCATTAGAAATGAACTACCATATCGCAAAAATACGTATAATGTATGATGTGAAATACCTTATCGAACGTGAACGTACGTGGGTGTACCGCAGTCGCTAAATGCTTTTAATATTGTTTTGATAACAATTCATTGTTGGGGTGGCTTGGTGGGCGAAAACATATACCAGGTAGAGTGTTGGTATGAATATCATAAGCTGTCGAAGGACATTCCGGCCTCATCCTTTTATTTTTTTTGAAAACCAAAAATCACTTGGATAAAGGCTAACCTGTTCTTACACGTAGAAGAGGGCGGAAGGATGTAAAGTGGTGATATGAATATTATATTCATAGATCGAACGGCATTCAGGCCTCATCCCTTTGTGTTGTACTCGTACATTAAACATAAATCGCCGGGGAAAAAAATACCTGGTATATTTTCATCACCCGTCTCGCGACCCATTAACATCTACTTGCGTGATCGGCAGTTGCATCGCCAGAGCCACCCCGTCCGCGCGACACACCGCCTCCTTGAGTGTGATGGTGATATTAGTACGTTAGTAGGTGTGGCGCGTACGGCCATAGGGGTAGTAGGTTTTGCCTAAAGCGTTGTTGACAGACGGGGCTTGGGTGAATTGAGGAGTTACCGAATACCGCTCAAGTGCAGTTTGTGTTTTACTGTATTTTTCGTCCTATGCGTATATGTCATTAGGTCTGTATGTCTGTATGTGTTTATGTGTGTATGAAGCCGCACTTTAATACAGCTGCTCAAGTTTAAAGCCTCACGAAAATTAGCTGCGCAGTGTTGGTACTATTGAATCAAAAGTCAAATGTGTGTGTCGTTTCGGAATGGGAAGGTGGATGCGCGAACTGAAGCGGCCTGGCTGGGTCATCCCCGTCAAATCATCGTCGACAACTCCACGGACTTCGAAGCCAAAATGGATCGAGTGACGGCCGCCGCCTCGAGGCTAGTCGGCCTGCCATGCAAACCCCGGAAGCTTGGCAAGTTTCTCCTGACGAAGCCTCCACCGCCGCTCGAGGAGTTTCCTGTACCGACGGAAGAATTTCAGGCGGAAAAGGTGACTGACCAATGACATTGACGAATCGAAACTGACCGATGTGACTGACCAATTACGTTGAACCAATGACGTTGGCCAGTGGAACACGCTTGACAGATGTGTCATGCACCGCGCAAATTTTCAGAGCGGGTGTTATATGTCACTGCCTACATGACTGGCGTTATTCGTAGCTGGCGCACTGTTGTGGTTGAAATAGTCGTTTGGATATGCGCATGCCATGCGAAGGAACACGTGGGTTCATCGCATGACGGGAAACATGTTTCTGGCCCAGAAGTTGGTTGATGATGACGATGGAAAGAAGCTGCGGTGTCGGCGTGTAATAGAAGGGGCCACCACGGATGCTCTGTATTGGTACCATCACTGGATCATTCTGGCAACATAGCGCACTTGATATTTTTGCTGTCAGGCCGGATGTTGATTACACTTGTAATTGCACTATTATTAATAAAACGGTTTTCCACTCTTCCCCCGCTCCCTTGTTATTGTACACATGTACATCGATATTTTGTATCGATTTGTTTCTGATTTGATTGCTGACCGCTACACGAAGCAGATATTCCTTCGACGAGATGCAGCGACAAGGGAAAGCAACCTTCTCGTAGCACACACCTCGGCGAAAAATGAAGCTCCTCCGGTGTGCGTGTCGAGCGAGGCTTTTTTGGAAAAGAGGGGTAGAGGTGGTGAGTTTCGTGAGTTGGATGCCCGATACAAGCCTGTCTTTTGTAGCTCCTACCTCAACGGAGAGTTGGCGGCTCCCTCTTGTGATCTATTGCGATTACAATAGCAAAACCTTCACCTATTTGTTAGTGATACGCGCTACGATAAAGGCTACGATGAAGGCTACGATAAAGGCTACGATGAAGGCTACGAAAACGGCTACGATGAAAGCTACGATAAAGGCCACGATAAAGGCTACGATAAAGGCTACGATAAAGGCCACGATGAAGGCTACGATAGAGGCTACGATAAAGGTTACGATAAAGGCTACGATAAAGGCTACGATAGAGGAAGGGAGCAGTGTTTGGCCTCTTTTATTTCAGAAAGACGGGGCTCCTTGACCTATTCATATTCGTATTCATACTGGTCATAAAATCGTCGGAATTTAGCTCTTTGTTTTGCAGCAAGTTCCGTTGGATACCTTGTATGCCATGGGTTTGTTTGTTCGTCGGATTCACCTTTTCGGTTTTCCCAACAAACAAAACACCTATTGGGTTATAGTCTAGGCATACAAGTATAGCATAGCATACCATAGCATACAAGTAGAGCTTCTCAAGTGGTCAAGAAATAAACCAAGAACAGAAAAGCGCACCTCTGCCGTAGCACGTGTTTTTCGTTCACTCTAATGGTTGTTTCATTCACTTTTGTGGTTGATGTTTCATTCAATTTGATGGTTGATGTTTCATTCACCTTTCATTCACCTTTCATTCACTCATTCACTCACTCGTTCACCTTTCGTTCACCTTTCATTAACCCATTTACTCACAATGTCGTCTTTTCCAAGAGTAGCGGGCTTGCTCATTTAGCCCGCTCAACGTAGTAGCGACTCCCTTCCACTCTCGCCGATTTTTCGCTTCGTGTCAAGTGTTCAAGTGTTCCAGTGGACGCTGGTTGTCGAACATAGCGCACGCACACCAGCGCCTTCGAAGATGAAACACAATTTCCGTAGATTATCTTGTCGCTGCAACGACCGTAGATTGATTCGCGCATTTTTACCGCGGCTGCCTTTTCGAAGCCACTGCTTGCTTGATGGTGTGTCTGTCTGTCTGTCGGTCTGTCTGTTTTTGTCAACCATTCGTTCAAGGTGACGAGTGATCGCTCTTGTATTGTATGGTATAATATTGTCACGCTCTTGTTTTGTATAGTGTAATCTTGTATCGTATTGTATTGCATTGTATTGCATTGTATTGCATTGTCCTGCATTGTATCGTATCGTATTTGATTGTATTGCATTGTATTGCGTTGTATTGCATTGTATTGCATTGTATTGCACTGTATTGCATTGTATTGCATTGTATTGCTTGGTGACGGTCCTGTTATTGTAGTAGTCGGTCGTCCTTCAATGTCACGAATGATCACTCGTGTGTGCCAACAGTATTGCTCGTGTACAGAATAACGACCTTTTTGCAACGATCACTTGTGTTTGTGATCAGGAATGTTCGTGTATGGAATAACGACCCTTTATAGCTATGACGACGGTACAGTCGCCGACGACACAAGGCATCTGTCAGAAGAAGCTTTCAATAAGATCGAGCGAGAAAAGGCGGATGCTGCTAGGCCAAAGGTTTTGCAACGCAGGGTGGCGTTCTTGTGGGAGAGACAGGCCTTTGAGCTTCGCACAGACCTCAAACCGGCTTACGGGATCAGCGTGCTTCATCGACACTCGGAGGTGAGATTCCCTCACCCCGGCTCTTTGTTTTCTTGGGCGTGTGTCGATCTGCAATGGATTTGTCGCATTGATGAGGAGGCGAGGTGGTAGGGCGTGGACAAGTCTGAGATTGTTTCGTCTGTTCTTCAGGGAGATTTATTGTGTACAACTTTGAGATTGCTTCACGGGCGTACCGTAAACTACACAAGATAACACACCCACATAAGATACCACACCCCCCACAGAATACGACACCCCGGTGATAATTTTGGGCGCATTTTTGCAACCATCGATTTATCACCGGGGCTACACAAGATACCACACCCCGGTGATAATTTTAGTTACGCCGCATACATTCACAGGGTCCCTCTTTTCTACCACCGGGGTCAATAGAACATCTGCCCCGTGGGCACACAACATTACACCCTGTGTGCGGGGGGAACACCCCGTGTGGAGACCTCCAACAACATGAACGTTGAGGGAGAGCAAAATGCCTCTGCATGTGCCCCCGCTTCTCCGACAACTGCTTCGACCGCAGCTGTACAGCAGGCGCAAAAACATACCGTGTGTGCGGACGTTCGGACAGGTATCACCACCCCGCAATACCACACCCCTTTAAGTGTGCCGCAGCAGCGGCTCAACTCTACAAGGAGTGCTTCGGTATCCCCCCCCAAGCACGACCTGTGGGTGTTCGGAGGTTATCACACCCCCTGGTTTATCACACCCCCTTATTTATCACACCCCCAAACACACCCTGTGGGTGTTCGGACGTGCTATCACACCCCCTGGTTTATCACACCCCCCCATTTATCACACCCCCAAACGTACCCCGTGGGAGGTCGGACGTGCTATCACACCCCCTGGTTTATCACACCCCCTGGGGGCCGCCGCGACCAGCACTCTATCACCGGGGCTACACAAGATACCACACCCCCCACAGGATACCACACCCGGTGATAATATTTTCAAGCGCTCAAATGTATCACCGGGGGTGTGTTATCTTGTGTAGTTTACGGTAATTAAGGCGTTTTACTCTGCGGAACCCGGGTGCGACGCTCGATTATGTTGGTTATACGCGGGTAGATACACAGGCACGTCCAGAGTAGACGTAGCATACCCTACTAAACGAACCCTTGTTTTTTTTTGCTCATGTCCACATGCTTGGCTTACTTGGTTGAGGTGTTGCACTGCCCGCCCGTCTTCATTTGGAACGCCACACGCCATATGCGCGCGATTTGTGCTGCATCTATGAGGCTTGTGGAGCAGTAGCTGGCGTCGAATCTCAAAACTATTGCTAGGTTGAAGCGATTAGGCGCCCGAGAGTTTGGGAGTGGTATATTGCCCCAGGCAAATGTGGAGCGGTGTTGTCATGTATGGCACTGTATCCAGTGAGGGCGATTCCTACACCGTATTCTCGGCAGTATAGTTGTACGTCGTACTATCTTAATAATAATATATATATATACTTGTACATATATTCCGAGAGGGTGATATGGCGTCGACCGCTGGACTTACTAGCGCTCAAGACATAGAGCTGGTAAGCCTCAAGCCAGCGAGCGAGCTACCGCACCATCTGTCCACTGGCGCGCTTTGTACCGTACACCGTATAACAGATACCAGGTACCACATACGCGCGAACTTGCGTGACAAAGCTGTCCTTTTTCCATTTCGAGTATTTCAAACGACGGTTTTGTGCGGCGCACTTCGTGTCCTTGCACTGTTTCGCTAACGTTGTTTTTTTATGCAGGGTGGGGAGTTGTCTCTGCCGACTTTCTTGGCGGTGGACGAATAAGCGAAGGAGCGGAGCAAGGACGGAGGGGATGCATTGTACGCTACACTCCACACCAGCAGGACAATAGAGACAATCTCCCTCTTAGTAAACGAGTGTTAAATGGAACGTTTGCAAGACCTTGGTGGTACGCGCAAAGTGCCCACGTTATGGAAATTGCTTCATGTTTTGTGTCTTTTCAGTCGTTGAAAGAATGGCTGGCCATGGCTATCGCATAAGCACGCCGGTGGGCCCTGGTAAATGATATTCGCTGTGCTAAAAAAAAAACGTGTAGACGTTTATTGGGTTTGTTGGGTTTATTGGGTGATGCACTGTGGTAGAGGCGGCTACGGTTCCTCAGGATGCTAAACAGCTGTTATAGAGTGTCGTACAGCACCCGTCGTCATATATATATTATAAAAAAGAAGAAATACACTCCAGCCGTGAGATCGAAGATTTTGTCGAAACTCATCTTTGCAAGCTGTGTGTGATACTCCGATCGCGCGTATTGCTGGGTGTGTGTCCTCGTTAAGGATATAGGTCGGCGACTCCCCTTGGAACTACAGTGTAGCTTGTACCAGGGTCAACAGGGTGATGTTAGTCAGTCTGTGCGCGAAAACCATAAAACCCGTTTTTGAGGGGGACAAAATCTGACAGCTGTGGAAGGAAATGCATCAGTTTATCAAGTGTATCCTGTAAGTCGTACAACCAGTGAGGAGAGGGCGGAGTGTTCGAAGGGTTGGGGTGGGGTTATATAATAGGAAAGCATGTTGTTTCGGGATGAGTAGAACACGGGTAGAATACACCACGCCACGCTTCTGGAAGGCGGTACTCATACCAGATACCAATGCCGGGAATAGGCGAATAGGCGAATAGGCGATGCAATAGCTGTTCGCATGAAGGTGGTTGGGGCGAATAGGTAGCCGGCTTAAGGTACCATAGGTGATAGTACTAAAGGTGTACCCACATAGGATATGCCCGCGGGTTTACTTTTTTTTTTCTTGTCATAACTTTTTACTTTCCAGCTCAACTCTTGAGACATTTTGCCCTCTTCGACCTTCTGGACAAGCCATGGTCACAGGTGTCTTCCCTTCTCCCCCCCGGTACGTGCCTTCATTTTTATCGCGCACAGGGTTTTTGTAGACTTCGGCATTGTCTCTTTTCGTTTTTTTTCTGCTCGTCGATTTCCATCTCGATTATTGCTAACTCACGCTCTCGCGCCTTTATTGTGGTCAATTATTTACGCTATAATAATCGAAAAAATCCTCATGAGCACGAGTATGTGCACGTATGCACTAGTGAGGGTCCGAACCTGCATATTTGACTTAATACCGGGTAGTAGGAACCAATTTCACCAGCTACTCCACAGGGCATACTAAATCAATGACACTTTAGTTTCATCGGCAATGAACTCAATGGGATGTGTCCGGCCCACAGGACCTCCCCCGGGTAGGAAATGCCGTCGCGGATTGTGTGCTGCTTTCGGGTGTGTTGAAAAAAAATGAATAGTTAGTTATTCTTGCAAGCATTATGTTTAACATCGATTAGTGACCGACACACTCACCGCTTCCGCCTTCAACTA
>JABAKD010000108.1:40000-136216 GCA_012845835.1 Undaria pinnatifida | reverse complement strand
CCGCCCCCCGCCCCCCCCCCCCCTCCTCTCCCCCTCCACTGACCCCTTTTGTTCATACAAAAAACCCAACCCTCCCCCCCCGCCCATCCGTCCCCCGATTCCCCCCCCCCTTCCGCCTAGTTCGTCCAAACGCCCCACTCACAATCAAAATCGGCCTGAGTAATAAACGCCTATACGCAGTTGATATCACGTCATTATCTTTCTGACCATCCATGACGTAGTTTTCAATTATTTTCCCCCCAACCCCCCCCCCCCCCCCCCCCTTCCGACGCCCCCTCTTTTCCGACTACCTGCACGATCGCCTAGACCTAGCACCACGCGTATATAACAAGCTGCTACATATCTTTGATCTCACAGCCGAAGTGTATTTGAATATTATTTGTGACCTAAACCTTCAAAAAAATCTCCCCCCCCCTCCCCCCTCTTGCTCTCCCTTACTCAAACGCCCCACCAAATATCGAAATCCGCCACATTAATAAACACTTCACGCACAGGATATCCCCTCATTATCTTTCGAGAGCCATCCATGCCGCTGTGTCCCCCCCCCCCCCTCCCGCCTCGAACGCCCCCTTCTTCCCCATCACCCGCACCATCGCCTAGACCTAGCACCACACGTATAACAAACCCCTCACCTGAAGCCCTTCCTCCCCCCCCCCACACCCCCAAACCCCCCCCCCACACTCCCCCCGCCCCCCCCCCGCCCCCACACCCCCCACCTCCCCCCCAACCCATCCCAACCCCACCCTCTCTAACACTCCACCCTCTTTTTACTCACTGATTGTACGACTTACCCCCAGGATATACATGATATACTGATGTATTATTTCCAAAACCGGCACATTTATCCCCTCAAAATAATGTATAGTTTCCAGGCACATATTGAGCTGCCCCACACGCCCCCCCCCCCCTCCGCCCCAACCCCCCCCCCCGCCCCCAATAGTATACTGGTGCCAAAACCGTCAGATTCATCCCCTCGAAAGGATTTATAGCTTACATGCACAAATTGCCCCCTCCCCCCCCCCCCCCCCCCCCCCCCTCCAAACCCGCTCGCTTTTGATCAAAACCAGGCCCCCACGTCCTTCAAAACTCCGCCCCACCCCCCTCACCGGTTATTCGACTTACAAGATTCACTTGATAAAAGGATACATTTCCCTTCACAGCTGTCAGATTTTGTCCCCCTCAGAAACGGGTTTTATAGTTTCCGCGCACAGACTGACTAAAATCATCCTGTTGACCCTGATAGCTACACTGCAGTTGTGAGGGGAGTCGCCGACCTATATTCTTAATGAGGACACACAACGCGTAATGCGCTCGATCGGAGTATCACACACAGCTTGCAAAGATGAGTTTCGACGAAATCTTCGATCTCACAGCTGGAGTGTATTTTCATTTTTTAAAATATATATTTGCAAGCTGCTTGTTGGTACTTGTTATGTCTACTCTATGGGTCAATTATTTTAAGAGGGAGGGGTCCCACTCTTGAAAAAAAACAAAAAGAAGTTTTTCCCCACTTTAATAATTGGTGTCGGTATTTTTAGTTCAGGTGGGGAGTTTTCAACTAGATCTAACATCATATTGGTATCTATTTATCACAACTACTTCTGTAGTTACCACTATACTCCTCTATCATATACATCAAAATCAGGCCCCCACGTCCTTAAAAACTCCGCCCTCTCCTCACCGGATATTCGACTTACAGGATTCACTTGATAAACTGTTGCGTTTCCTTCCACAGCTGTCAGATTTTGTCCCCCTCAGAAACAGGTTTTATAATTTCCGCGCATAGACTGCCTAACATCACCCTGTTGACCCTGGTAGCTACACTGTAGTTGCAAGGGGAGTCGCCGACCTATATCCTTACTGAGGACACACAACCCGTAATACGCGCGATCGGAGTATTATTGCACACTGCTTGTAAAGATGAGTTTCGACGAAATATTCGATCTCACAGCTGAAGTGTATTTTTATTTTTGTAACATGTATTTTTGATGCTTTGCGGATGGATGGCTTGGTCAGGGTTGTTGGTATTTGTGGCTAAGTGCGTCGGTAAGTTTTCTCTACCTGGGGGGTGGTCATGATATATTGTTTTTTGCACTGTAATGGTGTACATCTGGAGTGTGAAGACAACGATGGTGATCTAATGGACATCATGTAAAAAAAAAGGAACCAACAACAACAACACTGGAGTCTGTGAAACACGAACCCACCGCTCCAAGTTTTGTACGCTTTCACGCTAACAGTTTAGCTACAGATATCATGTACGCGTGAAGACATACTATGTTTTTATAAATGACCCTATTTCCGCTCCCTCATTATTTCGGTTTAATTCGAGTACAATCGATTTCATTATCTGATCGCACTAAATATGAATCTATTCATGTATGTGATGCCATTTATATTACCGAGTCCTGTCATCACGCAAAAATTGCGAAGTTGTTTCCTCCCATGGGGAATAATTTTTAACCACCTGTTTTATTACACTGGCTATTTGCACTGGGTTACTTAGTCAAGTCATATGAAAAGTCGATGAGTTGGAAGTACACCACTTATCACGGAAAATCACTGTGAGCATGACTTGTGAGTCGAGGAGTTATGAGCATGACTAGTGAGCAACATCAGCATGTTGTGGTATACTCATGGTACTTCCCTTGTACAGGTAGCGTACAGTAGCAGTGACTGGCGAGCATCATCAGCACGTTGTGGTACCTCCCTTATATAGGCAGTGCACAACAGCAGTGTATATCAAGTCCATCCCGTCACAGAGTCGACAAGTTAGATGTACACCACTCATCATGGAAAATCACCGAGTTGTGCTCATGACTCGTGAGCCGACGAGTTGTGAGCGTGACTAGTGAGCATCAGCATGTTGTGGTATACTCATGGTACTTCCGTTGTATAGGCAGTGAACAGCAGCAGTGACTAGTGAGCATCATCAGCATGGTATGGTATGATCAGCATGTATGTTGTGGTATACTCATGACACTTCCTATGTATAGGCAGTGAACAGCAGCAGTGACTAGTGAGCATTATCAGCATGCTGTGGTATACTCATGGTACTTCTATTGTATAGGCAGTGCGCAGCAGCAGTTTATATCCAGTCGACCCCGTCGCAGAGTCGATGGACTGGAAGTACACCACTCATCATGGAAAATCACCGAGTTGTGAGCATGACTTGTGAGCGGACGAGTTGTGGGCATGATTTGTGAGCCGATGAGTTGTGAGCATAACTAGTGACGTGGTCGCGGGCGAAGAGGAAAACGTAAAAGAGGAAGGCGATCTCTCGTTGCGGCGGCGTGTTCTAAGATGGGTGCGGGCGTGGCTTTGCTCGTCGGGAGTTTGGCGTAGCGCATCTTCTCCGTTTTTCCTCGAGAAGGCGGGATATGTGTGTCTGCTGTCTTTGCTTCGTGGGTGCTTCACGTTGTCGAAATCGGACGCGTCCCGTCGATACATAATATCCGGAGTGTCTCCACCATGACGACTGCTGATAGTGCCGTGCGTATTTCCCAGAGACTGACATATTGTTTACTGGTAGTAATAATAATATACCTTTAGCAACATTTTTTTTTTCTTCATCCCATTTATTATCCCCGCACCACTCTCGCGCTCCCTTCCAGTAGTAACTCAGATCATCCAAGGTCACATAGCGGGCCCTCCTCCTCCCTCCCATCTTCGGCACGTACGTCGTGCCTTCATTTTGACCGCGAGGAGAATCCAGCATTTTCTTCCCGCGTCGACTCGCGTCGAATTGTACCTACCCACGCTGCTAGGCGCTCTCAGCAGTTGATCCCTTTTTTATATTTGCATTTTGGCAAATAAAGTCAAATCTCATCGTGGTGGGTGTCGAACTCAAGGACAACCAAACGTTAGTAGTATTCGAGGGTAAAACCACTAGACCACCGGGGCGGCCGGCTGACAATTGATTAATAGAAAAGAAGATCTTTGCATAGAGATTACATTCCCTACCCCATATTGTACGATATTACGATGGTTGACCCGATATAGAATAAAGCGCCAAATACCTATATACCAGCGTACGCGGATTTTTCGATATCATGAATAACGAACGACCGCGACGGAAGAGCACGGCAAAGCATAGCGGGGCATCGCATAGCACTGCACGGCGCTTCATTGCTGTGAGCTATAGCGCTGCGATGGGGTGCTGGGCGGTGTGCAGCTGATGAGCCAAGCCCAGATCTCAGCCGATAAAGCTTCGTCAAGTACAAAACAAATGGTGGGAATTAAAGAAAAGCAAAAGCTGGACCGTTCCGCAACTAATAATGCACAGGCGGCAAATAAGCGGCAAATGGTAGGAAGTCCAACTTACTAGACAAAAAGGAGGAAAAAATCGCGAAAAAGTTCACAATCGTGTTGGCGGAAAAACCAAATTTGCAAAAAGCAGCTGGTCAAGAAACAGGCAATATTTCAGTTGTTATTGTTGTTCTCACATTAACTCGCATAATCGAGTCCGTGGTCACAGGACAGGCTCAATTCACTCTGGAGCTGAGAAATACCCTAGGGAAAAACACAAACAACCCAATAGTTGTTCTACGGTAGCCCCCCCAACACTCCTTTAACAAAATCGCCGGTTTTGAAACCAGATTCCGGCCGTAACTCCTGAAATATGGCGCCCCTTGCCACCCCGACGTCATCGTTCGATAGTCCTTTGCCAACAAGGAAACACATGAAGATGTTTTTCGCATAGCATATTTCCTCGTGTCGAACAGCCATGAAACGTCCGTTAAAGAAAATCGTTGGTTTCGGGGGGGGGCTATCGTAGAATCAGCCCGAAGGTGGTACACGCATAAATCACAGCTGACGCAATTCATGCCTCCACCAGAAACATATAAAAGTGAAATCGGGAGTCGGTCTACGATGTGCCAGGTCCACACCGGTGCATACGTCTCATTACTCGCGCCTAGAAAATCCGACTATACCGCTTGCCACCCAAGAAAGATTACCACGTATATATTACACGTGGTATATATCACTACGCATACGCACAACAGACGCAAGCCAATTGGAAAAAAAAAAGAAAAATAGAACAGAGAAGGGAAAGGAAAGGACATGGGTGCATGGGGCTAAGAAAAAGAAAAGAAAAATACATTTTGGGGGGTCTACTAGCGAGTCTGCCACCAGAACGGGATGTCGTGTTTTTTTTTACGGTCTATAGCAGCACTACGAACGACTTCCGATACACCCACCGAAGCACGGACTGCCGGCCAATTACGCGATCGACAGCTGGCCGTGGTTGTCACGTGTCTCTGTGTTGGGGGGCCCTGTGCCCTTGTTGGCTCTTGTTTGGGTAAAACATGCGGTGTTCTCGATGGTCTCACGGCAGCAGCACACCAGAACGTCCGCTCGTACGACGTACGATATTATTCTTACAGGAACTGTAATATTTTGTTCTTCATCAATATGAACATAAAACGGTTGTAATATATTGGACAGAGTGATGCTGTTACGACTAAACTTGCCAACGGCACGCGTACTGTACTTTGAGCCATCTGCTGTGGTTCTGGTTGCAGCAGCACACCAGAACGTCCGCTCGTACGACGTACGATATTATTCTTACAGGAACTGTAATATTTTGTTCTTCATCAATATGAACATAAAACGGTTGTAATATATTGGACAGAGTGATGCTGTTACGACTAAACTTGCCAACGGCACGCGTACTGTACTTTGAGCCATCTGCTGTGGTTCTGGTTGCTACTGGTTGCTGCAGTATGTGCTAGAAGTTTCGCCCTTCGGCTACTGCTGCTACACCTGCTGTTGTGCGTTTGCCATTGTCGTCAGTTGGCGTTCATGCTCGTCGTACATACTGCTGTTCTCACCCAAAGGCGGGTTCCGAGGTAAAGCCGAATATTGTTCACGAGTTTGTCAGAACTCGGCAAGGACAAAGCCTCAAGCTCTGAATATTCCAACACATTCCCGCTAGGTCATGGGGATCACGAAAATCTACATTTTTTTTCATTTGGCCATCTAGGTGGTGAGTTACTCACGAATAAGTGGGCAAAACTGAGGGAAAGTCGCATCCGCGGCCCCCCCGAGGAAATTTCAAATCCCTCCGAATCGTACAAAATGTTCTGATTGAGGTAATTTTGGGGTGCAGATCACGAATCCGTCGTTAGATTTTTGATCCGGGTTGATTTGACGTTGATACAGCTCCGCAACATTTTGTTCGAAAAGTTGGCGGAAAGCTGAGATTTACTTGGGAATACAGTGAAATATCTTCTTTCGGGGAAAACGTTCCATAGGTGGATTAGACTTCTGTAAACTTCCACTTTGGGTCATTTTAGGACGGGAAACACGAAAATATCATCAGAATGTACCTGTTTGGCTTTGCAGTGACGGTGGAGCTGTTCAAAATCTGGCCTTAGTTGAGGGAGTCACATATTTACTGGGATTTTCTGTTTTCGGTTCCCACCTCAAGTTTTTGTCCGAACAATTTTCTGAGTGGCTCTACCCCCCCTAATTCGGTCAAGTGGAAGCGATTGCCGTCGATTCCATAAATAACAACCGAGTCCAGGAACATGGAGGGAAAAAAAACTTCGGGCCGAAGATGAACTTATTGTTTTCGGGAACTTTTTTTTAACGTCGTTTTTGGCCGTTTGGGAACGAACTGCGAAGTCGTTTTTTTTGTTTTCTTCTCTCCGAGAGGGGAAAGGCGATTCGGCTTTAGCTCGGAAGCCGCCCCAGTACGTACGGGTTTTCTCGTACCTCAACCGTACGACGACGAGCTCAAAACAGAAAGAAGGTGACATGAAATGGCATGGACAATGGCCACGTAGAGGCGAGCACATCGGGATAGATCGCTGCGAATCAACCGCACTCCTTCATGCCTACAGCAGAGGCTGCCTGGAGTGTCAGCGGCCGTGCTAAAGCCAGGCCAAAAAGCCGAAGAGACAGCTCTTCTACCTGCTTGGTTTTGTCTCGAGATTTTGTCACGTATTGGACAGAGTGAAGCGTGTACGACCAAATAAACTTGCCAAAGGCACTCGTAATGTACTTTGAGCTATCTGCTGTGGTTCTGTTTGCTACTAGTTGCTGCAGTATGTGCTAGAAGTTTCGCCCGTAGGCTAGTGCTGCTTCACCTGATGTTGTGTGTTTGCCAATGTCGTCAGTTGGCGTTCATGCTCGTCGTACATACTGCTGTTCTCACCCAGTACGTACGGGTTTCCTCGTATCTCAACCGTACGACGACGAGCTCAAAACAGAAGGAAGGTGACATGAAATGGCATGAACAATGGCCACATAGAAGCGAGCACAGCGGGATAGATCGCTGCGAATCAACCGCACTCCTTCATGCCTACAGCAGAGGCTGCCTGGAGTGTCAGCGGCCGTGCTAAAGCCAGGCCAAAAGGCCGATGAGACAGCTCTTCTACCTGCTTGGTTTTGTCTCGAGATTTTGTCACGTATTGGACAGAGTGATGCGTGTACGACTAAATAAACTTGCCAAAGGCACTCGTAATGCACTTTGAGCTATCTGCTGTGGTTCTGTTTGCTACTAGTTGCTGCAGTATGTGCTAGAAGTTTCGCCCGTAGGCTAGTGCTGCTTCACCTGATGTTGTGTGTTTGCCAATGTCGTCAGTTGGCGTTTATGCTCGTCGTACATACTGCTGTTCTCACCCAGTACGTACGGGTTTCCTCGTATCTCAACCGTACGACGACGAGCTCAAAACAGAAGGAAGGTGACATGAAATGGCATGAACAATGGCCACATAGAAGCGAGCACAGCGGGATAGTTCGCTGCGAATCAACCGCAATCGTTCATGCCTACAGCAGAGGCTGCCTGGAGTGTCAGCGGCCGTGCTAAAGCCAGGGCCAAAGGCCGAAGAGATGGCTCTACCTGCTCGGTTTTGTCTCGACATTCTGTTACGTGAAAATAATCATGATTTGGGAGTTATTTTGTCACGAAACGTCTTGCCGTCGGTAATTGGTGTCACTAAGTTGTTGGATATCGTCGGTAATTTGCGTCACGTTTTATGTGAACCCACATTACAAAAATTGAATTTCCAGCTTGCAAAACGAGCAGAAACAAAAGCAATGAAAAGGCCGGGCAAGAAACCAAGCGAACTAGTAAAAAAGTACGGCAAAGAAACTAACGCTCGAGAGTATGCCACCGCGAAATTCCAAACTTAATCAAGTACCGCTTGGAAATGATGCCAATTTTGTAAATCATACAGGCGTTGCAGTCATTAAGATTCAACCGAAATCTCCGAAATTTTTCCACGACATGCGGTATGTTTGCAACTTCTCGCTTGTCTCGCTCGGCATCCGTCCGCGTTCACGTCGATGTGCGGAACGGACACGGCAGGGCGAAGGGGGTTGGAGCAGCCCCCCGAAGGCGGCGCTCGAACGATGCTATATTCGACCGAGAATTCCATTTCCGCGAGTCGCATACTTCGGCCGAGACAAAAAAAAACTCATGAACAAATCCCTGACACCAACAAAGGATTTTATATATATTTTTATGTAAATATATTTATTTACAAGGGCTCCGCATGGGCGCCGGCATGCGCCCATGCTTCGGGTAAGGCAGGGCAGTACTGTCCGCTTCGACATCATTTGAACTTTAAAGTAATACCAAGAGTGTAATACGAACATGAGATTCTTGAGGTCATAATTTGACAGAAGAAAAACGTCACATACAAGAAAGAATGCAAGGGTAGGCGAAATACACTGTTGTTGTTAAATGCCCCGAGTAAAAATTGGCGTCTATCAAACAAAAGTACCGAAAAGAGTATTGAGAACCTGCTTCGCCTTCAGGCGAAACGAAAAAGGACTTGGTATCAATGAAGAAACTGCACTGCTGCCCCAGTGGCAATGGAGGTTCGAAGTCGACGGGATATAAAGTCGATTTGCATCAAGCGTCGACATGGGGCCATGTCGGCTGGCAAATATCTCATTATGGCGGGAATATAACTCAAGGACAAACGTTAGTAGTACTCGACGGTGACCACTAGACCACAAAGGCGACCGGCTGACAATTGGATAAAACAAACAGGATCTTTGCATATCGAGTACATTCCCACAAACTTGTACGATATTACGACGGTTGACGCCGTGTTACCCAGAGAGGTGTTGCCTGTGGTGTCGGTCAACACTATTCAGTAGTGAGACGTATGGACCGGTATGGACCTGGCGCATCGTAGGCTGACTCCCGATTTCACTTTTTATATGTTTCTGGCGGAGGCATGAATTGCGTCAGCTATGATATAGACTATACGTGTAGACTAGACTACCACCTTTGTTTGTTTGAGTTCTTCCCCTGGGGTGTTCGTCAGCTCCAGGGTGACTGGAGCCTGTCCTGTGACCACGGACTTGATAATGCGAGTTGATGTGTGAACAACAACAACAACTGATGATGGAGCCTGTGCTGTGACCACGGACTTGACTATGCGAGTTGATGTGAGAACAACAACAACAACTGATGATGGCGCCTGTGCTGTGACCACGGACTTGATTATGCGAGTTAATGTGAGAACAACAACAACAACAACTGCTGCTCTTGAAGCTCGGAACTTGAAAACAGCGTACCAGGTACATATCATCGACTATGTATAACTAATACAGATTATTTACCCGTACTGCTGTATAATCGATTGCTCGCGCACACGACATGTTGTCAAGAATATACCTATTTTGGACGGGAGGGGATATCAGGCAACCATCCCCCTTCGCAAATCAGTCATACTAAATCAAGATAAGAAATATTTCTCACACTCAATCCGAGATAAAACAAACCGGAGGCTTTAAAGGGCGGAATAACAGTATTGAAACAAAACATACGCGGTGAGACTCCTCCCTTCACTCCTGCCGGCGCACAAGCACGCGCAACCGACCTATGACCTCTGCGGAGGGCGCAGCAGCAGACCCAGCAGCAGTGTCTTTCAATCTGCCGGCTTATAACAAAAGCGACGTGGCGGGGGGGGGCGAGACGGCTGAAAGGCCTCTGTTTGGAACTCGCGTCAGCAGCTGACGGCTTCAGCCGAAATGAGGACGTGGTTCTTGGAATAAACAACTGAAATAGAGCGTACTGGTTCATTCGGGTCCATCTCCGGTAGTCATTTAACGGTTGATATACCGGTAACTGGCACCATCAGATCGTTCAGACAATCCTGTTTGAATTGAACAACGAACGGTCGGTGCTATATACATGGCCGGTTCTCTCTGGTTCTCTTATGAGTACAAACCGGTAAGGGCAACGTCGGTATAGCTGTAGTAGCAAAGCCCCTGCGCATTGAGATGTTGTTGGATTGAGTTCTGATGTCGGTTATATTTTGTCTTGGTTCTGCTTGGGTTAGGACTTTCGTTCCGATACGTTCTTGCGGACCAAGACCATTAATAGGGCACATATATCACCAACGGCAACTTCGGCGTTGGCATCGACTTGCATTGACAGGCATTGGTGATTGAAGTGTGGACAATGTTCGGCAACAGTCTTTCTCCGATTATTACAAACTTGCCAGCTGATGTTCCTGTATTCTCCAACTCCATCACCTTACAGCTCAAATATCTGCAAAGACCACAACCTCATCTACGGACTGGTTTCCGTTGGCGCTACCTGGCGTCGCACACATAGCACGCAATTGTATCGCGCCGAGTCACACGCCAGGCTGCACACACGGTGTACATTATTTGCGTTTCCGATTTTTCTCACTTCTACTGTCCAGCTTCAAAGAACTGGACAAACCGTGGTCACAAGTGCCGTCCCTTTCTCCACCTTGTTTTTGCCTTCAACATTTATCGCGCATCGGGTTCAGCAATCCCACTGGTCGTCGTGTATTTATCGAGTGTTGTTGCTCACTCACGCTCTCGCTCTTTCCGCAAGTCAGTTTGTGCACAAAAAACCTTCCCTACATACGAACTTACACAAGTATATGCCCTCGGGGGCTCTCGAAGTCACGAAACTGACTTGTAGCACGCTCAAGCAAGACCTCATACCTCATACCTCATACGCCAACGGGGCGACCCGCTGTATTCGCGTATTCAGGCGCTATGCCCTATCGCAATCGATGTCGAGTCGATTGGAAACGATCACATCTCGCTAGCTGTACTATACGGAACACAGGAGATTGGTTGGGCAAGAGGTAACGAATAAATTGTCAACTCCTGAAAAACAAAAGGTCTTCAGAAAAAAATCGAAAATTCGTGTTGGTCGTCGGGGTTTTGTGTTTTGGGCACCCTCGCTGACATGCAGTCTAATTATTGTTTTCTTCAATGTGGCAATGTTGCCAAGGGTTTCTTTTTTTTCGGGCGCCCTCGCCGACATGCATTTTGTAGTCGTCATGGTACCTGGTACACTTTGAGCGACACATTCACCGAACATTAACTTTTCTTGAAATATTCCACGGAGCGCGTGGTACTGCGGCAATGTATAATATGTAGTTGCCGTTAGCAGTACGAAGCTAAGACCGAAATAGAGCAAAAATAGAGAGCGGTCTCGGCTTCTGATGATGTCCATCAAAACGAGTTGGGCTGGTTGCCTCTAACCATCTCAGTCCGTTTTTATTAGAGCTAGTCGTGGGCCGGGACGCTGGTGGGCCTGCCCATCACGTCTTACCGTCGTAGTGCCAGGCCGTGGCGACTATAAATTTCCCCGCCCGGCCCCGCCCGGCCCACCCTATTTTTTAAGTTTGTCGGCCCGGCCTGGCCAGGCCCATGACATGTGCTCTAGATGGGCCGGTTTGCCATATCTGTGGACCGGCCGGTGTGTCGGCCCGGCCCGGCCAGGCCAGGCCCATGACATGACATGCGCTCTAGATGGGCCGGTTTGCCATATCTGTGGAGCGGCCGGTGGATTTGAAGGGCCGGCCCATGGGGCGGCCCGCACGCTATCCCATACTCTAATGTGCACGCTGACGTTTTGGTTTCCCTGGTCCAGTACACGCTGCCAGTAGTACGGTACTGGCAGTACTACTGTACTGGTTCAGGGGGATGCCAGGGTGCCAGTGCTGTGAATATATACGTACGGCCAACGATAACGCCTCATTATATAGCAAAACAATTTAAATATTTGAGGCTTAAGAGCAGAGAGGCACGCGAAACAGCCGCACCTAGAGAGGGGAGAGCTCAAGAAACGTAAAACTCTACCTCGATATGAAAACGCGTTATTTTTTCTTTTTTCGTTTTTCGGCGGAGAATCCGAGTGAACATCATGTTTGGAACAACATTGAATGTAACGAGTGTGTATATGGTGGCCATGAAAAGGCGAGATAAATCAAAACCTTCGTGGCTACCTTCGTCGCTGCTGGGATGGTGGTAGCGGCTTTGGGATCGTCTTGTGCCAGGCCGGTAATGGCGGTCGTAAAACCATCATTGGTAAAAACTAAGGCACAGCCTGGCAGTCCGAGCGCTTGGGACATGGATTGCGCGCTACAGGCCGAGAATTAGCACGTCTGGGGAGCAGCCATTTCCGTAGGCCCCGCTCTCGTTGAATCTGCCGAGAAGTTGGCCGACAATAAACCGTTGCAGCACCGTATGTTCATCGACTACAACGTCGTCAACTCGCACACGGAGCCGGATTCGTATCCCTTACCGCTGTTGCACGAGCAAGGCCTCTTTCTCGCCGGTCATCCCCGTTATACGTCCCCTGGGTATTTATAAGGGGTTCTGGCAGATCCCGCTGCACGAAGACAGCCAAGAAATCTTTACTTTCATAACTCCAGAAGGCCTGTGGATCCCACGACGAATGCCGCAAGGGTGCTGCAATGTCACCGCGTAGTTCATGGGTCATGAACGATGGTTCAGAACGACTAATCGTAGAGTTTTGCGCAGGTTGGGCCGGAGTTGGTCCTGCGCGCTCGAACGGTGCTGGAGCGTCTGCACCACCATGGTTTAACGCCACGGTCTACACGCATCAGTGGAAAAAATGTATTTTATACCACGGATGTCAATTGGTGCGGCAAGATTTGTTCGGCATCCCGATTGAGGCATGATCCTGCACGCATCGAGGGTCTGCTGTCTCTTCGACGTCCGGAGACGGGAGGTGATCTGGAATATATTTGGCGGCAGTGAACTGGATGGACACGCATCTGCCTGAACTGGCAAAAATGAATCGCCATCTATCTCCGGAATTTGATGGAAACGTTGTTCCTATACGTGAGTTGACGTACCAAGCGCGTCGCCACAACCGAATCAATTACGTCCGCGGAGTGAACGACTGATTCTCAGCAGGCGTGGGCGCGGGTGAAACACCTTCTGGGAGAACGCGTCACACTGGCGCAACCGTGTGCATGGCATGCGGTTATAGTCTTTACAGATACTCTGACCTCCTCCACTGGGGGTCCATGGTCGCCCAAGTTCCCGACGCCGATCTGTTGTCGGGCGTCCATCCAGTAGAAATGCAACACGCCCCGCTTGCTTTGGTGAGTGGGTCATTTACGAACTCCAGAACACGCTGGGCTACCTTGAAAAACGAGGCTTTCACCATTGTGGAAACATTTCGGAGGCTGGATTGGCTGCTCTGGTCGGGACCAGTTATCTGCAATGACCATCGGAACCTGAAGTATATCTTCGACCCGCAAACTGCTGTGCCAAAACTGAACAAGGCAATCAGTCAACGTTTACTAAACTGGACTACAGTACATATCTTGGAAATTAAAAAATACTCGATCCGGCGTATTGCCGCTACGGAAAACATGTGGGGCTACTTTTATCGCGTTGGATTATTATTGATCTCGTGTGTACGCGCTCGCAGGCTGTGCGAACGCCGCTTCCTGAGATTCCTAACATGGACGGTGAAATAGGCCGAAACGCAAAATCCCGGTCATCCGTCGATATTTTTCAGGGAGTTCAGTTACAGTATACTTTTTTCCCTGCAAGCACGATGGCTCTGGCTTTCCTAGCTCTTTCGAGTTGGACGGCAGAAACCTGGTAAGCCGCGCAGCCAAAGGCGTCTATACAGTGTCCGGCACAGGAGCGTTGTGGTCTCGGGAGGGTGGAAAAGACCTCCAATTGCACCTGCTGATCTTTGCCACTGTGAGGAGGCCTGGCATCGCGTGAACGATGCCACCATGGACACGCTTCGTCCTGCAAGTTACTGGACGCAAATGTAACAGGACGTGGGGACGTTCATCAATGACTGGGCCTTACCTGCGTAGATTCCCGCGGAGGGGGGAGAATCCCGCGCCCCTTCGGGGAGACGACCAACGGAACTGACGTGGATTCGTGCTTGCATATTCAATTATATATATCGCAACCGGAGTCAGCATTGTTCAAACACAAACCAATGCAAGGAATACAGTAGACGGTCGCCGGAGCGATGATAAGCAAGGTACACGTATCGGGGGAAACCCGTGCCGAGAGCACACCCTCCCGGTAGAAGAAGACACTAGATTAATATTTGTCATGCAGGACGACATCGCGGGTTTCGTTATGTTAGAGCCTGCTTCCGCTGCCAATGCTGCAAACGCGGCGGCGGCGTTGCCACGTTGGTGTAACCCACTAGGGGTCCCATCCGTTCTAGTGAGTGAAACAGCAACCCATTTTTAAGCGCCACCTGCTAGCCAAGATTACGACTGTTCTGGACGTGGATCGCCGATTTTCGGCGGCAAACTCGCCCTGGACCAACGGCACGGTCGAGAACGTTATGAAGGAAACTCTGCGAATGTTGAAAGCCTTGCTGGTTGAGTATCGCATCGCCGTAACCGGCTGCGGGAACATTTTGTGCCCATAGTGCGGTGGGCCTTAACTCCTCGTATCGCGCGCGTTTTTGATGCTCGCCGTACGAGGCTAGGTTTGGTCGTGAGCCGACAACCCTGCTTGCGTCTCTGGTCCGCGGCCAACACACAGTCGTGGATGTGGTCCCTCTCACCAATGACGCTGTTAGAGCCATGATCGGAGATCTGGTTGATGCTATGGATTCCATGCATAAACAGGTGACACACCACGTACAGGCCGTGCAAGCTGCCAGCAGGCGGCATGAGAGCAAAGGGGTGTCACCGAACTTTACGGTAGGCGATCACGTTCTGATGGCGTGATTGCGGTCGATGGGGAAAACGTCGAAATTGATGTCCACGTGGACTGGGCCGTGGCGGGTAACCAACGGTTGAAGGTCGCACGTGTAGATTGACAGCGGCAAGGTGGCCAATGCCCATGTCACGAGTCTCAAGTTCTACAATGATTCTTCGCTAGGAATCACCGAGTATGTCCAACAGGCGTTCAAGCACCTTTTCAACCAAAGGGGATTCCACATCGAAGAGTTTAGTATCTGGCGCGCCCCTAATGTGGCGTACGAGGTGTTGGTACAGTGGCAGAGAATCTCGGAATGCGAGAGATTGTGGGAGCCCCTAGCTACTCGGTACCACGACGCCCTTCCTACATCGTAAAATAGGTACTTATAACATATCTTGTTGAACAGCTCCCCCTAACTACCAACAAGGCAATTCTTCGACGTCACGGTATTCGCATCAGCTCTGGCGCAGCAGCGCGGTTGTCGACGCCTACTGGTGGTAACGTCGTGCACCGAGCTACGTTTGAGTCCCGCTATATTGAGGCCAAGATGATATGGTCACACGATGACTAATCATGAACGTTTAGTATATATTTTGACGTGCTGCTGTGCTTCTTCTGCTTCAGTAGATATTTCGGAGGAGCGTTCAGAGCACGGCATCCATTTGTTTGTTGATAAGAATCTTTTCAATGGTAACCGTTGGATGTATGTGTTGTTGAAGAGGCCGTCATTGTTGCTCTCAAGGTGGCGTAAAATATCCGTGTGCGTTTGTCGTGCTGGTACGAATGTGTAACCGAAAAAACATCTGCTCAGTGGGCTGAATTTATCTATAGCGAATTTGTTTCCGTCTTTTATGTTCCAGGCCTTCAAGGCGACCCTCGGGTCGTTTCGCTGGCTGGGAAAACGACCCTCGACATGCTTGTAGCGACCACTGATAGGGACAGCTTACGCTATACCTACAATGGAACCCGAACGGTGCGCCAGCTAGCGTTGGGCTGCGAAAGCAACTGAGTTAAATCGACACACGACGCGTATGAAAATACGTGGAAGTTTGGTGAGCTTAAACTTTATTTTTCCTCATCCGCCGGAGGATTAAAAAAAACAAAAACGAAAAAGATAGTTGAGAATTGTACCTTCCTTGGTGCATTAATTACTCAGATATCTCGCGGTTGTATACTGTTTTTTTTTTCTTGGGTTGTAATCTTGACGCCGTATCTGTTTTGAAACATCGAACGATTTTCGGTTGGGGGGGTAATACCTCAGTAGTTATCACATTCTATCAGCGAGTAGCTTTTTTTTGTGTGGATGCTTTCCAGGTGTTAATCTGCGCCATGGATACTTCTTTTGTTCCTTCATTTTTCTTTTGTCAAGTTTCCTCAAGTCCTTTCGGGCCTGTTGGTTACTCTGGAGTGGTGCTGTGGCGTCTGGGGATGATCTTCTCGCATATCCGCGGGTTTAGTACTGATACGTAGGTATGCATGCTACGTGAACCGCAACAAATAACCGCTATCGGGAACCTCGCCGACCACCAGGCATAAATTCACTCTGTTTCCTTTCCTTTTGACTAATGCTGTTCATATACCGAGCCGAGAGTTGCAGCAATGCTGCCCCCCGCACTTCTATTGAGTTCAGGAGTATAGGTGTTTGGGATGCTCTTCGTGCGAAGACCCCATACGTCTAATTGGCCGGGTGGACGTCGTCATCGTAGTAGCGAAAGTGCACCACCTAACGTGGGCCGGGGCCCGGGCAGGCCCGAGAAAACAAGTGTGCGGCGTCATGGACGGGGTGGAGCGCTAGCGGCCCGTACAAAGCCCACACCTCACGGGCTGCGGCCCTGTCAAGCCCATCAAATCATACCGGCCCGGCCCGGCCCGCCCCATCACATGTTCAAAAGTTTCCACCCGGCTCGGCCCGACACGCACCATCGGCACATGAAAAGCCCTTTTAATTTTATTTTTTATGTTGAGCTAAGAACTTGACACGTGCGCTCTGCACTGTTTAATCTTCATTTTGACCCAGGCTACGGTAGGGGGGTCCCCTTTTGGGCCTTTTATTTCAGTGGCTAGGGGTCACTCGCGCGAGTAACCCCTTTTTGTTCCCACGAGATCTTACGTTTTCTTCATGTTCCACATTGACGAAATCAATCCGCAATGAAAAGGTGATTTAAGCTGCGCCAAAACAAGTGCCTAAACCATCTTCATTCGTGGGGTACAGAGTCACTCGTGCGAGTGGCTCAAACACACCAGTGAAAATGGGGGTACCCCCCCTACCGTAGCCTTGGTCTTTTTTCGGGATCTCAACACGATTCTTGTTTTGGCAACAGCCCGGCGGAAACACACCAATAATTTACTGACGCAGAAAATATCACTTTCGTCTTGCCCTGAGGGGTCGGTGCAAATGTTCCTTAAAACACTCTTTAGTATACCTGGCAGGTGTTAAGAGCCGACCCCCCCAGTGGCGTATCAGGTTATCCTCGATCCTACGAGCTTGACCAGCCTCAAAACTCATTTTCACTCAATAGGCGTTTTCGCAGTCGTTTGGAAGCATGTGTTTCGACGTCACAGCATTATGGAGCTGTGCGTCTGGGTTCGTACCGCGTTAGTTGGCGTTGGAATTGTTTCAATCCGAGTTTTTTTTCGTCTAGAAATCACGAATAAAAAAGATCCCGTCACAAAAGACCTAGTACTACTTGCAGCCTGCCCAATGAGCCGTATAGGTTTGTAACCTACGGAGACGAGATCCGCGATTCCCGTATGCACAAGCGATATAGATAGAATATTTGGTATGGGGCAATTACGGGTTTTTTTTTGGATGGTGGTGTGTTTGTCAGAATGTCAGCCACCCCTCTGGAAACATGCCTTCTACGGTATGTTTAGTTCTGGGTTGATTCTGATGGGGTACGATCTCTTGCATCAGTCTAGGTTTGGTGCAGATTTTGCCCCTAATTTGTGGGCGGCTTCTGGCCGATCTTGACTCATCCCATGTCTTGATTGTGATAATATAGTCGGGTCTACGCGACAATAAAATAGTTGATTCTTCCACATAAGGATCAATACCTGGCACTTATATGTTATCCGCTGCCACCGCGCAGCCAAGGCCCCCGCATGAGGTGGGCCACGCGAGCAAGCCGGCCATGAGCATGGGTTTCCTCATCACACTAGTGTAAACGATGGCCATTATGTTGGAACCGTGCTCGGGGAGGTGAACGCGCTGGACCGGGGCTGACTCAAGACACATTTTTCCCAGGATGCTTCAGGAGCGATTTATCTTCGTCATCGACCTCCACCCTACACGACAGTGACGGAACCCGCACGGACACCACCAGCAATAAAGAGCAGGACCATCGAGACGCAGCCTAAGACAACCAGATACAGAAAGAGGCGGAGCAGTCAGCGATGGACAGCGTGAGCGAGAAGAGCCATGATCCTTCACCTGCTAACCAGACCTCCTTGCACGTGCTTGCATTGAGCGAGCAATTTCGGAGCTGATGTTTGAGCTGCGGATACGAGCAATTCTGCGCGACGATGATTAGGAAAGGGGGGATGGCAGTGGAAGAACAGCCAGCGAAGTCAATGGGAATGAACGTGGAGCAGCAGCAAACCTATACACAGCAGGAGACTAGGGTAAGTTCAGAGGAGAGAGCGAGCAGGACAAAGCAAGGGAGGAGGGGACCGCCCCTTCCGCGCCAGCACGAGCCTCGGCTCACAAAAGGCGCGTATTCGTTTCCCTTTGTTATACACGTGTTGTTCCATGTTTCTCTCTAGAGTTGATTGATGTGTTGTTTTGTTTGCGTGTGTATCAGGTGGTACATACACAGTTCGGTAGTGTCGTTAGTTCCGGAAGAGTTCAAGTCGATTTTTCGTTTACTAAGGCACATATGATATGCCAGGTACATAATAACACGGTATGATTCTGTATTAGGGGCGCATAAAGTGGCACGACCTACGTGATACTTCTGAGAGGGTGCTCGCTCATTGATGAATGGGTTTTTAGTTGTTGGATATTATTTTGAGGATTTTGCTTGGCTCAACAGCAATTGCACTAGTTCTGGCTCAACAGCAGTTGTTCTACATGCAATAGCATCGGTACTAAACCACAGGGAACTAAGTACTGAGTGAGGCTGTGAACGTCAAGCAGGCAGGTGGCAATATGTACGCTGCGGGTATTTTGGAATACAACACTTAATTGTCAATGAATGTACTTGTAGGAGGTATGAGCTTGTTTGCGTGTATGATGTGATCCCTCGACAAGAGGTGGTGCTGGTGCTTGTACGTATTGCAGAAGTAGCCATGTAGCTTCAATAGGTCGAGCATTATTTGGTTGCATTTTGAACGGGTCTACGTTTGTTCCTATGAATCAATTACTAAACTGTGGTGTGAACGCATATGTGAATGACCGACACCCTGCAAGATTGAGAAATATGCTACATTCACTCGTGGTTCTTCCTGCCCGATGTCTTCCCCTTTGTGTCAAGCCACTTGGGGTGACCACGTGCAATCGCCCAGGCGGATAAGGTGGAAAAGAGAACCCAGCCTCGGCCAGGAGACCAATGAGGCGGAGGAAAGGTCGGCCTGACGGCCGGAGTAAGTAATACTAGGGAGAGATGGATGTAGTATGTACGAGATGAAATGTGAATACGTTTGGGCTATCTCCACCGAACCTGACCCTCAGGAGACAGGCCGGGTCGACATACACACGCACCCGTATACAACGGCAGCTTGCGCTGCCGGGGTTGTAACGAGGACCAATGATAGGGACAGCTTACGCTATACCTACAATGGGACTCGAAGGGTGCGCCAGCTAGCGTTGGGCTGCGAAAGCAACTGAGTTAAATCGACACACGACGCGTATGAAAATACGCGGAAGTGTGGTGAGCTAAAGCTTTATTTTCCCCATCCGCCGGAGGATGAAAAAAAAAAAAAAAAAAAAAAAAGTTTCCAACGGTCGTTCTATTTTGTATTGTTTGTTTTCTAGCTATTCATGACGTAGCTTTCATTCATCCCCCCTTCCTCCGCCCCCCCGCACCCCCCCCCCCCCCCCCCCCCTCCAACGCCCCCTCTATCCCCACCACCCGCACGATCGCATAGACCTAGCACCACGCGTAGAGAAAACCCCTACATCAATGCGACATAAAGCCCTTTCGCCCCCACCCCACACCTCCCCCCACCCCCCACCTCCCCACCCCCCCACCCCACTCCCACCCCCTCGAACACTCCGCCCTCTACTCACTGGTTGTACGACATACAGGATATACATGATAAACTGGTGCATTCTTCCCAAAACCGTCATATTGATCCCCTTAAAGGATGTGTAATTTCCACGCACAGATTGAGCTGCCCCGCCCGTCCCGCCCCCTCCCCCCCCATGATAAACTGGTGCATTCTTTCCAAAATCGGCAGATTTATCCCCACAAAGGATTTATAGTTTCCACGCACAAATAAATGGAGCTGCCCCCCGCCCCCCCCCCCCCCCCCCCTCCCTCCTCCGCCCCACCCACCCCCGCTCCCTTTTCATCAAAACCAGGCCCCTACGTCCTTAAAACCTCCACCCTCCATTCACCGGTTATTCGACTTACAGGATTCACTTGATAAACTGATGCATGTCCTTCCACACATGTCATATTTCGTCCCCCTCAGAAACGGGCTTTACAGTTTCCGCGCACAGACCGACTCACATCACCCTGTCGACCCTGATAGCTATACTGTAGTTGCAAGGGGAGTCGCCGACCTATATCCTTAATGAGAACACATCACTCGTAATATGCGCGATCGGAACATCACACACAGCTTGCAAAGATGGGTTTCGACAAAATATTCGATCTCACAGCTGGAGTGTTACTGTTTTCTGTGTTTTTTTGTGTGCTTCTTGAAGTGGTATGCTGCTGACGACGTATCTGGCTGCAGGAAATGGTACTTACTTGTATGCAGTCCGACGAAATATTTGAAACTATTTCATTGTATCCGCGCTTTCTAAATACGAGTATCATAATTAGAGGTTAGGGATACATAGTAACCCCCCCCGTGACTAAGCTGGTAGGTAACGTATGACCACATATATGTAGCCCGCTCCCGCCATGAGACAGCAGAGAGTTGATCAGCTATGCTGCATGATTTCCCAATTAGGGTTATATCGTTGCTGTTGTGGTTTACCATCTCTACAAGGTATCTTCTATGATACGATTTGGTTTGTCTTGGGATTTTTCGGAGTTTCGTTGTTTTATGGAAGATATTAGGTATACCTGGTAGTATTGAGTGAAAGTGCACACGAATAAATTGTGGACGATTTGTTCGTGAATCAGTAACATGGGTGATAGTCATTGCGCAAGCATACGCGCATATGCACGTATGACACGAATGATAATTTATGGTCGGTTGACTTTTGGTTATTTGTGGTATGATATCACTCATCAGGTGCTCTCCCAACGGATGTCTTGGTGCAATCCTCCAATCCTCATTACGGTATATGATATGATAAAGATGTGATGTTTGATTGCCTGACCATATGGTCAGTGCTGAAAACTGTTTTTTTCTGTCAACTCTGTTGGTACAGATCACTGTTGGGGAGGTATTGGATTTTGCTTTTTGACGCTAATATTTATTTGGGTTTTGGATTTGTGCCTGATCCATGACCGGGGTATGTCAAGTATGCAATGTCAAATATCCTATGTGCTGGTAGAATGAGGGAACCGTGTTCTATTTTCGGGATAAATGCTTCACATGTAAAGGCACTGCTATCAAGGCAGACATACAAGCAGGCGTTCAGGTCGTCATGTATTCGTAGTCGAGGGTTCGAATCCCACGGTGGTCACCACTATGAGGCCTGGCCTCTCACCGGTCTTGGTGTCGAAGTGGAGAGGGCGGTCCTGGAGGTCTGGTGCTCGTCTCTTAGCTGGCGTCGGAGCGGGGAGGGCGCCGCGGAGCTAAAGCCGAAGCGGAGAGGGCATCGCAGAGCTGAAGTCGAAGCGGAGAGGGCGTCGCGATGCTGAGGTCCCTTACGATCGCCTTCACAGCGGACGCACGCTGAAAACCTTTCCTTTTTAGATATAGCAAGGAGATGCTACCAATCTAGGTTTGGTCTAGGTTTTGCCCCTGATTTGTGGGGGGCTTCTGGCCGATCTTGACTCATCCCATGTCTTGATTGTGATAATATACTCGGATCTACGCGACAACAATATAATAGCAGATTATTCTATATTATAAAAATAAAAATACACTCCAGCTGTGAGATCGATAATTTTGTCGAAACACATCTTCGTAAGCTGTGTGTGATACTCTGTTGATAGATCTCTAAAGGTGTACGCGTAGCTGGCGCGGGAAGGCGTGATGATGACTCCAGACGGTGACACAGAACTCTTATATTATCCAGCCGTCGAGCCTGACTCGGTCTCATATGGAGCAAAACTACGAGTGACAGCTCATGGCAAATCATGCCGGGAAGCATCCGGCCAAACAAATCCCCTTACACCTTATACATGAATCCCTTACCAACATACGGAACTCCATGATATATGATGGATCATAACCGTCATGTTCATGAGGACAATCAACATCCCCCCTCCTTATTATACACGACGAATACACTTAATATCCCCCCTGCTTTGTGCATGACACGGCACGACATCGCAGGGTTGATACATCGTCATATCGTAATGAACTTATATCAAACTCAGAACTCCAACAAACTCGAAACCAAAATTCCAGTCCTCAATTCAACAAGTCCTCCAAGTCTCAAACCAAGTAACAACAGTTTCATGCTGCAAACACCAACTACTCTTGAAAATGATTGGCAGGTGAAAACGACAATAAATAATTATATTCTCGGAAATGACCGGGTAAAAACGGCGTCATCCTCGAAACTAGCCATATCACAGAAAACGGCTTTTTTTCTTCGGGTTTATGGCTCAAATAATCTCACTGATTATCCCCGATTTCCTCGAGATACTATTACTCAGTATGGGGCCTACAAGCTGAACCAGGAAAAACAAACTCCGCATTATTATACGAAAACGCAAACAACCGCAGAAACTCGATATAATCGTACTCTGCGCACTGCGCGGCGAAAAGCATCCCCCCTCCTCCGTGCACGACGAAATGTGTAGCACACGTAGCGGCGGGATGTTGCACTGTGCTCAAAAACTCAAACTCGAATAATACCTGGTAACCAGATATCTCCCCAAAAATAAGTTCCTGCAAAACGGGGGTTCGCACGTCGATGTACTTCGTGTTCGACGTACACACTGGGTTTTGTGCCAGGTTCTCCGCCCCCTTGTTATGCTCGAAAACCGCAATGTACGTCATGCCAAACCCGGGGACAATATAATCCACACATACCGCGAGAACATCACCATTTTCATGGTGTCTGCCAGAACAAACGGCATTGTCCAATACGGCGGTACCGACTCAAACAGACATAGTCATCAACTCGCAAAATCAAACTATAGTACTTCGTTATTCCTGACGAGTATGCATAACATCGGTGCTATACATATTTTAAGTGAACATGGGGTAAGTCCGCGCGATCAGACAACGCATAACCAACGCGTCAGCGGGACAATACTCTAAAGTCACGGATACTCGAACTAGACCGAACGCGCCTCTGCGCAGCTCATGGTCTGTTCCATCTCGGGGCGATTTGGCATTGGCCGAGATTTGTCATACCAACAATAAACAATCCTCATCCTATGACAAAAACAAGAAAAACAATCAAGTCCATCTCAAGCAGGCTGACAATCAACGTTCGAACAATAAAATCACAATCACCCAGCATCATACCCAGTCATTTCAACCCCAATGCCCCAAACACTACTGCTGGTGGTCCCTCCGCTGCGGCAGCCTCCTTCCGGTCTCATGGCATCGCCGCAGCTCGGGCACTCCAGCCTATCCTCCTGAATGAAGCAGCCGTTCCTGGCGCAAGATTGACTCCACACAAGCAGCGGATGGATCGTGCAATCGAGCGATTAGGTCGGCATACGTTGAACTGCTCTTTTCATCAAAAATCACGCGCACATGCTCAGTTGCCTTGTTTTTAGATTGCTCACCAAGAGCCCTCTAGTCTATACTCATACCAGTTATACCTGCATGGAAATCTTTAGTAACAGCAGTATGGCAATGCTACACTGGGGGGTACTCCACCGTTGTGCAATGATCCGCAACGCAGGCAGTATCCGGGCGTATCATATACTCGCAGACAAGTCAATGTACAATCGATCGTGCTGGTGTATCGTTTGTACTCGTATCCTCTTGTATCAATAACTACCAACAGACGTGCGGATAGCACGGGATGTACTGCTGCTGTAGTACTGCATGCTGTTTCTACACTACAAATGGGGAACGCCACACGTCAAAGACATACCGGGTACATTAGTTGACGGCACTCTTGCCCCTTGACGGACAGCTGTCAAGGACTTATACACCTATTCATTACCAGGTACTACAGTAGTCCAAAAATACCTTGACGGGACAAAACTACTCTTAGAATGCCGATGCAAGTACAACAATGCTTTGCATGCAAATATAATCAAAGATGCACAATAATGCAGCAAATAACGTACACATTTGTCGGCATTTCGACGATGGTTCAATATACCGACAACTTGCAATTTGGGAGAAGGCACATCATGCAACACCATGTTCAGCAGTGAGTCAGCAGCACCATAAACCAAGCAAAATCCCAGCTCAAAGGGCACTACTAGCAACACAGGTTGATCACTCCTGTACTGCTCATCATGCATAGTCTTCAAGGGGCGTGCTTGTATTTTTAGCATTGCTCGGCATACACGCGAAAACGTACCTCTACGACCCCTACCCTAAATTTTGCAAGTAATTTATTTACGCAATTTTCATACTGCTGTACTCTGCTGTACCGATGATATGATATGATACAACACATATGTACTGCTGTGTATGCATTCTTTCAGCATTTCACTTTCACGTATAAAACTCAACTCCGACTTACTGTGCCCTGCCCGGGCGCTCCGCCAGGCAGCCACAACACGGAATCAGACATGTTAGTGCTGCAGTACGTCTACTACAGACCACTTCAGTCATCCTTCACTCTCAATCAATCTCAATCTTGGGGGGTGGTTCGTAATTCTCAAATCAACATGAAAAAAGCCAAAACAAAAAAAAACATCAACAGCAAGCAAAATAAAGGAAATATCACGTGCCTGGTGCGGGCCTAAGCCCTCGCTGATGGCCCGTTGTTCCTTTCTCCTTCACTCGCGCTCGTTTTGGGCATCTTCTCCTTTCGCGTCCATGCTCCGACCCCCAACCGATGGTGCGGACCCTTCCACCAGTGCCCACCACCGCTCTCTCCACGTTGTTCCAGAATTCAAACGCGTGTTCCATCGCGCTCAAAATCTCCTCAACGTCTCTCCCGGCACCAGCGAGCCAAGTAATCCCATATCTCCTTGTTTTCTCTTCTCTTGTACAAAATAAAGTAGCCACAGATTCAGGCACAGGCCTGGCTGTATTGCGGGCTTGCAGACACAGTGGCTGTTGCGGCGGTAACGGCGGTAACGACGGCAGCAGCGGCGGCAGCGGTGACGGCGGCAGCGGTGACGATGGCGGTGGCAGCGGCGGTGATGATAACGGCGGCTGTGACGGCGGCAGTGACGGCGGCGGCGGTGGCGGCGGCGGCGGCGGTGTTGACGGCGGTTGCGGCGGCAATTCTTCTTTGTATGCGTAGCAATCCTCTGACGACTGCCTTTCCTGCAGATGGGGCGTCTGGGGCAGCTGCTGCCTCTGCAACAACTGTTTCTTTCCAGCACCGTCGCCACCAGCGCCATGCAGATCTACCAGCTTCGGCTCATGTTTGGCTTTGCTGGGACCGCGCAGTTGCTGCTGGGGCGAAACACCCTTACTCTCCTTCTCTCTCTCTTCTCTCTCTCTCTCTTCTGTCTCGCTCTCTCTCTCGCTCTCTCTCTCGTTCTCTCTCTTCTCTCTCTCATCCCCGAATAAAATAACTCCTTCGTCCATTTTCCGCACTACATTTGCGTGAAGCTCGTGCTCCTCGCGGAGAAGTCGTAATGCGTCATGCATCATCGACACCCGCCAGGACCAAAACGAAGTCAGGCCATACACCTCTTCAGTATATGACGCTCGCAGGGCTGCCTCATCGAGTCCGACCTCTCTCTCCCGATTCTGCAATGCTATCTGGATCTTGAGCCGTTTTACATCCTCTCTTAAATAATCTACAGCAGTAATGCCAGAATCCCCCGGACCTGACATGGCTCTTCCCCACCTCTGTAGGCTGGCCTTGGCTTCGCTTACCAATAGAAATCAACCAGCTGACGAGACACTAGTGTGTTGATAGATCTCTAAAGGTGTACGCGTAGCTGGCGCGGGAAGGCGTGATGATGACTCCAGACGGTGACACAGAACTCTTATATTATCCAGCCGTCGAGCCTGACTCGGTCTCATATGGAGCAAAACTACGAGTGACAGCTCATGGCAAATCATGCCGGGAAACATCCGGCCAAACAAATCCCCTTACACCTTATACATGAATCCCTTACCAACATACGGAACTCCATGATATAAGATGGATCATAGCCGTCATGTTCATGAGGACAATCAACACTCCGACCGCGCGTATTACGGGTTGTGCGTCCTTATTAAGGATATAGGTCGGTGACTCCCCTTGCAGCTACAGTGTAGCTATGAGGGTCAACAGGGTGATGTTAGGTAGTACATATATATAGTGATCAACACCTGGGACTTTTATTTTATCCGCTGCCACCGCGCAACCAAGGCCCCCGCATTCGGCGGGCCACGCGAGCAAGCCGACCATGAGCATGGGTTTTCTGAAATAACTAAAGTCTGTACGAAAGCCCGAAAACGTTGTACTGCGTATGTCGCTTTTACTCGGTCTTGCAAACATGAGTTTCGACAAAATCTTCGATCTCACAACTGGAGTGTATTTTCATTTTTATAATAGCACCCGGTACCTGGGATGTACCATTATTTTGTGCTCATCCCTTCCATTGCTATCGTCCTCGCGCTAATTGTCTCCTTTCACCTTCCCTCCCTATATAAAGAAGCTGTATCTCAGATCCGGGGTTGGGCCGGCTCTTCTTCCCCCTCCCCACTACGACGGTGTTGGGGTGTGCGCCTTCATTTCTGTTCCGATGATAACTCAGCCATTTCTCCCCTATTCGACTCGCATCAAATTACGCCCAGATACACGGTGCTAGAGGCGGTCTCGGCACTTGATCCCTTTGGTTTTTGGCTTTGTTGCAAACAAACTCAAAAGTGCGGCCCACATGAGATGGTGCAGCTTTCGACCAATCAACAGACAGACCAGGATCGCTACTTCTCAGGCGGGCCTACCTCGCTCGATGTCTCGAGCTCCTTGGAGAGATCAGACAGATGAGCGCTTTTGCAGTAGTAGTGTTAGTATTTGCTGCAGGGACCCGGGCTACCGTACGTATTTTGTGATGTCACTTGGTCACGTTTTGGGGGCTTCTCAGCAGTGACTCGAGGTCCCTCGCGCCAGTAACGTAACCCAGATGCCTCTGCGGCCTTAAGTTTTCGTGCTGTTTTGAACGAAACTGCGATATCAATCAATCCGCATTGAAATGGTAAACTTCTCTGCGATAAAATAACCGCCAAACATCTTCTCGTCCGTGAGGTACACGGAGGCACTAATACCGGTGGCTCAATTTGGCTATTAAGAGTGAAAATAGGGGAACCCTACCTTACCGTAGCCAAGCCTAGCTTAGCACTAACTACCGTGGTCAGCACTGGTCAGCACTTACTTTTACAGAAATAATGGTAGCAGCAACGATAAATAGATGCACATCACACAGCGTGTGCGAGTATGAGTTTCGAAAAAACTTCGTTCTCACAGCTGGAGTGTACTTTTATTTTTGTGATAGCCGCACGAGATATTTCCATCTTCGTTCTCGACTGTTTGGAACAAGCGTCGGGGTTGATCAACGATGCATCAAGCGCGCCCTGGCAGGCAGTAGTTTTGCACGACAAGTGGGCACGTGCCCGAGGGACATATTGGTTGATAGCATTATACTAAAATGTACATGGCTGGGCGTTTAAAGGGTTGAGGTCGCCATACCGTTTTACTCTCTATTATACTAGGCTATATTTGTGTGGATTAACTTGTCTTTTCCGCCACAGCTCTATCATGTCTCCAGGATAATACCCGCGGTAAAGTGACATATGAACCACGCCTCACGGAAAGCGTCAAGCCTCGTGAACCACAGCTTCGTTCCCTCTGCATGGAAACATGAAGAGAACTTACGTCCATCCCAATCACGTTTTTAAGGCTTCGTGGGACTGGTGGAACCGTCCAAGGCCTATAACTTAGAGTAGTTATTGAGATGAGACTGCACGATAAAGTTTTAGCCCGTTTGACGGAATAAAAATTGAAGACGGGACGACGGTGATAGTTAAATAAAACTATTGGCGGAGCGGGACGGGACTGTTGGAGTATAAACTCCGAGCGGGACGGGTCGGTAGCCCACAACGACTTTTTGGTTTTCCCAACGGCTGTGACCGGTGTAAATATTGTTTCACCCCGAACCCGGGACGAGACGATGTACCGTTGTATCAAACGCCACCGGTTGAAATCAAATTCTGTCAGAGTAAGAAACACTACCAGGCGCCTGATATCATCTTATCATCTACCTAGCCATCCATACCGTAGCTCCAATTCCCCCGTCCCCCCCTACCCCCCCCCCCCCCCTCCCCCCTCCACTCCCCCCCCCTACCCCGCTTTTTATTATATTTTATTTTATTTTTCCCTCCGCTCCCTCTTGTTCCAACACCCCACCTAAAATCATAATATGCCAGAGTAATAAACACTACCAGGCAGTTGATATCACCTCATTATATTTCTAGCCATCCATGCCGTGGCTCCAATTCATTCCCCCCTCCCCCTCCCTCTCCCAAATGCCACCTCCTTCCCCACCATCCGAACCATCGCCTAGACCTAGCACCACGTGTATAGCCAGTCCTTACATCTATATGCTACCTAAGGCTGTCAAAAATCCCCCCCCCCCCCCCCCCTTCCCCAACACCCCCCCCTATCCCTTCGAGCACATCGCCCTTTGCTCACTGGCTGTACGACTTACGGCATACACTTGATAAACTGATACACTTCCTTCCACAGCTGCCATATTTTGTCCCCCTCAAAAAAGGGCTCGATAATTTCCGCGCACAGACAGACTAGCATCACCCTGTTGACCCTGGCACAGGCTACACTGTAGCGCCGGGCTTTATCCTTAATGAGGACACACAGCCAGTAACACGCGCGATCGGAGTATCACACACACAGGTTGCAAATATATGTTTCGACAAAACCTTCCATCTCACAGCTGGAGCGTATTTATGTTTCTATGACATATCAGTCTATAGAATAAAAAGGGCTACTATTAATATCGCACAGCAGTAGATTGAATGTTTATTTAACGCTATACGAAGTCGAATCTTATCTTTCTTTGGAAGCTGTTCAAAACAATTTCGCTGGGGAGACGGGAAGATATATATATTTTCACGGTGGAAGGGGACAACGGTATAATATATTATGTTTGGCAGGAAACTTCGCGGCTACCGTGCACTCACGGGTTGTTGTTAGCCCTTTGTCGGCTCAAACTCCGAAAAGTGTTTCCACACGGGCGATGTCTTCTTGTGCAGTCTTCCGAAAGACCGACTAACATCACCCTGTTGACCCTGATAACTACACTGTAGTTCCAAGGGGAGTCGCTGACCTATATCCTTAATGAGGACACACAACCCCTGATAAGCGCGATCGGAGTGAGTGTTCCTTGAGGCATGGGGGAACGATCGATACCCGTCTCATCGCTTAATTCGTTATCTGTCAAGAGGTATGGCGCGTAGAGTATCCCGAAACAAATTTGAGATACTACGAGATGCGAGACACAAAATCTGGCTTTCGAAGCGCACTTTTTTGAATTTTGACCTGAAAATTTGACACGTGATTCGAAGCGCATTTTCCTAGGCGTTCAAGCCGGAAAAAAAAAAACGAACGTTTTTGCTTCACTCTTTTCCCTTTTTTTCATAATTATATTTCACACTTGACTTGTACTTTCCAGCTTCTGGTCAAGCCGTGGTCAGAGGTGTCGTTCCTTCCCATCCCCGGTTCTCGCCTTCAATAAGTATCGATAATATGGTTCAGCAATTCCACTGCTCGTCGTGTTTTCACTGAATGGTGTTAATTCATGCTCTCGCGCTCTTTGCAAGTCAAATTTTGCACAAGAAAAAGTCCCCACGAATTTATACGAAAATGCACTCTGCGGGGCTCGAACTCACGAAACTGAGTTTTTGTTTCTGTTTCTTCTCATACTTTTACTTTCCAGCTCCTGGACAAGCCGTGGTCACAGGTGTCGTCCCTGTTATTGCCTTCAATTTTTATCGCGCATAGGGTTCAGCAATCTCACTGCTCGTCTATTTTTCATCGAGTGTTGCTAACTCACGCTCTCGCGCTTTCCACAAGTCAATTCGTGCGCAAGAAATAGTCCAAACGAATTTATACGAGGGATCACTCGGCGGGGCTCGAAGTCACGAACCTGACCTATACCAGGCTCGAGGATAACCTGATACGCCACCGGGGCGACCGGCAACCGATTCTACGAGTTGGTCTGCCTTAGAGCCAGCCGCGAGAGAAAAATTGATTTTCGCAGAACTGTTTCGCGGTTTTTGAGGTGGACATTTGCACGGCGGCAGGGACGCGTTGTTGTTTTGTTGTTATTCTCACATTAACTTGCATAATTAAGTCCGTGGTCACAGGACAGGCGCCAGTCACCTCTGGAGCTGAGTAACAACCGATGGAAGAAACACAAACAAACGAAAGGTGGTTCACGCACATATCACAGCTGACGCAATTCATGCCTCAGTTGACGCAATTCATGCCTCCACCAGAAACGTTTAAAAGTGATATCGGGAGTCAGCGTACGAAGTGTATTTTTCATATTGAGATAAGTACAATATAAGCGCTTCTTAGCCGACACCGTCTGTAAGCTTTTAGGGCATCTAAAAATGTTCACTGCGGCCAGTTAGCCTTACACTGAGGGTCATATAAAGACGAGTTGAACTGCTATTGATAGTGTAAACAACAACTATTGCGGCAGTCGTGTTGCCGCCCAGGCGAACTCAGATAATTATAAGGTGTTGCTACGCTAGACGAACACATAACCGGTACAAGGTAGCAAACAAAGCGTTTGACTGCTGTGTATCTAAAACGTTTACCAGGTGTATAACTCTGGGCAGAAAAGGTACCTAGTGTTTGTTGCGGTCGGGCGGAGGCGCGAGGACAACCGAACATTCCATCCAAACTCGAACTGCATCTTTGCACGCAATGGGCGACACTTCGATCGCGCTTGTGCTGTATCACTCACCTCTAGTGCTCGCACCGGCGAAAACAGCTCGCCCCCGTGTAGCGTTTTCCGCCCGGTGGTGTCAAAAAGGTGGTTTCCTTGTGCGCCACGCATGTCGTCACTTTGCTGTCGTATCACTCCTCTTGTCAGGGCAATCAGTTTGTTGTTGACGCCGTTGATGTAATGAGAGTGGGGCGGAGAGTATGAGCCCGGGTTTTGGTGATGTTGGCCCTTTGGTGATGTTGGCGGTCGTGCTGGGTTGAAATGATGGTCACTCCTTCCCCTACTCGCATTCTGTGACAGCCACAACGATGGGTATGTTACTACTGGCAGTACTACAGCAGCAGCAGTACTGCAGAGTACCGGTATTTAATGAAAAACGCAAATACACTCCAGCTGTGAGATCGAAGATTTCGTCGAAACTCGTCTTTGCAAGCTGTGTGTGATAGCTATATATCATATATCTAGTCTAAATCAGCAGACAACAGAACGCAGAATACCACTGCCATTCCGCGCCAGCGTGCGGTACAGCAGAATACACCTAGGTTTTTGGCCCTGATCCACGACGCTGATTTGGTCAACCCAGCCTCGTACCGGTTTTTGACACCGACTCCTTGCGGCACAACGTACCGCGACTTTTCAGCTGGGCCGTCACGGCTTCCTGACGCGACCCAGAGACCGGTCGCCCCGGTGGCGTATCAGGTTATCCTCGAGCCTGGTATAGGTCAGTTTCGTGAGTTCGAGCCCCGCCGAGTGCATACTCGTATAAATTCGTTGGGACTTTTTCTTGTGCACAAATTGACTACTTGCGGAAAGCGCGAGAGCGTGAGTCAGCAACATTCGATGAACAATCGACGAGCAGTGGGATTGCTGAACCCTATGCGCGATAAAAATTGAAGGCAAGAACCGGGGAGGAGAAGGGATGACACCTGTGACCACGGCTTGTCCAGAAGCTGGAAAGTGAAAGTGTGCTAAAAAAAAAAATATATATATATACGAGGTTTCTGTCGCAAAATAGACCATGCGGACGGATTTTGCCCCAAGCTCTTCACGGCGCATAGCATTTCAATTTCCCACCGAATCTAAACCCTTGGCACAACGTTATAATATAGTGTAGCATCCATAGAACGACGCGCTCTCATGTTCGTTCATATTTCGGACCCCTTCAGAGCAATCATTGCAACACGCCTTCTGCACACAGCACGAGCCGCCGATTAATTATACATAGCTCGCACCATACGTAGCTCGCACATTACACGTACACGTATTACAGATGTTGCTGTTGTTGTTGTTGTTGTTGTTGTTGGTGGTGTTGCTGTTGGTGTTGTTGTTGTTGTTGTTGTTTTCACATTCACTCGCATAATCAAGTCAGTGGTCATAGGACAGGCTACAGGATTGGGTGCGGTATGCATGGATGGCGGGGAACAGGCCGGGGCAAAGGAACAAAGAGGGACAGAAAGTCCCGCCACATTGTCAACATGCGCATGACGGTCGACCTTGTTGATTCACGATGACGTCCACCATCCGCCTCGCGAGTTCGTACACCGCATTATGTTGAAATCCACGCAAGGAGAAGACGCTACCACTCTAACTTATTGGTCAAGAATCTGAGCACACTTGAGGTCCCCCAAAAATAACCTTTAATTAGACGCGTATAGCAAAACCCTACATCTATGCGACCTAAAGCCGCTTAAAACCCTTTTGCCCCCCTCCCTCCCCGTCTCCCCCTCACCCACCCCTTTCCGAACACTCCGCCCTCTCCTCACTGGTTGTTCTACTTACGGGATATACATGATAAACCGCCCTCCCCTCACCAGTTGTACGACTTACAAAATACACTTGATAAACTGATGCACTTCCTTCAGCAGTTGTCAGATTTTGTCCCCCTCAAAAACGGGCTTTAAAGTTTCCGCGCACAGACTGACTGACTTTTTTTTTTTTTTTCTCATCCTCCGGCGGATGGGGAAAAATAAAGCTCTATCTCACCATACTTCCACGTATTTTCATACGCGTCGTGTGTCGATTTAACTCAGTTGCTTTCTCAGCCCAACGCTAGCTGGCGCACGCTTCGGGTCCCATTGTAGGTATAGCGTAAGCTGTCCCTATCAGTGGTCTTCGCTACCACCCTGGCAGCGCAAGCTGCCGTTGTATACGGATGCGTGTGTATGTCGACCCGGCCTGTCCCCTGAGGGTCAGGTTCGGTGGAGATAGCCACCCGGAATGTCATCTTTCCGGGTAGTGTGGGACTTGCGCAAGCTCACCCACTAACAAAACCCCTGGCCATGGGAGATGGCCTTCCGCCGGACTTGGTCCAGTTACGGTCCACCCTACCTGGTACCCATTAGGGACAGTCAGTCTGTTGACCCTGATAGCTACATTGGAGTTCCAAGGGTCGCCGACGCCGGCCGACCTATATCCTCAATGAGGACACACAACGCGTAACACGTACGATCGGAGTATCACACACAGCTTGCCAAGATGAGTTTTGACAAACTCTTCGATCTCACAGCTGGAGTGTATTTATATTTTCATAATAATACATTAGACTACCCATAATTTTTAATTATACCCTGAAACCTATTGAGCAATAAAGAGGTGGCACCATCTGTGTGGGTGTACACTGCTGGTTGGGTACGAACCAACGGCTTTAGGCTATTTTGAAAATGTAGAACTTGAAATTATCGGTGGTATATTACATGTACTCTTGTACATAGCCTTCTACATGTATTCTTGTAGCCATGTGCAGTCAGTCTACCGACACAGACATGGTCGAGGGTAGGTTTGTTTTAGCCGAAGGCACAACAATAGGTATGGACGCATGCTCCGGCTTAGAAGCGTTTTGCGGAGGCGAGGAAGGTGGGTCACGTCAGGAAACGGTGACGGCCAAGTTGAGAAGCCACGGTGCGATGTACCGCAAGGAGCAGGTGTCAAAAACCGGTACGCGGTTGAGTTGACCAATCAGCGTCGCGGATTGGGGTCAAAAACCTAGGTGTTTTCTGCTGTACCGTACGGTGGCGCGGAATGATGGCGGTATACCGATTTCTGTCGTGTGCCTTCATATTTAATTGTCGGTCCTGCCAATCTACAATGATACTCCTATGTTAGTACTGGAAGTACTGCCGATCTACTATGCATGATGCGGGGAAAAATGGAGAAGGTCATTCGTAACGAAGCTGTACTTGTATATTAGTTCGGTTTATACCGAAAGTTTCGATTTTTGCTTGATTTTTTTTCTGGACAACAAAACATTTTACCCACGTGAAAAAACTGGCCTTTCAAGATGTTTTCAGTTTGTTTAGGTAAAAAAACCAACATTTAGGTACAAGAACGCGTAGAGGCGAGCTGTGCCACCACTCGCAAGCGCACGAGACTGAGCAGGGTCGTTCCCAACGTCTACAATATGTTACTTACGTCACTGAGTTTTATACGCGTTTTACATGGAGAAGGATTCTTCGCAATTCCACGCACGGGCATCGTAGCTGCGCTGCAACCTGTCAGATAACTCGGGAAGACGGGGCGATCATTGATGTTTGTATGGTGTTTTCTGGTTCGATCACTTTTCTATCACTGCATGCCCGCGGGTCGTTACTCTGACAGCACTCCAGACAGCAGGCGCGTTCGTCTGTGCTCACGCTTACCGTGCGGATCGTACGGTGCAGGCAGCCCAACCGCTGTAGTTTGTAGCCGCGAGTTGGTTAGTTGTGGGAACGAGGGAACTCTGTGCTGTAGTTGGGTGGATACCCGCCGCCATGTTACTTCATTTTGCGCATTGGACCCTGTCACTTGTGTGCCCTTCTTCGTATCGTGCGTTTAGGCGGGAAAGCGTAGTATTTTTTGGACGACTTTTTATTTCATTTGGGGCTCGGATCTTCCAAAGGCTCTGGCACCTTTGTGTGACCACGCACTCTAGATGTTTGACAAGAGTTTATGAGCGACAACAACATACGAGATATTCGTTGTACTCTTAGGTATTATTAACGAGTTAACAGTTGCAGAAAAAAAGAAGAAAAAGTGAAATTGTTGTGAATATAATATAATTGATTGTTATGCGAGAGCACAACAACAACAACAACTAGGAAGGGTTGCTAAGGGAGGGTGGACGTTTAGCCCGAATATGTCATAAATATATATACACTCCTCCAGCTGTGAGATCGAAGATTATATACAAATATTCTCAGAACGTCAGGTGTGAGTTAGACGATTTGCGGGTCAATACTCATCTTTACAAGCTGCGTTGTTGGTACTTGTAATATACTAGACTTTGTGGGTGAGTTTTTTATTGGGAGGGTACTATTTTTCAAAAATATATACTCCATATGTTTTGTTGTTTTCCATTGTAATGGTTAGTGTTGGTGTTTTTACTTTAGGTGGGGAATTTTCAGCTAGATCTGACATGCCATCTATTTTTTTAATTTAGTACCGTAGTTTCCACTAGTATCATACTGCTCTATCGTATTATGGTAGGTGGTTTATTTTGTTTCATCTGCTTTAACATGGGGAGGAGTACGAATACAGAGTATTTCTAGTTATGTTGACTAATATATTCATATAAATACGGCATTCGAAAATGAAAGTCGGCTACTCGCCGAAAAATAACTGTGGGACACGAATGTCACTCTTAACATTTTATGAAGGTATTTTCAGGACGTCGGCTGTGAGTTCTACGAATTTCGGGCCAATACGCATATTTTCAATCTACTTGTTGGTACGTGTGGAAGAGTCGTGGTGCCGGAAGGTGTGAGGAAAAGGACGCAGGGGTATCAGCTTCGCTTGGAGACAGCACCAGTTCTTCTTTCTTTGTAGATTACTTTCTCTATTGGCGTTCAGCAATGAGAAGCTCGAGGAGACAGGAAAGGAGGAGTGAGAGCATGGGGGTGAGGTAAGGCTCACAGAGTTCGCTTCACTCCAGCATTGCAGCTGTGCTCTTTCCTGGACCTCTACGTATGAAACGTACAAGGAACGTTCTCCTAGATGTTCTATATTCCCATGAGCGCGTAACGCGCTTACTTCTATTTATCTTGTCCAGATGAGAAACGTTCCATTACCGAGAACGCTCTTGTGGTATATGATAGCTAGATTCTACGGGTTATCTTCTCCACTAAGACCCATGAGCGCGTAACGCGCTTACTTCTATTTATCTTGTTCAGATGAGAAACGTTCCATTACCGAGAACGCTCTTGTGGTATATGCTAGCTAGATTCTACGGGTTATCTTCTCCACTAAGAATATTCCGTTTAAGAGAGTATTCTTGTGGTCCAACAGACCAGTACTCCGCGGGCTCTCCTACCGAATCTATTGCTAGCTATACTGAAACTCTATTACGTTAGCCCACCCTGAATAGTCGTATATGCAGACCTCAAGACGGTCAAAATGTGACGACAAAGTTTATCCTAAAATACCGGGAAAGGGGGTCGAAGATGCGGCTATTCGGAACAAAGACATGAGGCTGTAGATTCCCCCACACCTCGTAATTATGAGGCTTAAATGCCCCATAGCAAGAAATACAAGCCTATGATGGAGCTCACAACCTTGAGAGCTCGAGAAAGGGTATGTACCTATGGTATACCAGTAGCAATCGGCCTACGAAAACACGAAGGCCGCGGCCACTGAGCGCAAGGATGCGAAGGGGGCCAAAGAGGAAGGAATAGACGCAGACACCATAGCAGAAGAGCAGAGAAGAAGGGAACACGTCACACGCTGTGAGGGCCAGACGAGTTTACGGCTTCGTGCGGAAGGGGCGGGTGGTCGGTCCATTTGCCGGAAGACAAGAGAGAAATCAAGAAATACTGCCTAAACGAACGTCAGAGTCCGCTACGTTGGACATGGACAGCTCACGTGGGGCCATCGGTTAGATGGTCAAAGAGAAACGATCAAGACGCGAAGACGTAATCAAGCGTTGGGCCATTCGTCGAAAAGCAGAAGAGCAGGAGCCTGGAACACGAGAAAACAAAGAACTGTGCCTAAAATATTGTCAGGGTCCGCAAGTTTGGACCTGGAAGGCTGACGTGGAACCATTGGTCGAAAGGTAAAAATATGTAAAACCAGTAGGCTAAGGTGTAACGGAGGCACAGGGGCCGTAATGTGGGACCTATGAGGCTAGCATAAGGCCCTTGGTCAAACTGTAGAACGGGAAACCGGGACTAACAAAACAAATCGCGAAAACGCAGTGAAAGACAACACAAAAATGGAGGTACTGGAGGCGTGTGTGATACGCTGGAAAGCTGAACCGGGGGCAACAGATGAGTACCCGTAGAAGCTATCTGGGTACAGTACCAGGAAACCGGGAAGAGAGAAGTGGTGAGGTCACCTAGCCAAAGCAATACGCAAACAAGGACAAGACTGAAACGTAGACAAAGAAAGACGGAAGGTACTATCGGAAGCCGGAAAGAGAATCGACATATGACACCTTGATAGGCTAAAAAATAACGGGAACAATGCCAGCAAACGTAGCGAGGCTATTGAACCATAACAAAGCAAGCAAAAAATGCGGTCAGCAAGAAGATACCCGTTCAGCTCGAAGCAGCGTTGAAAGTACCTAGCTCCAGAAAGAACGCAAGGAACAGACAAGACAATATGAAGAAAGCCGCTGCTAGATGCTATACGTAGGGAACACGGGGTCGCTAACGTGGAGCAACCCTAAAAAGGTAACCGAGAAAAGGCGCGGAAAAACAGGAAGTAGGCAAATCGTGTCATAGCAACGTACTGCAGCCTGACAAAAGGAGGAGGGTCCATAGCAAAAAACCTCGAAAGGCTACTTTCAGAAAACGAGCAACACTAGGTACGTAGCGAAGGCATTCCTCCAAAACGATGTCGCTGAAAACATAACATGAAAGCGGGTCGACAGGAAACGACCTATATAGGCTGCGAAGACAGACTAGGGTAAAAACGTGGGACCGATGCGACAAGTACGCCAACAAGCCAAGGGAAAAACGGGGGCCAAGAGGGGACGCCCTGCGGACTGCACAGTCGGGACGGGCTGAAAACCCGTGATTATGGCCGGTGTCGTTAAACCCTACGGGCAGGTATGCCGAAAAGCAACAAGAAAAAGTGGTCGAGAGAAACAAGACCTGTTAGCTCTAGAGCCAGGACGGGGGTCAGTGTCGTTGGACCGTACGGGGCAGCGGTGCCGAGAGAAAAGGTAAGAAATAGTGGTCCACGGGGAATAGATCCGCTGGCTACAAAGCTAGAACGGAGCCCGACAGCAGGGGGCTCTTGGGGGCAGGTACGACCAAAAAAAGCAGAGGCCAAAGAGAGCCAATAGGTGGGCTAGAGAGTAGGCACGGGACCGCTAACGTGGAACCTAAGGGGGGTTCTCAATGTGAAACCAGTGGTCGACCATATGGGACCATAGACAGTAGCAATAGCTGGAATGCCGTAATACCAAGTGGCCTGGGCTAAAGTGCAGCGACGTGAGTCGTGGCGAGAAGTATGCCAAGAAGCAAGACAGGTCCAACAACAAAAGGGGAGTACGCCAAGGGGCAAGGAAAGTCCAGCAACAAAAACAACAAAAAAGGAGGTAATCCCTCGCGAAAAACGAAGTGATACAACGCGGGAAGCATCGATGTTGTCGACAATCGCATAGGACGAGGTGAAATCGAGACGATGGAAAACCACGACATGGCTCGGAAACGCCATGGTTCGTTGGTAAGCACAAAACGTGGGCAGGCTACATCGGCGGTAGAAGGCGGAAGCAAAACCACAAAGGTGAACACTCGTCGCACTGTAGAAAAGTAGAATAACATGGGCACAAGTTCAAGATCAAGGCGCCCATGAAGATCAATGAAAAACGAACAAACGCCATACTTTGAATGCGGCAAAGAAGACAGAAGGCATACTACTACGTTAAAACGTTGTTGGGGCCTCAATGATACTGGGGCTGTAAAGGGATACTTTGGGGATCCACGAGGCGATAACTCTGACGATACTGGTACCTACCAGGTAGAATTGTACTGAGACAGTAGGGTCCAAATACAACACGCGCACTAGGCGTTCACGAACGAAATTCCCTCAGAAAAAAGAAGAGAAGGCTACTACGGTCGGTCGCCGGCTGCGCACAGCGATAACCACTAAGGAGCAAGCCGTCCAGAAATATCAAGAAAAACAACTAATACCCGCGTTGCATGGACGCGAACGCGGAAAGTATAGGTCCCGAGGAAGCACGAACGCCAGAGTCGTGAAGAAATACGTTCTGAAAAAGCACACACTGCAGAGGGGGGGGGGTGCACGTTCCCGTCTCGCACATAGTGCAGGGGGGAGGAAACCCAACATAGAAAAACCAAGCTAACACGATATTACTTCCAACTCATACCGTGAGAACGGTAACAACGTGGTCTTAACACAACGGAGGGCTCAGAAACTCTGCGAACGAGCACGCGCATGGTGCAGGCGATATCTCGGCTGAAAAGGAATCAGACGAAACTGTTACGATGTCGCGGGCTGATACCGTAAGCCGGACAGAGGGAGAGGGCAAATCACGTACAACTCAAAACCTGTTAGAGGGGCGCATGCACAGCGTGAAAGCGAAGTTCAGGCTAATGAGGATCAAGCGAAACTACCATGGTTGGTTTCGGAGGTTGATGCTACAAAGGAGCCTAGAGGGGGGAGTCGTGAACAAGGACGGACCCGAAAATACAGCAAATAGTTGATGTCGTGAAACTCTGAAAATGTGGCCTACTATAAAGCCATTCCTGTTGGAAGCTAAGCCACGTTAAAATCGAGGAAAACATACCCGAAAGCATTTAGATGTTCAACCGAGAAGATGGGACTTGTGCGGGGCGATATGACGCAAGCAAGGTGAACAACACGCCTCAATAAGCACCAACGGCGTGCGTTGTGCTGAGAAAACAGAGGAAGGGCCAGATCACATACCAAGTATACCACAAAGGTAACAGAACAAATACGACGCCTCAATAACCACCTATGACGTACGTAGTGCAAAGAGCTGGGGAAGAGCCAAGACATATATGCCATAGCGGTAAGAACCCAAATACAACGCCTCAAAGAGCACTTATGACGTACGTAGTGCACAAAGCAGAAGAATAGCCAAGATGGGCATACCACAGCGGGTTAGGAGACATGTACGATGCCCAAATATGCACCTATTTCGTACGTAGTGCAGAAAACAAGAGAACGACCAACAATAAAATACCCCAGCTAGTTCACGCACTGCGAAACAAGGTTACGCTAAACCGACGAGAGGAAACCAAAACACGGCAGGTTTGGGCCAAGTTACAAAAACGGGGCAACCTAAACCTGCACAAGCAGGAAGACGGAACCATCACATATTTTCGGCTTGGTTACAAAAATTGAGCCAGCTAAATCAGTGGCAGGAAGGTCAGGGTAGCACACCGACGCAAGCACGCAAACGTATGTGCTGGTCAAAGTGGGACAACCCGAAACATCAAGGTAGCACACCGACACAAGACCGCGAACATAGGTGCTGGTAAAAAAAAATGGGATAACCCGAAAAGTCAAGGCAAAGAAGAGGCACCTTGAAAGTAACTGAACAACAAAATCAAACCCAAAAGAAAATCAAGAAGCCACTGCGCACAAAACAAATCCCATGAAACAAAGCTCAAGAAGGAACTCAAGAAACATGGTTAGGGGGAAGGACGACAAGACGAACGGGTAAATGCGGCGCAACGCGGTAATACCCTGGCTGCAGATATCTCTGTCGCGTGGCGTTGTAGACACGCCGATCCGATGATGGTGCTCCGCGAAGATGTGCAGTAGACACGCCGTAGGTTGATCTTGGAACCGGGTGGTGTATGGTCTGAAGAAAAAAGCCGATGAAACGGGGCTGTTGGTCGTACTAGGGTGTTCTGCAGCGCTCCGATGGCGAGACAGTGACGTCGTGGCGTTCGCAGACGGTGTGGTAGGAGCGCAAGAGATGGATTACGGCCCAGAAAAATGCGTTGTAAAGCTCCGTGCACGAACCAGTGAGAACGGGGTGTTCGCGGACGATGCCTTCGGAGCTCTGTGACGGAAGAAGACGAGGCTGCAGTAGCTCAATATGGTTGATTGAAGAAGTTGGCGTATAGCGTACGCGGCCGCGGAATGTGCGTGTGCCGCAGCGTACATGTAGGCGCGAGCGTTGACGCTGTCGTAGTCCTTTAAAGTGGGCCAGAAAGAGCGCGCCTCGCCGCTGGTAGCGGTTTGAAGCGGCAGGCCCATCGATGCATGGCTGCAAAAGTCCGTAAAATAATTCCAAGGTTGTCGGAGTAGATGGTGCCGATGACCCCGGTGCCGGCGGTAGTGGCCGGAAAAAAAATGGTTGCCTTGTCGTTGGTAGTGGCTTGAGGTAGTCGCGGAAGACGTAGGTGGAGCTCAGGTGAAAGGTGGATCTCTGACGGAGGTGGAGCACTGGTCGCGAACCTCAGGTGACGACAGGTGACGACGAATCTCTGTCGAAGATGGAGCTCTGAAAAAGAGAGATCTCTGATCGTGAAGCTCGGGTGACGACGAAGCTCTGGTGAAGATGGAGCTCTAGTCACAAAGCTCAGGTCACCAAGAAGCTCTCTAGAAGGTGGAACTGCGGTGAAGGTGGAGCTATGGTCGCAAAGCTCAGGTGACGACGAAGCTCAGGTGACGATGGAGCTCTGGTCGCGGTGTTCGCGCCGCAGTGGGGGGGGGTTGATTATCTTGGAAGTGAAACCACAGGTACTGGCAAGAAAATCCGTAGTCGGAAAGGCTGTCTACAGTTTCCAGCGGCGGTGGTGGAGCGATGACGGCCCTGGGAAAACAATGGTCCAACGAAGGATGAGGAGGGCCAAAAAGGGATGCGCCAATGGTGGGCGTTGAGGAGAACGAAGCACGGCCTGAAAGCCGATCCAGGAGGAGCGCCAGCGTCCTCGACGCCTTTCACGGAGCTCGCTAGCAAACCGTAGGCGATGTCATGGGCCAAAATAGACCCGACGGAGGTTCAGGGGCGGAGAAGGAGTCGACGGATTCGTTTGGTATGGTCCGCAACGGTGAGTTGCCGTAAGTATTTTCAGCGAAACGTGGTGGTGCATGGGGCAGGAGGGAGGGGGTTTGAGCCCACCCAAGTCAATGTCTAGCAGAAGAGGTGCACGGTTTGCGCGTCGCCGATGGATGGGGGCGGATGGTGATGGTGGGTAGGAAGGGAGTGGGAACTAGCCCACCCAAAACGATACTCAGGATAGAATGCTCACATCGTTCGACGTGGGCAGCGAAGAGGCCGTGGAAGGGCCCGATTTCTGGCTTAAAAGGTCCCATACGTACCAGGCTCGGGAGGTTCAAGAGCCCGAGAAAAAAATAATAATAGCAAACTTGGAAAAAGGGGGCGGTATAATGGTAGAAGTGGGTCGTAGAGGATAGGTAGGAAGCCCACCCAAACCGATGTTCGGTTCGAAACGCTCATGCCCGGAAAGAAAAATTAACTCCAACTCAGAATATGGGAGCGCGGCGGGATGTGGTGGTGGGTTGGGAGGGACGGGAGAACGAGCCCACCCAAGCCAATGCTCGGCTTGGAGCGGTCATAACCGGAAAGGAACAAAACCACAGGTTCAGATGGTAAACCTATAGAAATGTTAGGGTACGGGGGTTGGCAATGGTGTTGTCAAAGACGTGCCTTCAGGGACGGGTAGGGGTTGCCTAGGTTCACGTGGCAAACCTACAGGGATGTTGAGGCAAAAGGGGGGTGGCGGTATTGGTGTCGGACGGGGCTATGCGACCGTTTGGCTGGAAGGGAATTGTTCGGTGTTCACTGGCAACGGAAACCGATTTTGTCGATGGTTGGACATAAAAGACACGTATCGCAAGTAAAAAAAGAATCCACTGGGAAATAGAAGTCGTGGTGGCGAACCACGGTGGGTATGGGAAAGGCGGTGTAGACGGAAACATTGGCGCGCGAGCGCGGGTGAACCGTGGTTGAGAAGGGCGTCCGTTGTTGCGTCATTGAGGAAGGCTGAAGGGCCGTTGCGGCGTCGGATCCGGTTAATGGGGGGTAGCTAAAAAGCTGGGTCGGGAGCGATTTACCGTGGGTTTGTTGTGGCTGGGGAGACGAAGGCACGCTGGTGGGTAAACTGGAATGCTGGACGGGAGGTATTTTTGATGGCCTGTTTTAGGCGGGATGGTTCGGGCCAAGGTAGCCGTGAAAAGGGGGCGGTGGGGAGTCCAACGTTTGTCGAAAGGAGAACTAACCAGACCGTGAGGAAGAGGGCCGTTGCTTTCTTCAGATGGTCGGCGGTGTCGGGGACAGATCGGTGACGAGTTCGAGGGAGTCAACCCAACCAGATGGAGGGGATGGCTGCTACCCTCGAGTCCGTAGGAAACATCGCCAGGCGGTGACCTTCGGCGGGATATACGGGACCCAAGCACAGTGGCTCTGTTGGGTCCCGTGTTGTCAAAAGCGGCAGGCGGTCGGCCGTAGTATGGGCGGGATCGGCGGAGACCGGGGCAAGGCGGCTCTCGGGTAACGTGTCGGGGTGGAGAAGGGCATGGGGGGTTTGGCAGGTGCGCCCCGGTGGCAATGCAGGAGGCGGTCGGCCGTAGTATGGGCGGGATCGGCGGAGACCGGGGCAAGGCGGCTCTCGGGTAACGTGTCGGGGTGGAGAAGGGCATGGGGGGTTTGGCAGGTGCGCCCCGGTGGCAATGGAGGGGGCCGGGACGGAGGTGCTCCGTGGAAACCGCTCGCGTTGAAGGGGGGGCGCGGCAGAGTTGTTCTGTCGCGTTGGAAAGGGTCGGAACGAGGTCGGTAGTAGGAGGGTTCGGTGAGAAATACCGAGGCTGAAAAGGGATGACTCGTTTGCAACGCGGCGGGTTAGGGGGGAATGGCGGCTGCCAACCGAAAAAAACGGTTGTTGTTTCTGATTATGGATAAGATTGCCAGTCTCGGGTGTACCGCTGCCGAAGCTAGATATGCGAACTGGGAGGGCGGTTGTAGATGTCGAGGGTCGTTGGGTGGTGGTAGGGGAATATTTTCTGGCGTTTGTCGGCCTCGAAACACTTGTCCCAGGTAGGTAAGAAAAGAGGATCTCCGGCGTTTGTCGGCTTCGAAAGCAATGTCCTTGGCTGGTCGTAGGAACGCTTCCGATACTTGGTCGAAGCCGGGTGATGTACGGGGCCTTGGTGTCGCTCAAAATGTCAGTCTCGGGCGATGTTGGAAACTACTCTGCACGGTGATAAGAAAAACCGGTAGAAAAAAAATTTAAATGGGTGGCACTGCTAAAGGCTGGACAACCCAAAATAGGTAGTTCGGTGTAGGCTTGCGCGGTGAGACGCCAAGCAGTGGTCAGTTGCGACTGTCTGTAGCACTGTCGTGTGGCGATGGCGAGGCTACAGCTAGCTGATCTAGAGACAGAGCTGGCTGGGTCCACGTGATCGCAAAGGAAGTCTCGGTATTGTATCACCGAGGCTCTGGGAGGGTCCTCGTGGGTGGCGTTTGCAGGAACGGGGCGAAGATACCCTGAGGGACCTGTCTACAGGCGGCGTTGGATGAGCCGGATAGAGCTCGCTAGGAAAGCTGTACCTGCGGTCCGTGTCCACGCAATCCACGAGGGTGGCGGGGAAGACGGGGCAGGGGGCTCAGGGCATATCCTGGTCAACTACGATCGCGAGGCTTCCGTCGTCATGACGGGACTGTCCCTTGGGCCCAGGGGCAGTGGTGCTGTCAAGGCCGTGGCAGCGAGTGGGGATCCGTCGTTCGCGGACCCAACGTTGACAGTGAAACGGCGCACGCCCTGTGACGAGCGGGTGAGCAGCCGCCAATCTGGGGCCGAGGCGGGCTCAGGGGTCGATGGCCCGGTAAAAAACCGTTTCGTGTTAACCGGAACTGCTGGTAGTCGTAATCGTCGAGATGCGCCCAGGTTAGCAATGTCTGGAGTCTCAGCGATAGTGGGCAGGTAGAGTTGCACATCGCGGGAAGGCTTCGAGTGGAGCATCCCAGTAGGGCTCGACGTCTTGGCCTCCTCGCACCCACACCTCAAGACCATCGCTGAAACAAGGGGATTAGGCTTGGACAAGCGATATCGCGTGTATGGGGCTGGGCTGGGGCGGTAAATTGTTAGGGGGTGGGGGCGTGGGTGGGGCTAGTTCTTTCAAACTTGAAGCTAGAGCCTTGTCCCGCAATTAGATGACCGGGCGCTGGTAGAGTGCTGTATCGGTTGATCATCGTTTAGCGTCCAGGGATTTGTGCCGTACTGGTTATCGGCCGGCCACGCTGTTGCTGTCGATGTTGTCGTCGTTGTCGCAGCAGTTGCCCGAGGAAGAAAGGCGATCATGGCGTTTTCGACCCGAAAAATAGATGCCACGGCATTTACAACGAGCGGGACTGGTTGTCGCGGGTTATTGCCGGGCGATGGCGCCGGGTATACGGTCCGCACGTTTCCGCAAATACCGAAAGTAAAAACCAATATCCTGAAGCATGCCCATACCTGGGTTGAGCGCACCAGAGGCGTAGCGATGTTGCTGCAGTGCGAGAGTGTCGCTGGCACGATGCAGGCGTCAGGAAAAACGCCAGGAAGCCAGCGGAGTGATAGTCGATGGGCAAGTGGTTGATAATGATGCTCGTCGCAGGTTGTGTCCCGTATCGCAAAATGTAGTGGTTGCGAACCACAACTTTTTGCGGTTGGTAAGATAGATGCAGGCGTCGTGGGCGTCACAATTCGGGTGGTCGCGACCGCCGTCGCGGCCACTACGGGTAGGATGGCGTCTGCGTCGTTGGCCGACTTTGCCGTCGCTGTTACTGCGGTCAATATCGGTGATGTAGGTGGTAGGCGGAGAAGAATGGTGGTGTAGGTGGTAGTCGGAGAAGAACGGTGGTCTTGACCCGAGCAGTAGGTGATGCGGGGGGGTGCGTGCGGTGTTTTGGGGGGCTGGTTGCGGAGGGTGCGTGCGGCGTGTTTAGGCCGTGGGTTCATCGGAGGGAGTCAGAATTGCAATAAAATCGACCGAACCGGCAGATTACCGCAGACGGAGCGTCTAACGATGCCGACATGAGTCGTAGTTGCGTAGGTACGACGTGGCCAATAACCAGAATAATATTTTACCGCAGGCAGGGGTGTTTTGGGGGGCCGCCCGGTCGAGACCGTAGGCGGGCCGTATGCAGTTGTGAGCGAGTACATGCAAACAAAACAGGGGCGATTCGGCGGAGGAAGTTAAGCGCAGTGATGGGGGGGCGAGTTTGAATCGTTGTGATGATAGACGCGGCCGCGTGGGGTGGGCCGCTATGGGAGCCAGGGTTGGGATGTGAGCAGCAACGCGTCGGTTGGGATGGTTATCGTGGATCAAATGGGGGGGGGTGGGGGGGGGTGCAAAGATGGTCAAACTCGAGTACACGAGGTGGTGGGGCACAAAGGGCTGTGGTCGCGGTGGCAATCTTTTCGGTAACCACCGCGGCACTGGCCTAATGGATGCCGTTGCGGCGAAATACTCTGTGGTAGTCGTCGCTGTACTTGCGGCGTTCTGGCGATCCCCCACAGAAAACAAATTTAACCTCTTGGCCTCAGGCGCTAAACAAAAACCGCAGTCGCATCAGGTGGGCGTCTCTCGTGGAGGGGTCCGTCCTCTAAGTCTCGGCGTGTAATGTGACCGTGCCAAACGTCGAGGGATTCAGTTTGACTGAAATGGGTCGGGGTCAGTGGCGGCGGTGGAAATGCCGTCAACGACCCCGGCCGCAAAAAGGCGCTCCGGGCATGACTTCGATTTTATGGAATAGAATGACAAGGTCATTGACCGTAATTGTACATCCATGGCTACAGCAGGAGTTGAACGCGAAGAACACTGTTCATTGTGATGGTCGAGGGGTTGGGTCCTGGTTGGTGAGGGGTTTACCTCAAAGGTTGGGGGGGGGGGGGTCCATGTTTGTCCGGAATGGATGGGAAATGAGGTGAAGACAAGTACATCACTATATGGGAGCACTTTCGTTGTTCCGTTGTTCCATTGTTATAGTAGTGTCCCACGAAGAGAGAGCACCGGTAGACAAAAAATCGAAAAGCTACTGCCGCAAAGCCGTGGCAGCTGAAGACCCAACGTGTCGGGCACAAAGCAGTGATATACTCAATGGGTAAATTTTTCTCAATAGGAGAGGTCCTACTCTAAAAACAAAAATAAGTTTTTCTCCACTATATTGGTTGGTTTTGGTATTTTAACTTCAGGTGGGGACTTTTCAACTAGATCTAACACCATACTTGAGTACCAGGTATATATATATTTTTTTCTTTTAATATTTCTGTTGTTACCACTATACTACTCTATCATATGTATTGTAGATGGTTTGCGCATGAATGACTTGGTCAGGGTTGTTGGTATTTGTGGTTATGTGCGTCGGTAAGTTTTCTCTACCTGGGGGTGGTCATATTATTTTGTTTTTTGCACTATAATGGTGGGTTTTGGTATACATCTGGAGTATGAAGACAACGATGGTGATCTAATGGACATCATGTGAAAAAAAAGGAACCAACAACAACAACACTGGAGTCTGTGAGACACGAACCCACGGCTCCAAATTTTGTACGCTTTCACCCTAACATTTTAGCTACAGATATCATGTACGCGTGAAGACATACTATGTATAAATGATCCTGTTTCCGCTCTCTCGATATTTCGGTCTAATTCTAGTACAAAAGATTTCAGCAGCTGATCGCACTAAATACTAATATTCGTGTGATACTTTTTTATTACTGAGTCATGACATCCTTCAAAAATTGCGAAGTTATTTCCTCGCATGGGGAATAACCTTTTTATCACATGTTATATTACACTGTCTATTTGCACTAGGATACTGAGTCAGGTCATAAGAGGCGATGAGTTGGAAGTACACCACTCGTTAGAAATATCACCGAGTTGTCACCATGACTTGTGAGTCGATGAGTTGTGAGCATAACTAGTGAGCATCATCAGCTTGTTGTGGTGTACTCATGGGACTTCCCTTGTATAGGCAGTGTACCGCAACAGTGACTAGTGAGCATCATCAGCATGTTGCGGTATACTCATGTTACTTCCCTTGTATAGGCAGTGCACAACAGCCGTGTATATCCAGTCCATCCCGTCACAGAGTCGACAAATTGGAAGTACACCACCCATCATGGAAAATCACCGAGATGTGATCATGGCTCGTGAGTCGACGAGTTGTGAGCATGACTAGTGAGCATCAACAGCATGTTGTGGTATACTCATGGTATTCCCCCGTGTATAGGCAGTGCAGAGCAGCAGTGACTATTAATAGTGAGCATCATCAGAATGTTATGGCATGATCAGCATGTTGTGGTATACTCATGGTACTTCCCTTCTATAGGCAGTGAACAGCAGCGGTGGCTAGTGACCATCGTCAGCATGTTGTGGTATACTCATGGTAGTTCTCTTGTACAGACAGTGCACAGCAGCAATGTATATTCAGTTTTCCCCCAGTCGGTTCCCCCCTCCCCCCCGCGCCCTCCCCCACCCCCCCCCGTCCTCTCCCCCTCCCCCCGCCCCCCCCCCCCCTCCCCTCTCCTTCGCCCCCCCCCTGCCCGCCCAAAAATATATGTTACAAAACAAAAATACACTCCAGCTGTGAGATCGAATATTTTGTCGAAACTCATCTTTGCAAGCTGTGTGTGATACTCCGATCGCGCGCATTACGAGTTGTGTGTCCTCGTTAAGGATATATGTCGGCGGCTCCCCTTGCAACTACAGTGTAGCTATCAGGGTCAACAGGGTGATGTTAGGCAGTCTGTACGCGGAAACTACAAAAGCCGTTTCTGAGGGGGGCAAAATCTGACAGCGTGGAAGGAAATGCATCAGTTTATCAAGTGAATCCTGTAAGTCGAATTTCCGGTGAAGGGAGGGCGGAGTTTGTAAGGACGTGGGGGCCTGATTATGATCAAGAGGGGGGCAGGAGGGGGGAGGGGGGGGAGGGGACGGGTGGGGCGGGTTAGTTTGTGCGTGGAAGCTATACATATTTCTTGTGGGGGAGGCTGGGGGAAATGTGGCGGGGCGGGCGGGGGGCTTTAGGTCGCATAGATGTCGGGGTTTGCTATACGCGTGGTGCTAGGTCTAGGCGATGGTGCGGGTGGTGGGGAAGGAGGGGGCGTTGGGGGCGGGGGTGGGTGGGAAATGCAGCAGCAGCATGGACGGCTCTAAAACGATAACGAGGCGATATCCAGGGCGTGGAAGTGGTTATTTCTTTGAGGGTTTGGATATTACGTGGGGCGTTTAAGCAAGAGGAAGCGAGGGAAAATAAATAAATAAATAAAGGGGCGGGGCGGGGGCGGGGGGGTGGTTTTCGAGAGGTTGAGGTCACATATAATATTAAAATACACTCCAGCTATGAGATCAAGATTGTGGTCAACACTGATGTTCGCAATATTGTGTGTGATCCTCCGATCGCGCGTATTTACCATATATGTAGGGGCTTGCTATACGCGCGGTGCTGGGTCTAGGCGATCATGCGGGGTGTGGGGAAGGAGGGGTCGTTGTAGGGGGGGAGGGGGGATAAATGAAAGCTACGTCATGGATGGCTAGAAAGATAATGACGTGATATCAATTGCTTAGAAGTGTTTATTACTCTGGTAGATTTTGATTGTAAGTGGGGCGTTTGAACGAACTGGGCGGGGAACAAAGGGGGGGGGGAGGCGGAGATGAGTTGGAGCTACGGCATGGATGGCTAGATGGATAATGAGATGATATCAGCTGGCTGGTAGTGTTTACTACTTTGGCAGATTTTGATTTCAGGTGGGGCTATATATCTCCTCCCCTGCCAAAAGGACCCTGCACTGCGTATTTATCAATTTCACCAATCTACCGACGAGTGAACAGGATACAACCACCAAGGCAAGACAAACAAGGAGGTATGTCCACCACACGTATCTCTCATGTACGTAGAGAGACAATTGCTTGTTACATACAGTAATTAGTTGAAACCCTCAAGCATAATTATCTGAAAAATGGGAATGCTGGACTCTATCCGTGACAACCTGACGGCCCATTGTTGTTGTCCTCACGTTATATGCACAGCGGGGGGTGGGGAAACAAAATATATACACGAAATAAAACGTCGAACGTGAGCGTATGTATACGTGCCAGGCAAATACTTCTACACAAAATAGAGTTCAAGACTCGCAGCTGAAACCGACTCTGTCGCACGCGCCAACCCGGAAGGCAAACCAATGTACAACGTAAAATAAACAAATACAAATCCGCGCTTACTTCCCCGCCCCCCCCCCTGTCTAATTGCTGGTGTGCTAACTGCTTAGCTGCTGCTGCTGTTGCTGTTTGCTCCACCGCCGTCGCTGCTGCTGCCAGTTTGACTGATGTGGCTGTTTCTGCATGCTTGGCTGCTGTTGCTGCTGTCGCAGGCTCACTGCGCCTCCTCCCCAACCTACCCCTCCCTCCCGCCCCCCCCGTGTTTGCCCCCAGGTCTTGCCCCACCCCTGCTGCGGATGCTGTGATGCAGCCCCGTTATAGGGCTGCTGCAGTTGCCCACCCCTGTTGTTGGGGCTGTAGCTGCTGCTGTTGCTACTGCATCCCCTCCTGCCCCTATTGCCGCCCCTTGTTGTCATGGTGCGTCGCCTTGCTGCGGCTGCTGTTGTGCATCCGTGCCATGCGGGCGCTGCGGTGTCCACCTCTGCTGCTGATGCTGCGGCGGCGCGCCTTCCGGGACACAGCACGCCTGTGATTAAAGGCCCATTAAACGGTCCTCTTTTAGTAGGGAAGAACGGGGCCAATACAAAGGAAGGAGAAATAGTATTACAAGTCTTTGTCCGGCGTTTTCCACACGGGATCGGGGTGTACGTGCGAGTCTGCCGGCAGAACAAAACTTCCACGTGGTGATTGTTCAACGGTCTAGTAGGAACGGCCTTCGATACACCCACCGAAACACGGACTAGCGGCCAATTGCACAATCGACAGCTGGCCGTGGTTGTCACGTGCCTCTGTGTTGGGAGCCCTTGTGCCCTGCACTCTTGTTCACTGTTGTTTATGAAAAACCTGCCGTGTGGTCGACGGTCTCGCGGCAGCACCACCCCAGAACGTCCGCTCGTACGACGTATCATGATAATTTGAAATGTAACATTTTTTTCTGTATCTATGAGTTGTTCTACGGTAGCCCCCCCATATTATGTTTAACGAAATCGCAAACCAGCGCCCATCCTTATCTCCTGGAATGGGGCGCCCCATGCCACCGCGACGGTATCGTTCGATAGATCGTTCGACAGTCCTTTGCAAATCAAAACGTGCACGAAAACATTTGTTCATAACATCCTTCCTTGTGTCGAGCAGTCATTAAACGCCCGTTAAAGAAAATCGCGGGTTTTGGGGGGGTGCTATCGTAGAATCAGTCGAATATTAACTTAAACCGGTTGATACATTTTCGGGTAGAGTGATGCGAGCACGACTAAACTTGCTAACGGCAGTCGTACTGCCCTATGAGCTCTCGGCCGTGGTTCTTGTCGCCGCCCCAGTTGGTTACTGCAGTATGTATACTAGACGTTTTGCCCTACGGCTACTGCTGCTACATCTGCTCTTGTGTGTTTGCCTATGTCGTCGGTGGCCGTTCCCGGTACAGCTGTTCTCGCCCCGTACGTACGGGTAATCCTCGTACCTCAACTCATGATGACGAGCAAAAGAAGGAAGGTGACAGGAAATGACACGGAAAATTGGCACAGGGACGCGAGCGCAGCGGAATAGTTCCCTGCGGATCAACCGCGCTCGTCCATGTCTGCAGCAGCGGTTGGCTTAGGGTCAGCGGCCAAGCTAAAGCCAACCCCAAACGCTGAACAGACGGGTCTACTGCTTGTTTCTGTCTCGAGATTCCGTCAGGTGAAAATATAATGTTTTGGGAGTTTTTGGTCTCGTGTGACCAAGTTGTTGTGTGTCGTCCGGATTTTGAGTTGCGTTTTTGGTACCCCATACTAAAAAATCACCTTTCAAACACTGTGAGCCGGCCGTTATCCCGGCTCGTTCCTGCCTCCTGCCCATACGAACTCCCTCCACCCGCCCATGAGGAGTCCCGAGATTCGGATCGGGGGAAAGTTTTGGGCGTGATAGCGTGGCGGGACATGTTGCGCGGAATTGATCTGCTCGCGGTGCTTATACGAACCTCATCCATATCTGCCTGGCGACATACGACTACCCCTACCGTCCCTGGCTGGCGACGTGCGACCTCCCCTACCCGACCCGTGCCGACCGCGTGTGAGATCCGCCTGCTGTCCAAGATCGTGCGAGAACTGGGCGCTCCTTCTCGGACATCCCCAGGTTAGCGATTGATTGTACTGCGGCGCACTTTACCGTCGTGTGTGTGTGTTTTGACCTCGTCCACGCTCCCTGCAGTCCCGCTTTGTGGGTCCGAACCCTGCCTTGGGCCATCCACCACGTTGTCCTGCTCCTCGTCCTGTTTCTGGGCCGCGGTGATACCCTCCAATCTTGCTTTACAAAAAATACAAAAAGAAACTCTGACGACTCCTTGATGTCCCTTGCCCTGTGCCACGGTCCTCTTCAGGTCGTGCAGGGCTTCTCCCGTTAGCTATCTCGTCTGAGACAATAGGCTGCACCAATGAATCCCCGCTTAACCCAGCTCTACAGTTGCTTGATCGAAAAATACCTTTCGTTACTCCATTCTTCCTCATTATTCGGAACATTCATTTTCTCTAATTATTCTCCGTACCAAACATCCCGCTATCCTACATTGAACCCCCACCCCGAAATTTCGCTCTTCTACGGTTCTTTATTTCTACCCGTTACCCCAAACACCAGGTTGCCCCAACGATATCCTTCCTCATTACATCGAGCTGCATCACGTACGATAAATACATATTATGTCGAAGTGTACGTTAATATAATATGTATTTGCGCATAGATTTTGTTTTGTTGTTCTTGTTCACGCCTGGCCCCATCAGGGACAGCCGAACCGCAACGTATCAATTGAACCAGATTCGTTTAACGCGCACAACATTGAAACCGTAGTCAGCGGAGAAGGTTGAGGCGCTCCGAACTCACAGTGGACGGCGTGGGAAAGGTGGCCCAATTCCCATGGCCAGGGCCCTACCAAGTCACACTCGATCACAAAGCAAGTTTCACCATGTCCCACTAGACGCAGGCTCGGGGCAGTACATCAAATCATGTTCAGAAGGTGTCTACTATGTATGGACAGTTCTTTGCTTCGGCCGGTGCTCTTCCCCGTACATACACAACACACTGTCGCTAGCAGTAGCAACCACTTGAGAGCACAAGGCGTACCAGTGTTAATGAGGCTTGACGACGTTTACATCAGAACCGCCCACTCGGCCCACAGCAGCAGTACACTTCAGCCAGAGGAGCAACGATATTAGCACTTTGTGTGTTATATAGAGCAGGATATTTCTTGTATGTAGCGAAATATCTGTTCGAACCCACCCCACCACCCCTTTATTCCTTCCAGAAGTGATTGGCGACCGTGACCTACAGCTATATGAAATACTCCCAGACAAGCTAGAAAAACTCGAGACGATCCCGAGGGGAGCGATATTGGCGCGGTCCATTTCGTTTTCGGCACTCGAGCAGCTAGCGGGAAAGTGCACCCGTATGTCCGTCGCAGTCCAACGCACTGGTCTATACACGCATCACATGTACAAACAGATCTCAAAATTTCGTCGAACCGGGGGTACCGAGACGTCCACGGAAATTTCGGTGGCAATAAATGGCGGCTTGTGGTCAGAGCTGGAGAGATGGCTAGAGGTCAGGGCTACATTATCAGAGCGTCGTGGTACGAAGCAGCGCATCACGTTCTAGCGCCCCCACGAGCCAAGGATACGTCGTGGAGGGGTTGGAGAGGCCTAGTACGGGGTCCGGGCGTTGAAGATTACAGAGCGGTCGCAGACGTCTGGACGATTGGTCCGGGGCTCACATCAATGGGCAAGAGGCCTAGGCCTTCTGGGAGATAGATGATGTGCTTGTTTTGCTCAGCCCAGCCAGAACAGATGGCAGGTTAAATGGTTTAGGTAGACGGAGACAGTAAGACGTTTTTCGATACGTTCCGTCGAGGAAAGACACGCGACTACCGTATGAACAACGTAGTATTCATATTTGTCTGGGCGCAGATTGACAACGATTTCACCCTACTTCGATCATGCGCTTGTTTTTGCGCAGCCCAGCCAGAACAGGTGGCAATTTAAACGGTTTAGGTAGACGTAGACAGTAAGACGTTTTCCCATACGTTCCGTCGAGGGAAGGCACGCGACTCCCGCATGAACAACGCATGGTTCATATTTGTGTACGTGCAGATTGACAACGATTTCACCCTACGTTCAAGTTTGGCTAAATCGGAGGACAACGCGGAGGCAGACGAGCTGTCACGATCAGACGTAGGAGAGTATGATAGACTGTCAAAACCGTGTTTTAAACGACTCTGAGAATATTGGGGAGGTTTCGATATGGACCTGATGGCAACCCCGGCCTTCGCGCAGCTAGTCCTAGCGGGGTTACCTAACAGCAGGAGGCATCATAGTTTTATTATCGTTTCAACACCGCCGGTAGCGAAGGAGTCGGCATCCTGAATGGAACGTTGATCTCATGCCCGACACGTCGAGGGTGTTTTTCGAATTGTTTTTTTCACCTGTCGCTATGGTAGAAGTAGTGTTTCAATTCTTAGCGGAGAGAGTGGAGAGGAACGAGCGAGCAGTGAGCATCGTTCCCGACCAACTCCCCGTCGCTGGCGCCAGCTCAAGAGGATTCCGTGCCGGTGGCGACTGAGAGTTATTCACATGTCTTTTATAGAAGGCATCACACCAAGGGCAGGTCCTGGTGATGTTCACGCGTGGGGACGTGCGGGCGGTGGAAGTCGACTTTCGGAGTTGAATAACAATGATTATGATAACAACAATACAACCAGCAATAAAAAAACAATAATGATGGAATGGTTTGCACTCACAATGTTATGGAAATGTTAGCACATAGCCAGTATGAGTCCATGTTCAGTAGCACTGCACCTGTACGTCGAAGATCATCGTAGATCTGTTATGTGTCGGTTGGTAGGTAACGTGCGTATGAATATGCGGAGGAATTACTTCTGTAGGATTCTCTGCTGCCTTGACGAGTAGCTCACTCTCTCGTGTGGCTTTGATATCCAGGTAGCCACTCTCTCGTGTGGATCCTTCCGGATTGTCTAGCATCGTAGCCATCCTGGTCATCTCCAGTACCCAGCCAACTTCTGGACTCCTGCTTAGGCTGCGGGTTTATCTGTGTGTGTTGACCACATAAGCGCCAGTGTTTACAACATCTTTACACCTTCTCCTCAACACGGAAGCACTCGATCCTTCCAGGCAATCCACTGCATAGGGTCACCAACCCGACTATCGTCGGGGACACAGCCTCTCTGCCACCGTGCTGGGGTATACCACAATATCAATAATAGCTTATTGTAGCCTCGTGTGTGTGCGTGGGGGCCTGCGGCGACTGCGCGTCTACTGCTGTCGCCGAGTGCTGTGAAGAGCACACCCGTACTCCAGGAGTTGGATATTTTGGGATCCTTCAGGATTTGGATATTGTGGATTCTGCAGGATTTGGATATTTTGGATATTTTTCCGCGGGAAGCTACTACTGCTGCTGGAGTCAGCTTTCTGCTGGAGGCCACACTGAGTCAACCCGCTTTCTTATTGGGCCCGGACTGATCACCTGGGCTCTCGGCTGCACATTCGGTACGCAACTGTCTGTGTATAGCGTTCGGGGGCGCAATTCCTAGGCGCTGACTTTGGTCGATGAATGGAGTTGTGCAGGTTGTTGGTTCTGCGCGCGGAGTGCCGTCATTTCTTATACTCGGTTCCGCGTGTATGCAACTGACTTCCGAATGCCAAATCACCTCTTCGCGAGGCCTAGTCTGTCCAAGACACCTTCCACATACCTTGTTGCCGGCTTGGTCGCGTGTGTAGGTTGAGGATACAACTGCTAGCTGGTAGCCGCCCACTGCTACAGCTACTCACACGTGCTAGCTCACGTAAAGTTGGCGCTGAAAGGCGCGTCACACTACGCAGTGCACCACGCTGTGCACCTGCAAGACCAGTTAAGTGGCCGGAGCTGACTACTCGCCACATCACCGCAGCCTCGTCAACTGCGGTCGGTCACAGCTGTGCTCACGGGAGAGCAGTCGTCCGAGCGGGGGGCTTGCGATCTTCCGGCGGACACCGGTTGCCAACTACGGCCCTACGACCTACCTTTCACCCTACCTGTGTAGAGCTGCCCCACACATTTCAGGCGCGCCGGCCCGTCTCAGGTGATCGGGGCGTGTTGCAGGTGCAGCGCTTTTCATCACACCCATCGCGTGTCCCTGTCTCTAAGCTATGGCGGACTCATCAAGAATTAGTTCTGGGCTCCACCGTTTACTAGGTTCCATTGGGCAATGCTGTGGGTCTACCTTTCGCGTGTGGAAGGAGAGCTTCGAGCACGTCATCAACATCCATGCGCCGGAGCTTATCACGGTCTTACGCGGATCGGCCCGGCCAGACCCTCTGGCTGCTACTCTGGCCGACATTACCGTTTGGGACAAGGCCGACAGCCGCCTCTACTCCCTCCTGTTCTTCGCGACTACCGGCTCGGCGCGGATCACCGTTCAGGCTCACCGAAAGGCGGGCACTAGCGTCGAAGGCAACGGACAGTTGGCTTGGGCGGCTCTGAACGCGCGGTTCGACGCCCACACCCAGGAAGCTCGGCGTGCGTGCCACAAGGAGCTCTTTGCCCTCACGCACGTTGCGGGTGGTGATCCTGTTGATTTCTTCTCCAAGGGATGCGAGCTTAAGCTCCGCCTCGAGACTCTAGGGGAGAAAGTATCAGATAACGTCTACCTGGATATCATGCTCTCGGGCCCGACGTCTGCCCCGGAATTCCACTTTATCCGGGAGATGCACTACCGAAACGAATTTACATCGGTCGACTGTCTTCAGGACACGGCCAACCACTTCTTTGTGGACCAGCAGTCGCGGAAGGTGGCGGGGCCCGCGGTCTCGGGCAGGAGAGCCGCGATGGCCTCGTCCAGCAGCGACCAGTGCCACCGCTGCAAGGAATTTGGACATTTCCAGCGAGACTGTCCAAAGTCTGTGCAGCCGTCCCGACCGACGAAAGGGAAGAAGTCTGGCAAGAATCGTGGAAGTGGGGGGAGTGGGCAGTCCAAGTGGTGCTCCTTTCACCGCACGAAGACGCACAGCGATGCTGAAGGCAAGGCTCAGGAGGAAAACCGAAACAAGAAGAAGCAACAGGAGCTTCGAGGGTTGGCTGCGAACCTGGCACTGCTTCAGGCAGCCGGTCTGGCCAATTTCTCCCACTTGGCGCAGCCGTTTCAGGCGGCGGCGCCCCAGGCGTCTCCAGCCCCTTCGGAACCAACCACGTTCGGGTTCTCCTTCAACGCTCTCGGCGCCTCTGCAGGTCCCGCCGCCTTGCCGGCGGCTTCCGCGTCTCCCTCATCCGCGTCGTCTGCGCGGGACCACCTCTTGCCTTCCGAGTACTTAGGTGCTTTCATGGCTTCTTCTGCGGCGGAGTCGTCGCTCGCTTTTTTTCGCTCCAACGGATCGTCCGTCCTGATGTTGGTGGATAGCGGAGCGACGGACAATTACCTAGATCCTGCGCTTACTCCTGGCGTGCGGGCTCACATGCGTGACATTGAAGATCTTCGGATCCCGCTCCCGATCATTGCCGCTGGGCAGCACGTTCTTCACGGCGTTACGGCGGGGGTTCTCTTCGGCACGGTCGCCGACGACAGCGGCCACGACAGGCAAGTTTCCTTCCGTGTCGTTTTAGTACCGGGGGTGGGGACCAACCTCTTCTCCGTCACCGCTGCGCTGTCGAATGGAGTGGCCTCCCTCTTCTATCCGGACAACCCCAGGCTGGAGTCGGGGGACGTAGTCGTCCCGATGAAAATCCGAGGAGTGGATGACACCAGCAAGATCACTTGCTCCATCACCGTGAAGCGCGGCGCTCGGGATGGCGGTCGGCAGACCATCGGGGAAGCTCTTGACGGACTTGAATTGCGGGTGGAGACTGCTATTCTCTGGCACCGGAGCATGGGGCACATCAACAGCAAGAGCTTGGATGTGAGTTGAAGAAGGAGGCGGCCAACGGCGTCGATTACACCGGCAACGTGCAGGACTGCAGTGCGTCCCCTCTTGGAAAGAGCTCTCAACAGCCGCACCCAAAGCACGCCGTTTACCGCGTTTCACGCGCCTTTCAGATCGTATTCGTCGATACCCTTGGTCCCTTCACGCCTACCGCGTTGGGCGGCTTCAAATACGCTGCCAAGTTTGTCGACCAACACACCAAGTGGAAGGACGTCGTCCTCATGAAGGATAAGACTTGCTAGACTGATGCCCTCGAGTTGTTCAACAAGGGGACCGACATCCCCCGCAGCGAGCGCATCCACGTGCTTCGTGCGGATAAGGGAACCGAGTTTACGAGCGCGGCCTACCGACAGTTCTGCCTGTACATCGGCATACAGCTACAATTTGCATCGCCGAACACCCCCCAGCAGATCGGAGCGAATGAGCGTGCAGGCAGGACGATCATGAACATCGTGCGTTGCATGCTCGCTGATCCTACGCTACCGAGCCTTCTTTGGGGAGAACTGATGCACACGGCGGTATACCTGAGCAACCGGATTCCTCATGCAGCCTTGAACAACGGGACGCCGTACAAGGCGCTCTACGGCAAGGACGCGCACCTTGGACACCTTTGCGTGGTCGGGGCACGGGCGTTTGTGCATGAAAGACGCACACCAAGAAGTTGGAAAGCCGTGCGTGGGAAGGACGGTTAGTGGGGTACAGCCTGGACAGCAAATCCTACCGTCTCACAATGCTCAGACGAGACGGGTTCTGCAGAGTCGCAACTTAATCTTCATTGAAACGACTCCCGCGCTGCCTTCGTTGGACAAGCGTGATTTTGACGACGGGGAGTTCACTTACGCCGACCGGAACGACATGATCGAGATGTGCGCAACTACACCACCAACCACTCGGTCGATGCGCTTTCTCCCAATCATGCCGTCGGGGACCCGTCTGTTCTCGAGCTTCTCGAGGACATCTCCACCGTCAACAACCGTGAACTTGGGCTCAGCTCCGCTGACCCTTCTCCTGCCGCCGAGGATGCGCCTGCGGACGACAGCCTTGCCTCGCCTGGAGGAGTCAGCTCTCCTGAGTCGGGTAACGGTGCACCTTCACCTGCCGCATCACCTTTCGGTCCTGCTCCGGCCGGTTCATCATCTGGTCTTTCGTCGCCGCCTGGTACGTCGGGTACTGGTTCTGCTCCAGTTGGTGCTGCATCGCGGGGTCGTTCCGCGTGTGGACGTGGTTCATCTCGTGGTGGGCGTGACACCCGCGGTGGCTCTTCGCGTGGTGCATCTGCGCGGGGAGGGATCGCGACGCGTGGTGGACGTGGTTCGGTGAGTGGGCGTGGTTCTCGTGGTGGTCGCGGCTCCATGTCAGCCCCTCCTGACACCAGGACTACCTGGGCGATATCGCGCGTGCCCAACCAGAAAACCCTCAGCGAGCTTCGTCGGCTTCCGTGCGCGTTTTCCGCGATGGGGGAGTTTTCCTGACGTCGCGCACAGGGACGCCACATTTGGATTCACGGAATACGCATACGACGTAGGGGCAGTGCAACCAGACGTTCCTCGCACCATCCAGGAAGCACGGGCCTCACCGGACGCAGCGAAGTGGAAGGCAGCTGCCGAACGCGAGATGAAAAGCCTCAACGACCGCAAGGTCTACAAACTCGTCCCGCGCTCAGCCGTCCCTCCAGAAAGAAAGCGCATCAAGTCCAAGTGAGTGTTCAAACCCAAGGCCGACGGCACCTTCAAGGGACGTGTCGTGGCCCAGGGCTGGAACCAAGTTCCCGGACTCGACGGCGGCAGCACCTACGCTCCGGTGTGCAGGATCCAGAGCGCCCGAATGGTGGCGTGCATCACCGTGTAGTTCAACCTCATCTTCGACCAAATGGATGTTTCTACCGCTTTTCTCTACGTGGACATCCAACCGTGCTTGTCGAAATTGACTTCGTCGCACTCAAGTCAGACACGTGCGTGTATTTGTATGATCACAACGCGGCCAAGATCTACCTGATGATGACCTTCTCCTGGCCGGCAACGACTCTAACGGTATTTCGATGGTTAAAGGGAAGTTGTAAACGCGCCTCAAAATGACCGACATGGGGGAAGCATCTCTCGTACTCGGAATGAAAATCAAGAGGGATCGCGAGACAGGTACCTTGACTATTTCCCAAGAGGCATAAAACTGCAAATCGATCCTTGAACAGTTCGGGATATCGGACTGCAAGCCAACTAGTACACCTGAGTACGGCTCCGAAATCTCGAACAACCAGCCCGAGGACACACTTCTCAACGAGGAGGAGACGTGCAAGTACCAAGGGATCGTCGGATCGGTCATGTACATTGCGCAAGTGCTGAGGTATGACATCATGTACGCGACAGTCCAGCTGGCTCGTCCCATGGCGAAACCCAGCAAGGTGCACATGGTGGCGGCAAAGCATACTCTTCGCTATCTAGCAGGAACGAACAACTTCACCATCGCCTACACGAAAGGTGGTTTTAAGCTCGCGACCTTCTCGGCTTCGAACTGGGCAAACAGCCCTGACAACGAGAAGTCGACCTCAAGGTACGTGACGATGCTGGCAAACGCTCCGATGAGCTTCAGGTCGGGGCTGCAAGGTCTGACTGCGATGTCCACCATGGAAGCTGAGCTGGTCGCGTCCGCTCTGGCGACGAAGGAAGCCTTGTTTTGCTCAAACATGCTGACGGAGCTTGGATTCGGGAAGGAGTTTGCACAAACGCCTGTGTACTGCGACAACACGGCTACCCTACATGCATTGGGGAACCGGTCCTTCAGCTCGAAAACCAAGCACATCGCATTGTGCTTCTTCTTTATCCGAGAACTGGTAACGGAGGGGAGGATCTCCATCCATTACGTCCCGACGGAGGACAACCTCGCCGACATCGGTACAAAGCACTTCAACAAGCACAGGTTCAAGCACTGTATGGACCTCATCAACAAGTTCGACGTCAACAAGTTCACCACCGTCGAATTTAAAGGAAATGAATGATTTGTTTGTTTGACTCTGTCGGTTTGGAATTAGCATACACTTTTGATATCTTTCTTTGGATTGAAGGTTGTAGTTGGTTGTGTAGGAAACAATGAATATCACCATTCGGTTGAAACACGCATGACACGCATTTGTTTGCTTAAATTTATCATCATTAGTTTTGGTACAATTCAGAGCAACTCTCATTGAGGAGGAGTGTTATGGAAATGTTAGCACATAGCCAGTATGAGGCAATGTTCAGTAGCACTGCACTTGTACGTCGTAGATCATCGTAGATCTGTTATGTGTCGGTTGGTATGTAACGTGCGTATGAATATTCGGAGGAATTACTTCTGTAGGATTCTCTGTTGCTTTGACGAGTAGCTCACTCTCTCGTGTGGCCTTGATATCCAGGTAGCCCACTCTCTCGGGTGGCTTTGATATCCAGGTAGCCACTCTCTCGTGTGTATCCTTCCGGATTGTCTAGCCAACTTCTGGACTCCTGTTTAGTCTGCGGTTTATCTGTGGGTGTGTTGGCCACATAAGCGCCAGTGTTTACAACATATTTACACGTTCTCCTCAACACGGAAGCACTCGAGTCTTCCAGGCAATCCACTGCATAGTGTCACCAACCCGACTAGCGTCGGGGACACAGCCTCTCTGCCACCGTGCTGGGGTATACCACAATATCCATAGTACACAATGAGTGGTCTAAGGCAAGGCGAGAGGCCTTTTGTCCCATTACAGCCCATGATGTGTCCACTCACACGAGATATCCTACATCCCACACATTATCGTAGTGAATCCAGGCGATCCTCAGTATGCCAGGGATATTACGGCCGCTCATCACCCTCCTGCCCCCTCTCTTACCGGGCGGGGGCATTGGTTTTAATACGCACAAGAACAACAAACCCCTATAAATATGACCGCCGTAAGGGCTAGGGTGTTGTGCCCGGACTGCCATTGCGCGCACGACGACCACGCTCGTTACTGCAAGTGGTGCGTGATTCCTAGCAGCAGTCGACGTCTCGGAGAGAACAAACAGCGCCCCTTAGACATGGACGAGGAAACGCTAGCAATACGATTCCAGCTGCCATAAGAGGCGATAGCAGAGCAGAGGTCCGTGAAAGCAGAACGGCGACGGCGGCCCCGTTCAACAACTTTTTCACGTTTCCCAGAGACGGCGAGAGGAAATTCAAGGAGGAAGCGCAACCAGTTGACCTTGTTACACTTCTTTGTTGGCTAGGTTCTAGTGGCCTGCGCTGTCGCGCAGGAGTTCATCGCAGGGACTGCGTGGCAGTAGAAACACCTGGCTTGTCAGCATGCTCCTTCAAATCGGGAACTTGCTCCATGCGTTGCGCGCACAACTCGGTTAGATCAAACTACGTCTCGAAGTTGTCGGTCGTCTTCAAGAAGGAGTTGCGCGTTGTTAGCGCCGGGAGCGATACACTGGGAGTGGGTAACGCCACGTGCAGTGACCGAGTCGCGCAGTACATGACGTTCTCCATGGAAGAGCAAAATATTGCGAGAGTACTGGTAAAGCAGGTTCCAACCTTGCCTCACTGTCATCTAGCCGCACCCATAGCTCCGCTCCGCGCTCGCCTACAACTCACCGGGGAGGCAGAGGAGCGAGTCGCCCACACGCGCTATACAACCTTTTTCATGCACTATTCAGCAGGAATAAACGGGAAGATGCACTCACTCGAGCCCTCATCCAGCGTATATTACGGCTCACCAAACACAGTCGTGTTATGTTCATCTTCAAGTGAGGTAGAAGACTCCAGGACGAAGCGGACCACCTGCTGACAGTCCCGTATAACGAGGAACACGTCGCCACGTGCCCAGTAAGAGCAGTCGAGGAGTTTGTACGGGAAGGTACACAAGTCGGATGGAACATGACAATAGGTATTTGTTCTAACCGTACCGCGTTTCCCCACGCCCATAGCAGCGGGTGGCCCGCCAGTGCGTGCGTTGCAGCCCTTGTTATCGGAGCAGGTGTTACAAATCCTCCGAACGCCACGCTAAGAACGCAGACAAGAACATGGAATTCTCGATGCATTCTTTCCAATCAGGCGTCGCAGGTTCACGAGCGCTAGCACGTGACGCGATGTTAACTGTCATGCAGATAGCGTTGTGGAAAAACCCTCAAACGGCCTCGAGGCACATGCGTCTAATGGAGGCATTCTCCCCAGGCGCGGAGGGAGTTGACATGGTGGAAGGTGTTTCAGATAACCAGTCCAAGGCGAAAAAAGGCGAGGTGATATGGGGGAAATTGGATTTCAGCGTTATAATGAATTTGGGACAAAAAATGAAGACGTTCGTTCCCCAGACTATGCCTTATCACGCCATCAAAGCCTATCCGGAGAAGACCGCTGAAAGGAAGGGCGGGTTAGCAGCACCGGCCGCGGGAGGTGATGTCATTGTTTCGGCTCACACTATACCGGCAAAAGAACACGCACAAACGTACTGCTGGATTATCTGCAACAGAAATAGGAATGATTCCAGAAGTGACGTCACCTTGTAACATAGAACAGGCATTGTCGTGGACTGGCCGCCCCTCCGGAGTCCACCCTATTTCGCCCAAGCTTAAGAAAACAGATAAAAGCTTGATCTCGACCAAAGTCATCACCCACCCACTGAATTCCGAAACACCAGGCTACAGCGTATCAAGGTGTTTTATTCTCCTTCACCGTCGATATAGTTCGGTTTGAGTGCCGGCGCTGCAGGGAGCGAGCGGCACTCAAGTCGTCCTATTCGCGACGGGATGGCACCACCGCCCCCCGCGGGAGGTGATGCCATTATTTCGACCAACACTATACCGGAAGAAAAACAGGCACAAATACACTGCTGGATGATGCGTACTCCCTCACCCCGGAACCCAGAAATTTCCAATAAAAGGCCCTTTTTTGCTTTCCCAAAGTTTTCCCTTTTTTCATGTCGTTCCAGGATAAAAGGCGTCACTTTGAGGGGGGGGGGCGAAATATTACCATCCCCGGGTGGTCCACACACTACGTCAGTTATGAGTACGAGGTATACGGTTCGTTCAGGCCTCTGGGTAGTAATTTTCAATCATTGCCACTTCACACCTTATGTTAGTGTAATAGCAGTTGTAACTGGGCAGAAAGCGAACGCCTGAGTGAAGTTCATTGGTGTCAGTCCACCTTTCATTTCATGCCCTATCGCTGCTTTCGTTCTGCCGCAGCCGTCCATCGAATGCTGAAAAAGCACTACTACTCCGTAGACTATAGTGCTGATAGCGATCCCTGATGTACGAATGTGCTTACTATGTTGAGAGAAAAATATGCAAAACAAAGCAAAAAGGAGGACGCGAGCAGCCACACACAGCAGTGCGCTGCTGCGTATGTGTGTAGTGATCGCGACCGACCGCAACACCCCGCGAATGTTTAAAAACAAAAACATGGACCCCTCAACAAAATCCTAACGTCCTAGCTGCATCTATCTGCGCCGAGTTTACCCTTTCCATTTAATTGTGAAACTCGCATGGTTATCTTTCCATATTTTGTTGTACCCGTTCCACGACTGACTTCGCCGGCCCTAACAAATCATTCCACATCATTATGAAGTATGAAACATTACGTGTGGCGTTCGCGGCAAAACATCACATACACGCGCATGCAAAATAACGGAGAGCGTTACATTCCCACATAGTCCCAAAAATATCATCAAACATGGAAGCCCACATTCGCCATTGTCGGAGTCCGAGCGCTACATCTCTTTTGTAAAAATATATTAGGGACGTCAGCCGTGAGTTCGATGAATTTCGGGTTAATACTCATTATTGCAAGCTGCGTTGTTGGTACTTGTAATATACTATGTGGGTGAATTTGTTCTCAATGAGAGGGGTCATATAATTTTGTTAAGAAAAAAAACATATACTCCGTGTATATATCATAAAAATCAAAATACACTCCAGCTGTGAGATCGAAGATTTCGTCGAAACTCATCTTTGCAAGCTGTGTGTGATACTCCGATCGCGCGCATTACGAGTTGTGTGTCCTCATTAAGGATATAGGTCGGCGACTCCCCTTACAGCTACAGTGTAGCTATCAGGGTCAACAGGGTGATGTTAGGCAGTCTTTGCGCGGAAACTATAAAACCCGTTTCTGAGGGGGACAAAGTCTGACAGCTGTGAAGGGAAAGGGGGGGCCTGGTTTTGATCAAAAGCGAGCGGGTTTGGAGAGGGGCGGAGGGGGGGGGGGGGGGAAGGAGCAATTTGTGCATGTAAGCTATAAATCCTTTCGAGGGGATAAATCTGACGGTTTTGGCACCAGTATATTATTGGGGGCGGGGGGGGGGGGGGGGGCAGCTCGATATGTGCCTGGAAACTATACATTATTTCGAGGGGATAAATGTGACATATATGCATCTTTTGTTTTTCTCCACTGCAATGGTGTTGGTGTTGGTATTTAAAAAAAAAATTGAAGGACGTCAGCCGTGACTTCGACGAATTTCGGGTCAATACTCATATTTTCAAGAAGCTGCGTTGTTGGTACTTGCAGTATACTGTGTGGGTGAGTTTTTTAAATGGGAGGCTTATGCATGTAAGTTTTGTTTTTTCTCCACTATAATGGTTGGTGCTGGTATTTTTACTCTATCTAGGTGGGGAATTTTGAGCTAGATCTAACATCATACCCATTTAATAAATTTGTATTACTGTAGTTTCCACTATATTACTCTATCATATGTATGATAAGTGGTTTATTGTGTTTTTTTTCTCCGCTTTAATATCGGAAGGAGTACGAATATAGAGAATGTCACTATTTACCTCATATGTTGCTAATATTAATACGGCACTCGAGAGTAAAGGTCGGCTACTCCCCCTCCCCCCCGGAAAACAACTCTGTGGGACACGAACCCACGGTTCCGAATTGATACGCTGTCACTCTTAACATTAGAAAAAATATATATTTTCAGGCCGTCAGCCATGCGTTCGATGAATTTCGGGTCATTTCTCATTTTTTCAAGCTGATTGTTGGTGCTTTGCAGCAGCCTTGCCTGCGGACGCAGCGTCGCATCACCGCCGCGGAAAGCATGGGGTGCGTATCGAACAGAGAAGAGAGGATCGAACCCACGTGAGTAAGCACCAAAGTCGAGAAGGAGATGGACGTGGCGTGCCGGGACTGCTGCCCCCTTCACGTTGGCAATTAGGCAAGAACCGTGCTGGGCGAAGGGAGACGGAGAGGGGGAAATATTCTGTCTGGGAAAAACGGAGGGTGGAATGGAGGAAATCGGAGGCTCGGAAGAAGAGGAGGAGACGCAGGACGATTCGAAGGGCTGCTCACAAAATTTGCACAGAGATGCAAGGGCTAGGTCGAGAGCAGGGGAACTCGTCGTGGGTACGTACAACGTTCGAACACTTGCTTTCAAGGGCACGAATGGCATAGGCCACGCTGAGATGATAATGAAGACTTGCCAAGACGCAGGTTGTGATGTTATAGGATTGCAGGAGGTGAGGCGCAGTGGACAAAGTGCTTTCACGGCGGCGGGGTATGTTGTGTTTTACTCAGGAGCAGACGGCGAAAAGTACGAAAAGAAGGGAAACCATGGGGTAGGCTTAGCTGTTAGAGAGTCTATCGTGGCAGGGATGGATGAGGGCGACGTCGCGGTCGAGTGCATCAGTGCTAGACTGATGAAGGTTCGCATCCAACTCAAAGGGAAATAAAACGGTGTGTCTTTCATTGTAGGCTATGCTCCCACACTCGACAAGAGCACCAGCGAAAATGATTACTTTTGGAATTCACTTGACGAGGCGGTCAAGGAGGTTCCCAGTAGGGACCACCTCCTCGTCCTGATGGACGCAAATGCCCGTACAGGCATGAGAGGGATCGAGTAGACCGACAGCAAGGTATTGGGTGAATACGGACGTGACGAGCTGAACGACAACGGAGAGCGACTATTGACTCACGCAACTGATAACAAACTCGCCCTCCTCAACACCTACTACGCTACACCTGCTCGTGGTATATCGTATACATTTCAGAGCCCTAACCGAGGAAAGGCCCAGTACAGACTTGACTACATACTGACACGGCAAGTGGATAGACCATTGGTACGTAATGTCACTATGCGGACTCCACCCAGGGAGAACGCCGAGTCGGACCACAACCTCGTGATAGCAAGTATTCGCCTCTTAGGCCGCATCGCACTAAATCGTCCAACGATAATTATCAAAAGCCGGCGAGGTATTGATATACAAAGATTAATGGCGGACCCGCATCTACGGATTAATTTGACAAATGCGATAGCAGCCAACTTTGCCTCTCCGACACCCGGTACGAATGACGGAAGCGTTGATGACATGGCCTCATTACTGATCGAGACGATACTGTCAAACGCCGCCGATATAGCGCCCCCTATTCGGCGAAAACAAGTGCCGAGGGGCTGGTGTGCGACCGAGGAGACGAGAGCGGAGTTGAATGCACGATGGCAGGATGGAAAAGACGCGAGGAAACGGGTCCATTCTGCTTCAAACGATCGTGGTCTACGGCAAGCCTTGAAGGCGACCGTCAAACAGCTGAAACGCACCCGGGCGGAAGCTGTTCAGAGGTTCTTCGAAGATTACGTTAGCCAACTCGAAGGGCGTATCCGAGAAGGTGATCAATTTGGCTTCTACAAACACCTCAAGGGGATGGATGTGGAAGGGAAGAGGACGTTTCACTCGCAGTACATCAAGGACGAGGAAGGTCGACTGCTGCGGGATAATGCCCTCATCCGCGAGCGGTGGGTGAGGTGGTTTCACAAACTGCTCAACACCAAGTCGCCGACCATTGATCCGAGCATTGTGGGCGAGCTTAAGCAGTGGCCCCCGTGCAGACCACTGGACGATGTCCCGTCTAGGTACGAAGTAGAGGAGGCGATCCGGGCGCTGGCGAACCGAAAGGCGGTAGGGCCCGATGGTCTCCCGGCCGAGCTCGTGAAGGTTTTGGCCGACGAAGGGGAATTCAACACCCTCGGAAACTTCCACGACATCATTGTCGCTGTGTGGAAGGGGGGTGGCGTACCCCAACAATGAAAAGATGCAACGATTAAGGTGCTTCACAAGAAGAAAGATCGGACCGAGTGTGGCAATTATCGTGGCATCTCCCTCATGGCTTACGCCGGCAAAGTACTCCTCAAAGTCATCGCGGGTCGCCTGAGTAACTATTGCGAACGCGAGAACATTCTGCCGGAGGAACAGTGTGGGTTCAGACCCCAACGCTCGACGGTTGACATGATGTTCGTAGTACGACGACTGCAGGAACTGGCGCGGAAGAAGGACACCCCCTTGTACATGTGCTTTGTCGACCTCACCAAAGCATACGACTCCGTCGACCGAAGCATTTTGTGGGATGTCCTTGCTCGTTTTGGCGTGCCACCGAGAATGCTCGCCGTCATCCGCCAATTCCACGACGGTATGCAAGCATGCGTGCGGCAGGATGATGGAGAGTGCTCGGATATGTTCGACGTGGGGCAAGGTCTTAGGCAAGGATGCGTGCTCGCGCCACTGTTGTTCAACATATTTTTCACGGCGGTACTGCGTGTGGCCGCGAAACGCTTCCTCGCTGATGCAGCCATCACGGACAACATGGTGCAGCTCCAGCGAAAGGAGGAAGGCGAGAAGAAGGGCACTTCACGCACAGGCAAATTCGACGGACGGAGGGGGAAGGAGGGGGAGGGGGTGCAGAGATTGTGGGGTATGCTGTACGCGGACGATGCGGGCAACGTATCGCGATCATCAGAAGGGCTGGAGAGGATGATGACGGCGATCGTGACTGCGTGATCGTCGTCCGGGTTTACAGTATCCGAGGCAAAAGCAGAGACAATGTGCCGGGAAACCAAAAGCGGGGGGAAGGTGTCCTTCACGATCAATGCAGCCGGCCAGGTTTACAAACAAACAATCCAGGTTGTATACTTGGGCGGGGCTATCACCGCAGACAGATACCTTAGCATTGAAAAAACGCGGCGTCTTCAGAGGGCCTGGGCGTGCTTCCAGCGGTACAAGATGGAAATCTATGATCGCCCGGGTGTGCGTTTACGGTTGAAGGTGCGGTTGCTGAAAGCTGAGGTGGTCGAGACACTGCTGTACGGTTGCATGACGTGGAGCCCGAAGAAGCCTGACTATGACAGGCTACGACGGGTTCACCGCTCCATGCTCCTCCGATGCCTTGGATGGCGGAAACGGAAGCGCGACGACCACACCCTATCGTACGCCGACGCGCTTGCCCAGACAGATTCCAAGAGCGTTGAGGCGATAGTGCGCAATCGGAAGATTTTGTTTGCGGGAATCGTGGCACGTATGGGGGAGGAGCGTCCGCCACAGAGGGTGATGTTTGGGGAGTTTGTTGGGGGTTAGGGCTACTCGGGGGGGCAAGAGAAAGACTGGATGGACCATCTGAAGGAGGACATATGTCGGTATTTGGAATGAAATTCGAAGGATGGCGAAATGCTGCTCAGACGGCTGGCAGATGGTTTCGAAGTGTACAGGAGGGAGCCGAGTTGTTCATGCGGAATTGGCATGAAACGGAGAGACGCAAAGCTGCAGAGCGACGCGCAAAGGCTGCCGCAGCGCCATGCACCGTTGCATCTCTAAGCGGCCGGCGGGAGGGGGAAGGGGTGGGGGCGGGGAGGGGACTGGGGGAGGGGGGGGGGGGGGGAAGGGGGGGAGGGGGGAGGGGGAAAGGGAGAAAGGGGGGAGGGGCGGAAGGGGGAGCGTCATGCCCAAGAGACTGAAGTCTGGGTTTGGCCATCATCGTATTGAAAGTTGTGGGCCTTCTAATGGCCGTCACAAGATAGCATAAGACCGCCCTGACTTCTTCGCCATGTTGTTGCGTTCTCTCCCAGGTGCCATTGATGATGGACGTGATACCCTCTGTTAGCCCAATGCCATCCTTAGCCAGTTCCTAGGGTCTGCTGGTATGACATTTTTCTTTCTTTTCTTCTTTCTTTCTCTCTTCTTTTTTTTGCTCTTCTTCTTTCCTTGCTTTCTTGTCTTCTCTTTTCTTGCCTTTCTTGTCTTTTTCTTCTCTTTGCTTGCCTTTTTCGTTTTGTTTCGTTTGTCTTCTCTTTTCTTTCCTTTCCTTTATCTTCTTTTCTTTCCTTTGTTTCTTTTTCTCCAATTGACTTATGCTGATCGGAGTATTACACACAGCTTGCAAAGATGAGTTTGGACAAAATAATCGATCTCACAGCTGGAGTGTATTTTAATTTTTTTTATTATATACGTGGTAGTCTTCCTTGGGTGGCGATCGGAATATTTCGTTTTTCCAGGCGTGAGTAGTGAGACGTATGCACCGGCCTGGACCTGGCACATCGGAGACTGACTCCCGGTTTCACTTTTGTATGTTTCTGGTGGAGGCATGAATTGCGTCAGCTGTGATATATGCGTGTACCACCTTGAGTTGTGTGTGCTTTTCCCTGGGGTATTCCTCAGCTCCAGAGTGACTGGAGCTTGTCCTGTGACCACGGACTTGATTATGCAAGTTAATGTGAGAACAACAACAACAACAACAACAACAACAACAACAACTTGTTATGTACGATGTGGGTATTTTTTTTCTTAATGGGAGAGGTCCTATAGACAACCTGCAACAAGGTCGTTTTCCAATCGGCGGGCTATTGGCCGCGACTGTTTTCTCAACCATTTTGTCTAAAAAATACCGATTTCCTCCCTAAAAGTATTTTTTGCAGATTGTCACTCCAGAGCGAAATATTTGTCGCCCCTCCGCCCGCGCTAGAGGGCGCGATGCGGGCCGGCAACGCATTGCCGGCGTGTACAGTGCTCCCCCCAAGCTGCTAGCGAAAAACCGGACTCAATCGGTGGCCGCCTGCCCTGTAACGAGGCTGTTAAAATCTCGATACATTTCGAGAGCCGTAAAAACAGCAGTGCTTCTGTTGTCATGACTCAAGTAAATGCCGTATAAATTCTGAATTACGCGGACAAACCGTTTGTTGTAAAATACCACTCGAGTTCGAAACACTTGCCACCCCCCTGCGACGGCGAGAGAGCGCGCCGCGGGCGGCCACCGCCCCGCCGGGGTGGGCTTTGCCCGCCACACGCTGCTAGCGAAAAAATGGACTGAATTCGGATGCTGTCCGCCCAGTAACGACTCGAGTCATTGTCGGGAGCCGTACAAACAGCAATAGTGGTGCTTCTGTTGTCGTGCCTCTATTAACAAGTATATATGTGCGATGAATTTCGAATTCTTCCGTACAAACCGCTTGTTGCCGATTATCACTCCAGATCGAAACACCGAACATTCCCCGTGATCGCGAGAGAGTGCGCCGCGGGCGGGCTTCGCACCACTAGCGTGGGCTGTGTTCACCCCACGTTGCTAGCGAAAAAATGGGGTGCATCGGTGACTGCATGCCGGAATACGAGTGTTTCAAAGAACTCTGGACATGTACAGAGTCGTGCAAAGCGAGTGTTTGTCTCCTGGGGCCTCTAATTATGTGGGATGAATCCCGAACTTTGCGGACAAACCGTTTGTTGTAAAGTACAACTCGAGTTCGAAACGCTTGCCACACCCCCCGCGACCGCGAGAGAGCGCGCCGCGGGTGGGCCCCCCACCAACAGGGTGAGCTAACCCCACCAACAGGGTGAGCTTTGCCCATCCAACGCTGCTAGCGAAAAAACGGGCGCAATCGGCGGCCGTCTGCCGGGACGAGTCTGTTAAAGAACTCTAGGCATTTCGCAGAGTCGTATAAACGAGTGTATTTCTTGTGGGGCCTCTAGATATTACCAGGTATGCGGGATAAATCCCGGATTTCGCGGACAAACCGTTTGTTGTAAAAACACACTCCAGATCAAAACACTACACATTCCCCTGTGATCGAGAGAGCGCGCCGCTGGTGTCGGCGCCGCACCACCAGCGTGGGCTGGGCCTACCTCACGCTGCTAGCAAGAAAATGGGCTGAACCGGTGGTTCCCTGCCGGAATACGAGTCTGTCAAAATAGCTCCATTCATAGACATTTTGCAGAGTGGTAAAATGGAGGGTTTTGTAGTGGGGATTCTAACAGGACATGAGTAATCCACCGCCGTGAGAATAGTTAGTCTATGGCCATACGGGAGTAAAATTGGCGAGGCTGCCTCGAAGCGAACGCTACAAGAGGCGGAGTGGTCACTGTGTTTTTGTTCGCGGGCTACTCAGGGTTGACACTCGGCCCCCTCCCATACATCCCGTCCGCAGGCGCCTTCCAGCTGTTCGTTTTTTCGAGGTGAGCTATTTTTTTCCCGCAGTCTGGAATGCAATTCGAATTCTGCTGTACCAGGTATACCATTAATAGGCCGTTATGATATCATACAGCACTAGTTGTGCAATTCCAACGACGACGATGCATCGCCAACGAGCTAGGGCGAGAGACCGCGCGCTGGCCCCAGAACAGGCACCGCCTTTTTACCTGCTCCCTACCTACCCGGCGTCCGGTCGAGAAGACCCAGGCCTCGGCAGCAGCGCTTGGCACGTCAGGCAAAACTCCGGCCGTCTGCCTCGCATTGTTCGCGGTCGTACGTACGTGCAATTCTAGCGTATTATTCTTGAATTATTTCTCATTCCTCTGCTGATGTTGCACTGCTGTTCCGGCTTTTTATACGAGTACTAGACTATAAATACATACGTGCTCCATACGTTCGGATGAACTTCCGTTTTTTTTTTCGGCTTGGAACCAAGATAACACGAGACCAAAGCAGGGACTATCGTAACGCCCGGGCCGCACGTCTACTAACCACCACACCATCGTAGCGAGGGTATCGGCTAGGTCAGTGGCGCTCAACCCTGCACCACGCCGTCTACGTTGTGGGTGCCATTCTTTTCGGCTGCGTCGCACAGGCGAGATGACACTCTCGGGACGCTACAGGTATAGACTAGTCTACATTCACACGAAAATCTAGTCGGGGTGTTGACAAAATGCACCTGAACAACTGATGTGCTCTGTGTCCTATTGTAGGCACCTAATAATAGTGAGGGTGTAGATGAGATGCGAGTCGGGGTCCGTCTCGGAGCAAACACCACCAGAGGATGGCAGCGCACGGCGTACACGTCTGCTAGAAGCGGTGTAGGGGATGGGCTCCGTAACGCACTCCATACCTCCCTCTAAACGAGGACGGGGCGCGGTGGCGGACCGCCGAAGAAAACACATTCTGATACACGGCATGCTACGTATCGTCGACCTGGTAGTCTATAGTCAGATTAAGTACTTTTTTCGTGCACAACAAGTTCTTGAAGGACACCACACAGACAAAAAGCACATCAGTCAACGTCGATTGCCCGACCTTCTCGAACACCGGTACCCGATGCAGGGTGAGGGATACCCCACCGAGTTGTGGGGTGCATTGGGTCAGTGGGTGGCCGTATACATGCCTGGTATACATGACCTGGTTGCCTGTCGGCGAGACACATGGGCAGAGCGAGCTATGCTGTTGTCGCTCGCAGCTGTTGTCCAGAAAAACAGTGGCAATGCATTACATGATAGATCTCGATGGACACCTGCGAGAAGAGTGTTTAGATTATTTGCTACCCAACCAGTCGCACCAACAGCCCAACAATGCCTAAACTGCGGCGCGTCTCGTACCTTTGGGGCAGCAGCCACGCACAGCACCCGCACAGCACCACCGTGCGCCCCAAGACACCCCAAGACGCCGCGCCCGATCGCCTAACCACACCACGAGGTATAGCCTCCTCGACCAAAGAGCAAAAGAAGAGTTGGCGGCCTACCGTAAACTAGATTGCAATACAGCGGTACATACAAACAAAAAAGATGAAAACACACACAGAAAATGAAAAAAAAACAGGCCGTATTGTTATCGGCACAACATCAAACACGCCCAATTTTCCATTATTTTGCGTATTGTCTTTGTGAAAACGGGCCTCAAGAAACAGCAGAAAGACAAACTACTCATCACAGCAATCTATGATAGCACGCCGTCCAGGCAAGGTGCAGCGACGGCAGCACACACCCATCATGTCCAGTCGACATCCTGCACGGTTGTTGCCGTGCAAAACAAACCGGCGTAAATACAAACGAAAAAAAATCTCACGAGATACCAAGCATCCAATATGTTTTTGCGCCAACAGGGGTTTCTACACACTCGCGGTATGCGTTGCTTTTCAAAATTGAAATTGATTTTCTCAGTGTGCATGTTTGTCCTTCTCCTAGCTACACAAACCTCTTCTGTCATAGGGTTAGGGTTAGGGTTAGGGTTAGGTTGGAGTTGTGGCGGTGTTAGCGTGAGCGCTGCGGTTGATACTATGCCGGCCATTTTGTTGACCAGGACGAGAGCGACGGGTTGCATTGTCGTCCCACATTTGAGACCGACAGTCGCTATTATCGTGGCGGTCGGTATTATGCAGGCTGCACCACGAATTTTTCGAGGTGTCGGTGGAGGTTTCTTCCCCGACATCGCTCCCTTTTGCTTAAAGCAATTTTGGAATCGATGGCCTGGCTTTTTGAAGTGTGAACTGGTCACTAGTGCTGAGGGTGTTGACATGACTTCCATGGCCGATTCACGCCCCTTCGCTTTTCGCAAAGGCTCGTTTCGCATAGCTCTATTCGCGTACATAGTACGCATTGTTATCACAGCTCGGTCGAGTGTGAAGTCATCATCTCCTTCGGCGCTATATTTTATGTGCAGGTATTCATCCGTGAGTCCTTCCAGCACTATGTTCAATATGCTGTCATCGTTGAATACCTCTCCCATGTCCATCAATTCATCCCGTAAATAGTATACTTCATTTTAAACACGTCTGGGTCTTGCCCATCCGCCATGACCATATGCGATAGTTGTTGTTTGAGTAGTCTATACGTCCACGTTGGCGGGTGGAATTTTGATATTTTCTAACCATACCATCCCAAGCAGCCTTCCCATTCGCAAGTGCACCTCGTTTGGGCTTGAATTGTACAACAAAGGTGGCCGCAGCCCCCGATGTACTCAGGAGCAAGAAGTCGAACAGAAGAGGTTTGTCGCGATGCCAGTGCTTCATGTCTTCCACATTCGAGATGTTGTCATCCGTGGCCCATAAAACTGATGTTGCGGCTGGGAGTGTAGAATATCCTGAAGATGATGGTGGCAGATGCGCCGTGCCCACGGGAGTACTCCCTGCGTCCGGCTGTAAATTTTCTGCTGTATCAGCCTTCCCCGGACTGAATGTCCGTTTCGTGAGCGGCCTGGCTGCGAGTTACAGCGCGTGAAGGCCTACTTCTTCTAGACGATGGACGAGAACTAACTAGTTCGGGCTCGGGGCAAGGTCGCCCTTCCAGGATATCAGAGACCCCGGCATGACGCATACTTATCACGGACTGAGCCGTGCGATTCCATACGTCGAACTGAAGCCTTAACGAGAGCTTTAACGAGCTTGTCCACCGCATCACCTGCTTTCGTGGACTCTCCCAAGGTGATGCTGATGCTGATCGCTGATGCTGATGCTGATGCTGATGCTGATGCTGATGCTGATCGCTGATCGCTGATGCTGATGCTGATGCTGATGCTGTAGCTGGCTTAATGAAGGTTTCTCTCAAACATCCCGGTAAGAGGCGACAAACTTCAATGAGATGTCGCTTGGTGCCGATCGATGTTTGTATCGAAAGTCGAAGGTTCATAACCTGTGAATAGCCTGTGAGCACACTGGCTGTGTGGAGGCTCTGCCTTCTATGCGAAGAGATGCAGAGGTGGCACCGAAGCGTCTGTTAAGATCACTTGTGAAAAAAAAGAAAAGGGATACTTTGGAAAGGGCGCTTGAGGCCAAAGTGAGAAGAAGAAGGGAAAGCAGGGAGACAAGGGAGAGTGATCAAGGCGGGTTGCATCACCACTTGATCATCACGGAACAATGCCCGTAATACGGTAGAATACCGGGACAACGGGACAACCTCAACATACTCAAATCTACGTTTACATCTAGGTTCCACCGAAGATTCAACTTAGATTCAACGTAGGATTCAAATGCATATCTTATTCGTGCGAATCGACTGAGCGTGAACTTAGATTTGAATCCAAGGTTCATATTCTCAACAAATTAATTATGCGAGGTAATGTGAGAACAACAACTTTTATTATGTGAGTCCTACTCTGCTGACGAAAACTCGGGTGGGGGGAATAAACAACCTTCAAAAAATTAAACGGACAAACAACTTCCTCTACATACCTTTAATGTACTACGGTTTACTGCTGCTGCAGCTGTGTTGAACAATAATCTAAATTGGAATAATCCAGTTGCATCCATAGTCATATACATATGATGGGGAAAAATACAATCCATTGTTAATGGGACGGGAACATCCGCCACTGAAGTGAGTTGCGGGATGGGAGAAATTGTGTGCGAACGTCGAGATTTGATGGGAACAGCTGGGGGGGCGGCGGAGGAAAAAGTCGAGAACACACATTACGACGGGACGGGAAACAGTCGGGACGGGAACAAGATGCCGTAGATCGGGACGGTAGACGGTGGAAACAGATACCGAGGTCGACAACGGGTCGGGAAGTCGCGGTGAGGAACTAAACACACTCGGGAATGGCGTTCCCGTCCCGACCCGTTCTCGAACCCAACCACATTTTCCCGACCCGACCATTACAGCGCCTACCCTTGAGGAATTCCCTCTGAAAAATATTGTTTCCTTATCAAGACTTACAAATTTTGCGAAACTTCCGCTACCGGAAAATAGCTACTATTATTGCCCGCTGTTGTTTGCTTCGCATACTGAAAATAGGTGAAATAGCGAAATAACCTCGTAACAGCAGTAATCAATTCCTACTGTTACAGCATTAAGTACTTGTGCTGATGCATAACTACAAAAATGAAATATGTGTTAAAACATAATGGTGCTGTTGTTCGTGTTGATATGATGATATTATGCAGCAAAAACCCATGAAAATCGAAAATTGACGAGTGGGAATGCTGGACCCTATGCGCGATAAAAATGAGGCTACACATACCTGAGGGGAGAAGGGAAGACACCACCAGGTTCTGTGACCATGACCTTGACAACTGTTGTCCTGTTGCCCAGAACGCTGCTAAGGGTAAACAACCTGTGTAGGGGTATTGGGCGGAGGCACAGAGTGTCACCTGCAAGTCTTCTAATTGAGCCAGGTCCTTGTAGAGCACTCACTTTGTAGAAACGTAGTTTTTATTATTCGATTCCACCAGAGCCCTGGATGGCTTCTAAGATCGGAGGCACGTGCCTCCGATCTATTTCCTGACTATCGCGAGCATAAAACGCGAACCTCATCATACGAAACCCATCCACATTAGCTCAATTCAGAAAATTTCAGGCTTTTCGAGGCGTATCTTAACACTAGCCCACCCTGATGAGACGTATATGCAGAGTTATGGGAGATTCGGAGAAACTCGGCTTCTACAAACTAGGCAATGAGTCGAAGATGCGGCTCTATTACGGAAGGGGAGGCTAGGGATAGAGGCGGATCCGATGTCTATGTGGGTCTGAGTGGTCTCTAGCCATTCATGCGGCAGGACCCTAAGTTTTGTGTGCATTGTACAGAGAGGAAGGTGCCAGGGACCCAGCCTACAAAGCATTGCTACCAACCTGATGATAGCAGCCTCCCGATCGGTACCGAGTTCGGTGATTGAGCCTGAACAGCGGTAGTGTAAGCCTTGAAGGTGGCTTGTGAGAAGGAGTAGAAGGTCTCCGGTCGTGGATACGGTATTCGCTTTGTGGATTATTGCTAACTCAGGGCAAGCAAAGGAGTAAAGAGCAGAGGGAGGCGAGGAACCAGTACTGCTAGTACCTATTGAGACTAACGCATTCCCAAAAGTGCAACTCCTATCAACCGTAACAATGTAACCGTAACATCCCCCCATTAGTATGGACAGCCGTTTGACAGCTGCAACATACTAATTAACGGTAGCAGGGATAGTGACAACCGCGAGGTGACACACTTCCTTTGGCGAAAACTACCGGCGATGTCTTTGAGTAGGTCGAACGGCCAACCGAAAATTACCAGAGGCAAATAGTGGCAAAACTCAAATAAAATCCACTGCTCTTCATAATTCTAACTGCGCGTTGACTCGCGGCCCGACATCGACTTGCGCGAAGGTAAACGCGGCTTCCGGGGAAAACCCTTCGCTCCCCATACCGAGAGCCTTAGAATTTAGACAACAACCAAAAACACCAAGTGACACTCGGACGAAAAATACTCTGAAAAAAAAACGTCCCTCGCCTGGTGTTTCCACTGTAGTTGCTTCCCGGCTCTCAACACCTACAGAGCGGGAAAAACCTGACCATCCAGGAAAAAACCCATTGCGCAAAGACCTACAACACCAAGCTCACACAAACGCCACGGCACACCGCACGAACCCACTTGGGTGCTACCGGGCGCAGGGCCACCCTTCGACTACCAATCAGACCAGAACATCTAATCAGCACGTCTCCAAACATTCAAATTTTAACTGGCTGCCAACTGGGGGCACGCTCGAAAATCGACAACACAACTGCATAAGACTGGTACGACAAAGCCAACAACAGTCCAAACTCTTCACTTCATCTAAATACGACCGCATCTTGTACGGACATCCATGATCACCCGCAGACAGTCACACAATCCAACACATCCTCCTCATCCAGCAATACGTAAGCTCGAAATCCTTTCCTCCCAAGGGTATCTCGAAAGTCTTTCCAGTTCGCGTCTAGACAGCTCCTCCCAGTTCCCGTCAGGGTAGCGCACACGCCAGTAGGGGGCAAGGTAATCGTACACCTGGCCTCGAAGTTGGATGCCTCTGGCTAGCTCCTTCTGAAAGGTAAAACCTATAGGAAAAGCATGCAAGGCTTGGGCGCGGGACAACGGAGCACGGGACTGTACTGAGTTGGGTACAGAAGCGTTTGCTAGCTGGGGAAAATACAAGTACCAGAGAGCAACGAATCAATCCAACTGAAGGGGCGTGAAGCTACGTCGCATGGTCTCTTCCGACAGCCAGTCCGATACTACACCATTTCCTGACTTCCCTTTGAACTCCCAAATAGTCCTCATGCTGGAAGCCGGTTGAACTCTGCGACAGTCGGCGATGGTGACTAGACCTAAACTCTCTTTAGCTCCTGCAGGCAATTTGCAGTCGGGGCCCCACGCATACTGGGCGAACTCTTCAGCTAGCGAGTGTCGGAAAAAAAGTGCTCGAAGGTGGAAAGGTTTCACATCGGCCGTAGATACCCTTCGGCTGCGCTTCTTTCTACCATGCATCATGACTTCTACGCTGAGACCGGGCTGGATCACCCCCGTCACTTTCCACGGTCCTGTGTATAGATCGTGTTGCAACTTCCTTCCCCTGTAGTCACGATGTCGACTGCTCTCGGATTCGCGCACTAGCACCAGACTGTCCTTCACGACGCCAACTCCAGCCGACGACCTCTCGATGGAGGCGTTCGCCTTCGCGCGTGCCGCCACTCGAAGCTCGTGCCGTTTCTCAAGGGCGAGTCGTACTTCACGGAGATTCTGCTTGCGCCTCCCCACGAAGTTGTCGAGTCCCCGCTCTTGATCCATCTCGTCCGTCAGAGGAACCAACGAATCCAGTGACGTGCGGGGCTTGCGGCCGAACAGGAGTTCGAAGGGAGTCATGGTGGATGGGAGCGAGGTGTCTGGCAAGGTTCGTTTGATCCACATAGCAGGCGAAACATACTCGTCCCATCGGTCAGGCCAGGACCTACACAGCTCGGCTAACAAATCCTGCAGCCATCCCCCCAGTCTCTCAACCGACCCTTGGCCTCGAGGGTGGTCAGCAGCACCAAACACGATGTTTGCGCGCAACCATCTGCACAAGTGCTTAACCACCTCCGCACCAAATTCTGAGCCTCCATCACAGCGCACAGTCTTTGGAACTCCGTAAGTTAGACACAGCTCCACCAACACCCGGGCTACGCCTACAGCTTGCTTGCTTTCTAGCGGGAACCCAAAGGGGAACTTTGAGGCGCGGTCTACCACGAGCAAGATATAGTTGTTGCCAGTTTGTAATGGTGTGTCAATCGTGAGGATGTCCGTTTGCAACTCGTCCCACGGCTCAAGCGGTCTACCTGGCATCATGGCTACTCGTCTGCTGAGCGATCTCTTACGTCTACGACAGGCATATGACAACACATAGTGTCGAGTGTCTTTCATCATCGTGGGCCAGTGGAAATGATCGCGTAGAAGTGACAGCGTTGATCCTACCCCTGCATGACCATGTAGTGTGTGCACCAACGCAATGATGTCGGCTACCATGGCAACTGGAATAGCAGGCAGTTTTCTCCCCTTCCCATCGTCATATACCGAACCACATCATCCGTGCCTAGGCTATACCTGTCACACCCGCTTCCCCCCTGGCTAGAGTCAACTCCATTGCTTAGAACCTTGCGAACCTGACCCAGATGGGTGTCGTCTCGTTGCCGAAGAGCTAGCTCGGACGGCCTTGTAAGCACCCGCGCCGTCAGATCGATGGCCGATGCTCCTCTGGTCGCCTGGCTCGACGAAGACGTCGGAACCTCCGCCCGTGCGGCCAGGACCTCACCTATGTCGCCGTGGCCAGGTCAAACGGGGGACGGCGGTAGTGTCGATGGCGGCCGCGCCGTAGTGGGGGCTTCCACCGTGGTGAGACCGACGTTCTCTCTGCCCGGTATGGCCTCCAGTACGCTTGTCGGGGGCAGCTGCGGGTCACCGATCGGTCGTAATCGCACCGAAGGGGTACGGTTCCGGCCGCTAGGGCGAGGGGCATCCGTCTCAGGGTCAAGAGCAGCACACGCGGCGAAAGGCAACGCTCGAAAGGAGGACAAGAGGGAGTCAACCACCTCCGGGGTGGGGTGAGAGGTGGGGAGAGAGGTTTGGGAATCTGCATCCCCTACGTGGTCTGCCTGCACAGGGTCCAACTCAGCCAGTCTTACACCATCCAAGTCCGGTCCAAGGGTCTCTACCGAGGCGCCTTCAGCAGCGGACGACAAATCATCCGGAAACGAATCGTCGACATCGACCTCTACCGGGCTAGCAACAGGCAACCTGGACAATGCATCGGGTACTACGTGCTCTACCCCAGCCTTCCATTCCAGCTCCATGTCGTACTCCATCAGCCTCAGCGCCCACCTGTGTAGCTTAGGACAGAGTTCACGGCTTCGGAACAACCATGTGAGGGCAGAACAGTCTGTCACAAGTTTGAACCGTCGACACGCGAGGTACGGCAGAAAATGGTCTACCGCCCACAAGACTCCCATGCACTCCCGTTGCGTGGGACCCGGTCTAGCATCGGTTTGTGAAAACCGGTGGCTGGCAAACGCTACCGCTCTTGTGACACCGTCGATTGTCTGCATTAGCGAAGCTCCTACACCCATTGTGCTAGCATCCGTATGTAGTTCAAACGGGCGCTCAAGGTCGGGGAAAGCAAGAACTATCGGGGAGGCCAACGATTCTCGCACAGACTGGAAGGCGTCTTCCTCAGCTGTGGACCAGGGAATAGTAAGCTTGCGTGCACGTTTCGAAGCTAAGGCTTTGTTGCGCAGGATGTTGGTGAGCGGAGCGGCGGTCAGACTGTAGTTGGGTACAAACTGACGCAAGTAGCCGGTAAGACCCAAGAACGTGCGCAGCTCTTCTACGGTGTGCAGTCGAGGCATGCGTGCGATTGCATCTATCTTAGACGGAGTAGGGTACAGGCCTGTACTGTCAATGATCATGCCGAAGAACTCCTGTGACGCTGCGCCAAAAATGCATTTAGCGAAGTTCACAGATAGCCCCACCGCTAGAAGGCGGTTCGGAACGAGAGTCAGAGTGGCGAGGTGTTCGTCCCATGTGTCGCTAGCGATCAGAATGTCGTCAAGGCAGCTAAACACGCCTGAGAGATACCCCACAGCCGACTTTACTCTACGAGTGAAGGCTGCCGGCAGCACTGTCAGTCCGAAACCCGCGCGAGTGAATTCCCAGAGCATACCATCCGCATCTCGAAAGGCTGTCTTGTAACGGTCGTTCTCGGCAATTTCTATCTGGTGAAAACCGGAGGCGAGGTCTAGCTGAGTGAAATACTTCTTGCCCTTCAAAACGTCGAATATCGTCTGCATGTCACCCAAACCCCCGCTATCCGAGACCAAGAATTTGTTAAGCTCACGCCAGTCGATGCACAGCCGCAATGTACCATCATTCTTCTTAACGCACAAGCACTGGGCAGCCCACGGAGACGTGTGTTGGCGGATCACGCCTCCATCTACCAACTGCTGAATCTCTGCCCTGATCATGCGTCGTTCTTCCGGAGAGAAACGTCGTTGTTTGGCTGCAAAAGGTGTGCAAAACTCGTTGATAAGAGGTAGGTCAAGCTCACCGTTGATACAAGCAGGCACTCGCTTCGGGTCAATCGGAAACAGGCCATCCTTGATAAACGCTGCGAGAACGTTGACGAGCTGCTGCTTCTTGAGCGACCCTAGCGTTCCCAGGTTAGCGTCCTCAACGCGTACACGCGGGATAGGGTCCCGATCGGCTGGGGCCGGACTCGGAGTGCGCGGTTCACGGGGAGGAAGGGGTGGGTCGGCAGCGGAAGGCGAGGCATCAATTAGCGAATCAAAAGCCGGCTTGTCGCGAACGTTGAGTGCTACCATGCGAGCTATTACTCGGCTACCCTCGACTGCCACCTTCTCCTTACTGCAGTTGACCAACTAGCAGTAAACAGGCGATCCCGGAACCCACCACATCACCGCACGAGATACTCCCACTACCGCCCCTTGCTCTGAATCAAACCGCTCGGTCGGCAAGACCATCACGAGCTGCCTGTCCTGCGGTTGCGGCCCCACAGCCGCCGTTCCACCGCGCGAGTGGTGAAACCTTCGACGACGGTAGTCTCTGGCACTTGTCGCACGTCCCACTCGAAGGAGGTGTCGTCCTCTCACACCACGTCCTCGTAGCTGGGAACATCTGTGGGGACGGCGGGCACTTCGGAGGCGGTCTCGGGGGCAGCCGTAAGTAGACTAAACTGGTCCCGAGTGTTGCGGAGTGGGCTGGCAGCATGGGGGGCGTACGGTGCAATCGACAGAAAGGGCCCCAGGGCGCGGCTGGCACGGGTCTAAAGCCTCGGTTGGAGCTAAAATCGAGCACGCTAGAATTCCTCCTAAAGAAATCTGCTCCCACGATGAAACCGTATGGCAACCCGTCTACCACTCGTACCTCTACGTCTCTCACACACGCATCGCCGTCAAACAACACTGGCAGTGTTACGGATCCTAGAATACGCATCGGAGGGGTATCACTGTCGCGAGGGTTGGCAGCTTCAAGGGCTCCCGCTCTACGCTCGTCGAGACGTCGTCGAGTGAGTCGCTTGAGTCTACGCCACAAGGAAAGAGATATGTAGCTACCACCTCCTGCACCAGTGTCTAACAGAATCTCAACCTTACGCGGTCTGCGGCGACGATGCCGATGCCAAATCTGCCCCGCTACCCACAACTGGTCCCCGCTATCCTGCTCCTCACCCGGTGAGGGGTCCACCGCTGCCGCCGGGTTCCCCAGGCTTGCGTCCGCGTCGCCTGGGGCGCACCTTCAGGCAGAGCAGTTGAACGCCGCTGGGGCTGCCCCGTCGTCGGCCCCCTCGTCGTCGCTCCCCTCCGACACGATCTCGAAATCGCACATCAAGCGGTACTGGCCCGGCGTGAGCGAAGCTACGCGGTTCCTGCCACGCCCTGCCTCCTGCCGGGACTTGATCCCGTTGTACAGGACCGGTGGCACTAGCGCGTGGTTCCACCTGCACGGGGAGCGTCGGCAGTTGCCCGCGAAGGCATGGCGGTAGCACACGTCGTGCGATCGCAGGTAATCCAGGATCTCACTTCGAGGCGCGGACGGCGGCGGTCGTGCTTCGGTCGGTGTCGACGGTGTGGACGTGGTCGGAGCGGGGGCTGGCGCGGCGACCGCGGCTGGTGCGGAAGGAGCCAGGCGGTGCGTGGACGAGCGGGCTTCGAACGGTACTCCATGCCCCCCAGGAACCGTGGCGGTCTGGTTCTGATACGCCGCAACCTCAGAGCGCGTGGACCTCCGCCTGCCGACCTTTCCTTATACGACGCTTCCATAGCCGCTCGGAGCCGTGGTGTGGCTACGGCGTCGAGACTTCTTGCGCGGGCGGTGCTCGTTGTCAGGGGAAAAAGAGCGGGCACGGGGGGCCGGGCGGGGTGGGTCAACATCACGATAGCTGTCACTGTCGCGGCTGCTGCTACAACTGCTGCTGCTACTGTCGCTAGGCGAAGGCGAAGGGCTGCGAGGGCGAGAGCGTTTATGCTTGCTGCTACGGGAGCGCCCGCTACGGGAGCCCTTGTGGCTGCTAGCACGCTTGCTGCTAAGAGAACTCTTGGGGCGACCAGAACTCTTGGAACCATTCAATTGTAGGGTAGCGCCGTGAGGGGCTCCACCCTCGTCTTCGGTGCTGCCGCCAGTGACCAGCTCGTCCCGAGCACGAGCCCGAGCCCTCCGGCTTCGCGAACGGCCCCGCCCACGGCGGCTACCGTCCCGCCGACCGCCCTGCTGTTCAGCCGCCCTGTGGCGATCGTTCTCGTCGAGAACGGAAACCTCGGCCTGCACGATGGGGCTCCGGCTCCGGCTGCGGCTCGAGGCGCTACGGTCCCCGTGCTGGTCGTTGTCCCGCCAATCGGGTCGCGATCCGCCCCCGCCGACCGGGGAGCCAGGCGACAACGCCCGCCTCCCCCCACCGCCCTGGTGGTGCACGGGCGACGCGTGGTCCCCATCAGCGGAACCAGCCGCACCCCTCGACAACACCTGATTGTTTTGAGAAGACATCGCTGCTAGTGCGAGACAGACGAAGAGGGAATCGTGTGAGAGATGCAATACGACGAAGAAGTGAATTCAATGCAACGTCATGAACAATGATGAGAGCGAGCGCGACGGAAAATAAATGAAACAGGAACGGCAGTCGCGAGGCGGCAAGAATCGCACGGAGGAAAATAGGTGTTGAAAAAAAAAAAGATTGAAGAAGACAGAAGACAAAATTTGAAAAGACAGCATGACAGGTGTTGAAAAAAAATTAAAAAGGACGAAATCTGAAGAGACGAATGACAAAATTTGAAAAGACGGCACGAAACACTGGTGAAACAGTACAAAGGGCGCCACGTATGTAGCGGTGTGGGGAGCGCTCGCGCACAAGAACAGCGAGCGTCGCGAGGCGTACATGTGAATGCAGACAAGGTGACAAAATAATGCAGACAAGGTGACAAAATAATCCAGAAACAGTGGGGTGCGGGTGCTTGTTTTTTGTGCGCTATACAAAACGATGAGAACGATGGGCTCGAGCAAACAGTAGGTGGGCTGATGAGACAGCACGGAGAGAGAGGAGTGGTATACCAGGCTTATACCAAGCGAGTGACAGTTCGGTGCATTATTGTTTTTGGGATGAAGGTCCCAAGCTACAGTATACCCACCCACAGGGCAAAGCAAATAACTAAAAAACACAGCACGATAACACAACCCACAAGCGTGCGGGAATCCAGACGCTTTTATTTATTTATTTATTTATTTATTTTTTTGATGAGTGATCGAGCGTCAAGCGCCGCGTCACTAGTAGGTAGGGTGGGAAGGAGAGGTTTTACTAGAGAGGCCCAACCCACACCAAAATAGCGCTCTGACACCACGGTGGTCGACAGGTCACTGCCAAATGTGAGATTAGTCCAGGGGGGAGAGGTCACGAGGATGATCCCAAACATGCACGAGGTTCAAACACTAGCACGCAGCTCGACTCGGGGCCTTCGGTCTTACGCACTTTTCACACTCTCTCTCATCATCGTTTCTGGCTGCCGCACGGGTGAGTCTGCTGCTGTGGAGCCGCAAGTGCGAGAGACACGACCCATCAATGATCACTCAATCCAATCAACCTGGTAGTTCAACTGTCCAGTGGCAACCAGCTATCCACGCGGGTACAGGAATAGCTATTGTGGTGGCGGCAACGGGCATAGGAGAGAAAAAAAATCGAACACACCCAAGCGCTCTGCCTTCCCCTACAAGTGCGTGTGAAAAAGCGGATGGACGCATGTGTATGTCCAACATAAACGGTGCAAAATGCGCGCCAAAACGAAGAACATAGGAAATACATGTACTCTAGGCCAGGGTATGAGGGACATGTGTGCGCTAGGCGAACGGTGGCTGCGCGAGTGAACGGCAGGCCCAGGTAAAGGACGCTGAAGCGCACGGATTGGGACAGACCGCGGGCCGTTGAAAAGCCCTAGACAGCAAAAGGAAAAAAAAACAGAAGCGCCAGCACGTGCCAGCGGGCGAAAAAAAACAGAAAGGCGGAAACCCGAGTTCGATTCTCGGATTGGACACCATATTACGGAAGGGGAGGCTAGGGATAGAGGCGGATCCGATGTCTATGTGGGTCTGAGTGGTCTCTAGCCATTCATGCGGCAGGACCCTAAGTTTTGTGTGCATTGTACAGAGAGGAAGGTGCCAGGGACCCAGCCTACAAAGCATTGCTACCAACCTGATGATAGCAGCCTCCCGATCGGTACCGAGTTCGGTGGTTGAGCCTGAACAGCGGTAGTGTAAGCCTTGAAGGTGGCTTGTGAGAAGGAGTAGAAGGTCTCCGGTCGTGGATACGGTATTCGCTTTGTGGATTATTGCTAACTCAGGGCAAGCAAAGGAGTAAAGAGCAGAGGGAGGCGAGGAACCAGTACTGCTAGTACCTATTGAGACTAACGCATTCCCAAAAGTGCAACTCCTATCAACCGTAACAATGTAACCGTAACAGCTCCTCAAAACCCACGCCCACACTTTCAACGGTCTGACTATGGAGCCAGGAATACGCGAAGGAAAGCAGTTGAAGAAAACGTAGACCCTACAAGTACAAGAAGCCTAAAGACACCCATCAAAAACCTGCCGCATACCGCGGGTGTGGCGGGGGGGGCAGGAAAAGCTCTACCGCAAACAAACCACACAAACGTTACTATGGCGAGGCGAGCGCTCGTCGATATGGAGGGGAACACAGGCGCTAATACAAGGGAGAAATCAAACCAAAAACCTCCCGCGGGCCATCGGCATAGCGGGGCGTTGGACGAAGAAACGACAAATACCCGGGATGGAAGGTGGGAACACCTACAGCGAGGGGGGAATACTGGGGGGAAATGTTTAGCCAAAAAAAAAACAGAACAAACAAAGCACACGAAAAAATATAAGATAACACACAGGCCCGAACATAGCCCTGTACCGCGGTACGCGCGAACAGGGTACCCTCGTCGGCCGCCGACTCTGGGCTGAGGAGGGCGTCGGCAGGGCGAAATTGAACATCGACGAAATAGCGACAGCCCTGCGCCCCAGATAGCGGCCTATTACCCGAACCCTGGCCCGTCACCTTCTGAGCAGGGGGTTCGGCAGGACCAAAAAGGAAAAAAAAAAAGGGAACGAACCGCCCCAAAACTGGGTCAAGACTCTCAGAACATCACGAACAACCCAAAGACAAAGATTCAAACCTCATAACCTCCAAAAATTGGAGAACTATCGAGGGGCGGTGGCTGCTTGAAGGTCAACTGGCCACTGCCGCGCCTCGATAGTTCTCTTTTTGTTGGGGGTTATAAGGTTTGTATGCATACTACTCTCTTTTTCCTGCCACAAACCAATAAACCAGGTACAGCAGCAGTAATAGTAACAGCAGCAGCAGTACAAGTAGTAGTAGTAGCAACGAAAACCTTACACTCGCACCATTGCTTTTACATCTTTTGAACTGCATTTGTCCAGGTATATTATAAATATTACAGTAGGTGGGCCTATATAGTGCGGGTATGTGACACGGCTCCGTGCCCGCACTATATCGACCTCGCGCACTATATGACTTCTGGCCTTTTTAGTGCGGGTACCCGCACAATTCGCGACTAGAATCAACTCAATAGCGCGGGTTAGCGCTCTATTCGCGATTTCACTTGTTTAAAGAACAGAACAAAGCCAACGGCAAGGTGTACGAAGGTGAACAAGCTGTCGATACATGCATCTGTACGTGGTGAGAAGAGGATAGCCTGTTGCAGCGTTGAATAGGCCTGCTGCACCCGGGTACAGCGTGGTTGCTCATGACGACGCGCTCGCACGTCTGAGTGCACCACCCGTCTGTGTGTGCGAAGTCCCATCGTTGGTTGAGATGAAGTTCGTAGAGGAATGGATTGACTACTAAATGCAAGCTCTGCAAACGAAATATAAACGTGCCAAACGGTGACATCCTCTCAGGAAAAATAAGCGGGAAACTGGAACAACAACAAACATACGTCTCTACTCGTACTTCTCGTACGCTCTACCTTTGTGGCTACGAGAAAATCCGCAACAACGCAACACCACGCATACCCTTGGGCTTGGTTTTAATGCACGAACAAGTAAAACGCGCCAACCTTTGACTTACTGTACTTCGTACGAGTCACTTCACCACACATGAAAGTCAGGCACTCCGTAGACCCGCGCCCCACCCCCCCCCCCAAAAAAAAAAAACGAACAACGCCAATCGTTTCACGTGTCAAAATACCCCCGGACATCAGTCTGGCGAGATGGCCGCGATGCATGCTCTGCAATCATCAACATCCGTGCCCTCTGGAGCAAATGGCCGGCCTCATTGATGCCGGACGCTTCTGCGTAGTTTTCCAGGGCGGCGAAGTTCTGGAGAACTTCCGCATACGACGGTGGCTCGGTGCGAACGCCTTCGACGTCGTCGTCGTCCTCACTCTCCAGATGGGGAAGATGGCAGAGTTCGCCTGCTGCACACGGCATCGTGAGCCTCTACACTGCTGTTCGTGTTGCCAGTAGGGTCCGCCGGGTGGTAGGGGTACTGTGCAGCTGTAGTACTGTACTGCTGTACCGCAGCACTGCGGGTTTGTGGTCAGTTTGACCCCATGATCTAAGGCGGGGTGACGTCAGACCCGCACTATATCGGGTGTGAGGTGGTCCAAATCCGCATTATTTAGACCTGTGCCCCTATTGTGCGGCATGCGCACTATATAGGCCCGACTTTTGTGCAAAGCGATTTCACCCGAACTATACCGGCAGAGGCGCACTATATAACCCGCACTATAACCCGCACTATATAGGCCCACCTACTGTAATAGCTATAAATAGGCTTTTGGGGTCATTTTTCGCTTCAGGATCGTAATAAGTAAGGTTTTCGTTTTTTGAACTGTGTTCACCATGATCTAGAGCAGCTGGGAAGCCCAAAGACGACAAGATAGACCAAAATGTCTACCTCACACCTGTCGACATCAGCAAGGCACACAGAGGCCGCCTTGCGTCCGATAGTGCTCGTCGCAAGGCACATCGTTTTTTTGTTTTTTTTGGGGGGGGGACTGGATTCGGAAATTTCTCCCCGAACCAAAACGCCAAAAAACAACTCCAACTCCAATTTGTGCACCATGGACGATGGATCAATGTTGGACCCTTTTCACAGCCACAAGCGAGGCGCACGAGTCGCAGTGAGTAGCGAGCATCACTGCTGCTGCAGGTCATGAGCTCTGCCTGTGCCGGTGCTGGTGCTTGTGCTGGTGCTGGTCCCCTGTTTGTGATATGAATGGACTACTGCTGTAGCGGTACTGCTGTGGCGATACTGTTGTGGCGGTACTGCTGTGTTGTGGCAAGGGAAAAAAGGGGGAAAATGATAAAGTTGACGCGTTATCCGCCCGGAAACCCAGGGAGGTAATATTTGTAATTGCAACACTCGATAAATAATCGACGAGAAGTGGGATTGCTGAACCCTATGCGCGATAAAAAATGAACGCAAGAACCGGGAGGAAGACGGGACGTCCGTCACCTGTGACCACGGCTTGTCCAGAAGCTGGAAAGTAGAAGTGTGAAAACAAAAAAGAAATTACGTATCGTATGGATGCCGATTTGTGATGCCACTGGATGCCGCCGCTTCTTCTTTTATGTAGACTATTAATAGACTATATTTCACTTTTATATATTTCTGGGTGGAGGCATGAATTGCGTCAGCTGTGATATAGGCGTGTACCACCTTGGGTTGTGTGTGTGTTTTCCCTGGGGTATTCCTCAGCTCCAGAGTGACTGGAGCCTGTCCTGTGACCACGGACTTGATTATGCGAGTTAATGTGAGAACAACAACAACAACAACAATAGCGTAAATATTCGAAAAATGACTATAGTCTAAATACACAGACTAGACTACGTACACGTATCAACAATTGTATACTTTGTGTGTGGCATTTGCACGTATTTCTTGTTTTATTCGTTCGAAAAACGAAGTGACGTCTCCCGATTCATAAACCCTTTGTTGTTGACTGTTTTTTTTTATGGGCCAACGACTCCACGAGCACGTCAGGGCACCCCGCCCCTTGCTAACGCCCTGTCCGTTTTCATCTCCCTTGCCACGGACGCCCGAGGTGAGTGAACGTGAGTTAATTGATATGTGCAGGCATGGACAACGAAACCCCTCGACGTGAACATAAACAACGACAGCCACGGCCCCTCTACTTCGCCCTAACAACGCGCCCGATACGACGAAGTAAAGAAAATTGTTGCGCCAGCAGTACTGCAGCAGTGTTCTTGGTGTCCTGTTTCCTGTTCAACTGGCGGGTCCCTCCCTCCCCGTCAAGCCTGAAGCGTGAGGTAGAAGGTGAGGTACGTGATGCGTCCTTCTTGTTTTCAGAACAAAGAAAAGGCACCTCAGCTTCTGTGAGGTCGAGGATTTCGTTCCAAGCCGGCATTCGAGACATGCATGCGTGTGATGGTGCCATCGCGCGTGCTAGGGGGTGAACGTACGGTACATCGAACATGTTGTAATAAGGTTGTGGCTACAGTAGTACCTCTGTTACGTCTGTCTGTAAGGATGTACCAGGCACCACGCAGCACGGCGGTATTGTCTTGAACAAAAAATGCAGTCTAAGGTTTTGGTGCAGGGTTCAAGTTTGCGTTCCTGTGTAGCTAGTTCACTGTTAAGTGAGTCCCGTGGCGAGTATTCCCGTGCCAAGAGAGGGCGTTAGCTCTAAACGCTGACGCTGACTGTATCGTGTAGAGGAACTATTAATATAGTGCTAGAACTGTCTATATTAGTATGTATGTCCTGTGTACCCTCTAAAGTGGTGCGAAGCATACCATATTATAATAAAAATTAAAATACACTCCAGCTGTGAGATCGAATATTTTGTCGAAACTCATCTTCGCAAGCTGTGTGTGATACTCCGATCGCGTGAATCACGGGTTGTGTGTCCACATTAAGGATATAGGTCGGCGACTCCCCTTGCAACTACAGTGTAGCTATCAGGGTCAACAGGGTGATGTTAGGCAGTCTGTGCGCGGAAGCTATGACACCCATACCATATATATTATTCTATTATTTCAGGCGCTTCCCAAGCAATAGAGTAGGGCTAGCCAAAGTGTAGCTGATACATACTTACAGCAGAGCAAAATAAAACAAAATATACGTAAAATGGTACTACTCTCTGCCTTCATGAAAGGGTTTGGAGAATATTGGGATCAAACTCGCATCGCTATGTGCCGCTCGCTCCAGGTCGTGTAAGGCCCAGCAACTGATATGCCAGCTATGGTGTTAAACGCTCTCTGCCAGGTAGTTCTTACGGGACAGCCAACCGCGTTTTGGTGCTGTCTATCAATTATTCAATGTCTGTTGTACTCTAGTAGGTGGAACCCCATAGTTGTGAGGCATTGCAAATTTGATTTCCGCACGCAACAAACGGATGCTAGAACGTACCTGGTATAACAAAGACACGATGGTACAGCAGTAGACCCATGGTGCAATCGGTAAGTTAGATGCATGTCGAACGCCCGATTCACTTTTAGGTCTTTGAGCTATAGCTGTCTTCGACCTGCCCCCGAGCCGCGCCGACGGGAGAACGCTGCTTGCGCACCTTTCGCATGTAGCAAATCCTGAATAACTCGGGTGGGTAACTTCAAGTTGGATCTGGCTTTAGCATACCTAGCGATGCTTCGTTGCATGCAGTAAACTACGTATAGAGTGTACGAGAAGACGCAAAGCGCCGGAAAACATTCCACGTATTCAGCGCATTTTGGGGTAAAAGAGGAGTACCTCGTAGAATCACGCTGTCAAATGCCAGCGTCGTCGTCGTCGTTATTGTTATTGTTGTTGTGTTGTTGTTGTTGTTGTTGTTGTTGTTGTTGTTGTTGTTGTTGTTGTTGTTGTTGTTGTTGTTGTTGTTGTTGTTGTTGTTGTTGTTGTTGTTGTTGTTGTTGTTGTTGTTGTTGTTGTTGTTGTTGTTGTTGTTGTTGTTGTTGTTGTTGTTGTTGTTGTTGTGTTGTTGTTGTTGTTGTTGTTGTTGTTGTTGTTGTTGTTGTTGTTGTTGTTGTTGTTGTTGTTGTTGTTGTTGTTGTTGTTGTGTTGTTGTTGTTGTTGTTGTTGTTGTTGTTGTTGTTGTTGTTGTTGTTGTTGTTGTTGTTGTTGTTGTTGTTGTTGTTGTTGTTGTTGATGTTGTTGTTGTTGTGGTGGTGGTGGTGGTGGTGGTTGTTGTTGTTGTTGTTGTTGTTGTTGTTGTTGTTGTTGTGGTGGTTGTTGTTGTTGTTGTTGTTGTTGTTGTTGTTGTTGTTGTCGTTGTCGTTGTTGTTGTGTTGTTTTTGGTGCGCTCAATGGTGCGCTTGCTTGTTTGTCAACGGCATTTATTTGCAGCCCATTAGAAGAGTTTCGATGACGGAACATAAAGATTTTGGGCACGGACGTTTTTTTCACTTTTCGGCTACGATGATAGGCTTCGAACACACCGGTAAAAATATGCACTTCGTGCACCACTTAAATTCATACTCGTACCTGGTATTTCATTATGGTTTTTACTCGGTGCCGTTTGCTTCGTGTACTTCTCCAAGACAACGCACCTAACAGTTATTTTCATTTTATTTTATTTTTAGATCCTCCTGGAGATCCGGGCAATAAAAAAAGAGTAAGCTCCATAAACTTTCGTTTGTGTACACCAGTTTTCATCCATCTGCAGAACGCAGACTTTGTGTCAACCGCGCCCCTCCGGTTTAGTCAACGCTACGGACTTGCCGGCCTTCTTCGGCTGAACCCCATAATAAGGTTAAGGTTCAACCAAGAAGGTGAGATAACCACCAAGGAATCGACAGCTCTTTTTGCTCTGTCTTTGACCTGGGTAGTGCGGGATTTGCCTGCGGCCGTACTTTTTTGGATGGGCAATAACCAAAAACGGGTATACCCGGTAACTTTTTTCTTGAAAACGGGTATAGTCTAAAATCAAGTGAAAAGCACACCCCACGAGCCACGCAACTGCCCATCGATGAACCTCTCTTTTTTTGGCCTGCTGACGCTATACATGAGGTGTACTCGTACAAAGTATATGTCTATTGTGTAGTTGGTAATTGAATGCATGCATTTGTTGTCTTAATCACACTCATTCGTACTGGTGGTACGATACGAGTTTTCTCGTCAAACATGTACTAAGGTATTCAGCACATCAAAGCAGAGTATAATCATGGATCGTAGTAGTAACAAGAGCGACGGCGGGCGAGCGAACGAGCGATCGATAAGTTTACGGTTGAAGGTGCGGTTGCTGAAAGCTGAGGTGGTCGAGACACTGCTGTACGGTTGCATGACGTGGAGCCCGAAGAAGCCTGACTATGACAGGCTACGACGGGTTCACCGCTCCATGCTCCTCCGATGCCTTGGATGGCGGAAACGGAAGCGCGACGACCACACCCTATCGTACGCCGACGCGCTTGCCCAGACAGATTCCGAGAGCGTTGAGGCGATAGTGCGCAAACGGAGGATTTTGTTTGCGGGATTCGTGGCACGCATGGGGGAGGAGCGTCTGCCACGGAGGGTGGTGTTTGGGGAGTTTGTTGAGGGTAAGGGCTACTCAGGGGGGCAAGAGAAAGACTGGATGGATCATCTGAAGGAGGATATGACGGTCTTCGGAATGGAATTCGAAGGATGGCGAAATGCTGCTCAGAAGGCTGGCAGAGGGTTTCGAAGAGTAGAGGAGGGAGCCGAGTTGTTCATGCGGAATTGGCATGAAACGGACAGACGCAAAGCTGCAGAGCGACGCGCAAAGGCTGCGGCAGCGTCATCCACCGTTGGCATCTCTAAGCGGCCGGGGGGCGGGGGAAAGGGGGGGGGCGGGGAGGGGACTGGGGGAGGGGGGAGGAGGGGAGGGGGGGAGGGGGAAAGGGAGGAAGGGGGGAGGGGCGGAAGGGGGGGCGTCATGCCAAAGAGACTGAAGTCTGGGTTTGGCCATCATCGTATTGAAAGTTGTGGGCCTTCTAATGGCCGTCACAAGATAGCATAAGACCGCCCTGACTTCTTCGCCATGTTGTTGCGTTCTCTCTCAGGTGCCATTGATGATGAGCGTGATACCCTCTGTTAGCCCAATGCCATCCTTAGCCAGTTCCTAGGGTCCATTTTTCTTTATTTTCTTTTTCTATTTATTTTTTCTTTTTCTTCTTTTCTTCTTTCCTTGCTTTCTTGTCTTGTCTTTTCTTGCTTTTCTTGGCTTTTTCTTCTCTTTGCTTGCCTTTTTCGTCTTGTTTCGTTTTTCTTCTCCTTTCTTTCCTTTCCTTTATCTTCTTTTCTTTTCTTTGTTTTTTTTTCTCCAATTGACCTATGCCTGTCGTGCGTATGCGTAGTGATAGATACTACGTGTAATATATACGTGGTAGTCTTACTTGGGTGGCAATCGGAATATTTGGTTTCTCCAGGCGTGAGTAGTGAGACGTATGCACCGGCCTGGGCCTGGCACATCGTAGACTAACTCCCGATTTCACTTTTATATGTTTCTGGTGGAGGCATGAATTGCGTCAGCTGTGATATATGCGTGTACCACCTTTGGTTTGTGTGTGTGTGTTTTCCCTGGGGTATTCCTCAGCTCCAGAGTGACTGGAGCCTGTCCTGTGACCACGGACTTGATTATGCGAGTTAATGTGAGAACAACAACAACAACAACAATGAAATACGTGTATTTGCTGTTGTGACCACACTCATTCGTACTCGTACTACGATATGTCGTACCACGTAGTACTAGTCAAACATGTACCGTTGTACGATATGATCATTTATCAGTACTGCGACGGATCCTGCTTCGGTTTCGGTGCTCGGCCGCCCCGGAGCATGAGTACCTTTTCTGTCACCCACTGCCTTTCCCAGAGGCCCTGTACCCATGACCGGTTGCCAGATACGCCCGCGCAACAGCCGAACGAAGTTCCTTCGTGCTGCCAAACACAGAGCCTACACGCAGATACGATGAGCCAGACGAGTCGCCCTCTGTGGTCACGGTGCTCGCTGTCGGAGGTGAAGGGAAGGAGAGAGCTACGTTTGTGGCAGGGGTCAAGTGGTGTTCAATGTGGAAGGGGGGCGAAGCTGCTGTGAACCTCATGGCCTCCCTTCTTTCAGGCACCAAGATGGCGTGCCATCCCAGCGAAAGCGACGTTCGTATAGAGGGGAACAATGTATCACCTCTGATTGTAATGTATATATGAAGGCATTTGATTGGCTTAAATACAACCAAAAACGTGTCAAAGCTAAGCATAATGGCAATTTACTGGTATACCCGGGACAATACCTCTCAAAAACAGGTACAATTTTGTTTTGACCAATCGCGTGGCTCGTTGGTGTGCTTTTCACTTGATTTTAGAGTGTACCCGTTTTTCGTAGGAAAGTGACCGGGTATACCCGTTTTTGGTTATTGCTCTTTTTGAATCCTTCGACGGTGGGTCTCCACCTACCTGCCGTTAGGGAAAGGCGCACCCTCTAAACGAACCAGTCAGTAATCCATTACAGCAGTAGTGCCATCAATAGCTGTATAACTATATAAAATATATAAAAAAGACAAACAGCCGGTCGCCCCGGTGGTTTAGTGATTACCGTCGAATACTGTCAATACTAGCTAGCGTTGGCCTTATAGTTCGATTCCTACCGTTATGAGATTTTGACTTTATTTTCAAAAATGTGAAAAAAAAAAGACACAATACCAATTACTGGGAGCTTCTAGCAGCGTGGGTAGGCACAATTCGACGCGAGTCGACGAGAGGAGAAAATG